>CM057249.1:2303350-2815850 GCA_029931835.1 Etheostoma nigrum
CACACACACACATACACTCACCGGCCACTTTATTAGGTACCCCATGCTAGTAACGGGTTGGACCCCCTTTTGCCTTCAGAACTGCCTCAATTCTTCGTGGCATAGATTCAACAAGGTGCTGGAAGCATTCCTCAGGGAGTTTGGTCCATATTGACATGATGGCATCAGACAGTTGCCGCAGATTTGTCGGCTGCACATCCATGATGCGAATCTCCCGTTCCACCACATCCCAAAGATGCTCTATTGGATTGAGATCTGGTGACTGTGGAGGCCATTTGAGTACAGTGAACTCATTGTCATGTTCAAGAAACCAGTCTGAGATGTTTCCAGCTTTATGACATGGCGCATTATCCTGCTGAAAGTAGCCATCAGAAGTTGGGTACATTGTGGTCATAAAGGGATGGACATGGTCAGCAACAATACTCAGGTAGGCTGTGGCGTTGCAACGATGGTCAATTGGTACCAAGGGGCCCAAAGAGTGCCAAGAAAATATTCCCCACACCATGACACCACCACCACCAGCCTGAACCGTTGATACAAGGCAGGATGGATCCATGCTTTCATGTTGTAGACGCCAAATTCTGACCCTACCATCCGAACGTCGCAGCAGAAATCGAGACTCATCAGACCAGGCAACGTTTTTCCAATCTTCTATTGTCCAATTTCGATGAGCCTGTGCAAATTGTAGCCTCACTTTCCTGTTCTTAGCTGAAAGGAGTGGCACCCGGTGTGGTCTTCTGCTGCTGTAGCCCATCTGCCTCAAAGTTCGACGTACTGTGCGTTCAGAGATGCTCTTCTGCCCACCTTGGTTGTAACGGGTGGTAATTTGAGTCACTGTTGCCCTTCTATCAGCTCGAACCAGTCTGGCCATTCTCCTCTGACCTCTGGCATCAACAAGGCATTTCCGCCCACAGAACTGCCGCTCACTGGATGTTTTTTCTTTTTCGGACCATTCTCTGTAAACCCTAGAGATGGTTGTGCGTGAAAATCCCAGTAGATTAGCAGTTTCTGAAATACTCAGACCAGCCCTTCTGGCACCAACAATCATGCCACGTTCAAAGTCACTCAAATCACCTTTCTTCCCCATACTGATGCTCGGTTTGAACTGCAGGAGATTGTCTTGACCAGGTCTACATGCCTACATGCACTGAGTTGCCGCCATGTGATTGGCTGCTTAGAAATTAAGTGTTAACGAGCAGTTGGACAGGTGTACCTAATAAAGTGGCCGGTGAGTGTAGATGGGACATTATGTACTCCTACTTAATTTTAAAGCCAAGGGCAAGTATCTGATTCTTCATTTGTCAAACTGCCCACTGGGGTTTGTAGCTGGACCGACCCGGAGCTTGTTAGCTGACGGTTGCAGTCGGAGTCAGTGTATCGAGCTCTCCTCATTCCTGCATTGAGGCTGCATGCAATTTTTTCTTCACCATGATATAGTAGAATATAATAGTGCTCTTTTAAACTAAGCTCAAACAATAAACCCATTCTCAAAACACCATTTGTAACTTCAAAATTCAACATAAACATTTCTTTAACCCTAACGTTGTCCTTTAACAGTTTCCTTTATCAATGTTCTTTTTAACTACCCAATTGTAATTTGATTGATTCCACACAACGCTCTTTGCCAAGTACAAATCTCTACTTTCATTAATTTTGGGGCGTCTTATTCAATTTGGTTTTGAAATAGTATTGAGTAAAAGTTGACATATTCCAGTCTGTGATTATCCATCAACATCCATTCCTTTAATTTTAATCTAAATAATTCCTAATTTCTGCTTTTCTAACTCAAACATTAAGTATAATTTCCTATAAATGAGGTTTATTCACCATAAATACCAAAAATAACTGTAAAACTAAAATCAATAAGTTAGTGTTACGTAGTGTTGAAAACGTCAAAAAAAAGTGACAAACATTGAAAAAAAAAAGGGACAAAAATGTAAGAAAAAGTTAAAAACATCGATACAAAGTGTCAACAAAAGTGTTGATTTTCAATTTCGACGGGAAGACAACACGAGGGTTAAACAAGGCCAAGTCTTGTGACTTTAGATTATTGCCCTCCTTGCCAGCTGACCTTTGGTTTGGTTTTGTTCTCATGATAGTTAGTGCATTTCATTGCTATTATTGTAAATAGATAAAAATAAATCAATTTTCTCCACAAAACTGTGATTCATTTCTCTGCCCTGGCTTATGAGCCAGTGTGGACTTTTGCAATAGTCTTCAGGCTTTCTTTGGGATGAAGAATTGTTGTTTAAAAAACATTAAAACTTGCACAGGGCGGGGGCGCCTGGATAGTTCACCTGGTAGAGCGTGCGCCCCAGTCCTTGTCAAAGCGGCTGCAGATTCAACTCCAATCTGTGGCCGCTTTGACAACACACACATTGTAAATAAATAAATCTTCTTTCTTAAAATACAGAGGGCATAAATATACACCCCCTATGTTAAAATACAGGGGCATAAGTATACACCCCCCTATGTTAAAATACAGGGGGCATAAGTATACACCCCCCTATGTTAAAATACAGGGGGCATAAGTATACACCCCCCTATGTTAAAATACAGGGGCATAAGTATACACCCCCCTATGTTAAAATACAGGGGGCATAAGTATACACCCCCCCTATGTTAAAATACAGGGGCATAAGTATACACCCCCCTATGTTAAAATACAGGGGGCATAAGTATACACCCCCTATGTTAAAATACAGGGGGCATAAGTATACACCCCCCTATGTTAAAATACAGGGGCATAAGTATACACCCCCCTATGTTAAAATACAGGGGCATAAGTATACACCCCCTATGTTAAAATACAGGGGCATAAGTATACACCCCCCTATGTTAAAATACAGGGGCATAAGTATACACCCCCCTATGTTAAAATACAGTGGGCATAAGTATACACCCCCCTATGTTAAAATACAGGGGGCATAAGTATACACCCCCCTATGTTAAAAAAAATGAAAAAAAATAATGATTAGATTAAATATAACAGGTTAAATTTGGCCAGTCAGAAGTATTTCCTGGCAGAGCTGCTGCTGTTGTACAGTCAAACTTTCAAGTTAGGCTGACCTGCTTTGTTAGGCTGTTAAGATGAATCCAGGTAAAATCAGTTGACTCCTCCAAGAAAAAAAAAGAAAATGCTGAGGCTGACAAAGGTAGGTCTTAAGAGTTTGGTTAGAGTCTAGATACTATGATTGCTTACTTGGACTAGATGTTAGAATCATTTTATATTCAGCGCATGCACTGTTGTTGTTTATGTCCTCTTAGGAGGGGATGGATTGGGGGATGACCACCTGATGCCTCCAATACAACTCATCATCGTTTGTGCACTCCGACCTCATTAGGTGGTTCGGATTATAAATAGAATTGAATTGAATGTATTGCCTATTTCGCTACAGAAAGGTCCCTTCATCCAACAAACCTGCAACAATCAGAGGCTGTATGGATATGCCACTTTCAAAGAAGTTTGTTTGCTCATACAGATGTTTCATTTTTGTAAAAATTGTGACAGTTGCTTACATTGAGCGAGTGATTGCGCACTCTTAAAACCATACATTGAGGGAAAAACTCAGTGAAGTCAAACTAATGTAGCTCAGTGTAAATTCTTTCAGGAAGACCTAACTTTAAATTGATGCTCTCCTAAATTAATTCAGCTGTTATCCTAATAAATGTATATTTTATCATGCTGTGTATAACTCACTGTCACATATCTGCAGCTAGTCTCTCCGGATTGAAATGTATCTCAGTGTAAATCCTTTCACAAAGACCTCACTCTTAATCAATGCTTTACCTAACTCCAATCAGATGTTGGAGGGGTTCACTTTCCTGCTAAACCAATCAGAATCCTACACAATGGCAAGGGCCAATCACAGAGTCACAACCCTGCTTTAAATCTGTTTCTCCCTTTGCTATCAGCTGTCGTTGCAGGCAAAGTGTGCTACCCTCCACCCCCCTTCCACCTCCAGTAGATTCCATCGGGGGGTCTGATGGTTCTCCAACTATATATGTATATGAAATATTTGTATAGCGATGGAGTCAAATTGCCAAAGACTTTGTACATTTTATTTGAGCTGTACAATAAATCATATCTGGAAATATGTCTCTCCTGATTGAAATGATTTCCACCCGAAAAAGCAGTTAAGAAGGGAAAAGGGACTCTCGCTGAGCCAAATGGGTTCAAATGAATGTTATAACTAAAAGGTTTCCTGAGTTTTAATGTCAGCGGAATCGTCACTGGATATAAAGATGAACCTTCCTTCGTCTAAAACCCCTGTACTGTACTGTAGGTAAGGCTGTTGAATGATGCAGTTTGGGTAATGAGTTTGGTCTAAAATGGATGCACGGCATGGTGCTTAATATAAATCTTCATGTAGTCCCTGGTAGCTCTCGTTCTACTCTCGCTGTAATATATAACACAATTCTGAATTCATTTTGGGTTGTGGAATTACTTACAGACAAACACATTTCCTCATAATGGTGACTGACATGAAAGAAATTCTGCCGCAGTAATGACTTGGATTTCTAATCTGCAGATTGGCTGTGATGGATCTGAGGCAGCTGCTCACAGCCCAACGACACACACACACACACACACACACACACACACACACACACACACGGTATTGATGTGTGTACACGGACATGTTTGTTGTTTTTCATGTGGTGAGCACGAATTTTATCCAATGTATTTCAATTTTTTTTTGTGGTGCTCAGCACTTAATGAGGGGGAGGCAGTGGCTGTGGCAGTAGGGAGATGGGTTGGGAACTGGAGGGTCGCAGGTTCAAGTCCCCATACGGACCAAAGTATGGTACCTCCTGGGCACTGCCAAGGTGCTCTTGAGCAAGGCACCGAACCCCCAACTGCTTGGGGCGCATTTCCATGGTTAGCACAAACATAAGGATATGACAAGAGACAAAGGGAACAGAGACACTAAATACACGGGGTAACAAGGAAACGAGGCAGGTGACACAAGGGCTGGGAAACATTAGGCAATCACAAGGGAAGTAAAACCAGACAAGACAGCACAGAAAACTAGACTATCAAAATAAAACAGGAAACCGAACACACTCACGGGAAGACACAAGACAGGAAGTGCAACTAGACAAGGCAAGGGAGGACACTAGGAGTATAACAGGAAACAGAACAAAGGCTCAATAATAACAGGAAACAATAACAGAACCCCGAAGCCAACAGCAACCACAACGTTTTCGGCTTTTCAAATTACTCGCTAACATAGTCGTGCTGTGTTCAGGGAAGAATCTTCCCATTCACATACATTAGATGAAAATATGTGCTCACCAACACAAAAAAACAACATAAACGTGTCGTTTTTTTCTATTGATTTGTGTACGCCCGTGTACACAAATCAATAGATTAAATAATGTGACTATTTCACAAGCTGCCGTGAGACTGGGTTGTACATTCACACATGTTCAGACACATGAACTGTAAATATGTGTGCCCACGATATGTGTCCATAACCGAGGAAATGTTCACATCATGTTTTTTTCGATTAAAAACACAACCAGAACATCTTTCCTGGGGCTGGTGAGGTGTAACATAAAGGGCAACTACACAGAGAGTGTGTTCAACCAGAGCAGGGGTGTCCACCTCAATTCCACTAAGGCCAAAACTAGAAAATGAGAATCACATCAAGGGCCAGACATGTATAGTTTATTGACATGCTTTTATTAATCAAAAAAAGTCAAATATATTTTGACTGTTTTATTGAATATTTCATTCACATTCGGCCCACATAAAGCCCTAAAAAAGTCAGCAAACATGTCTCTTAGTTGTCATAGAATTTAGCAATTCAAGCAAAACAAAGCAATCCGATTACATTTTTTAAAGTAGGCTACCCGACTAACAACAACCTGTTTCCCAGGCCCGAATATGTTTGGGAGTCTCAAAGTAGGCAAAATAGGTTGTGTGAATTTTCCTTAAGGGGAAATTCTATCTTACACACGACATCTGCTTATTACATACATTCAGCACATCGTCCCAGAACTTGTGCTCAAATGTACCGCTTACTTCCGGAAACAGTATGTGAGCTCTGCTCCTTCTCTGATAATGAGACCTGCTTCACATGCTGTCAGATTAAACATGTTCCTGCTGCTTGGAAACTGCTCTTTAACTGCGAGTGCAAACTCAAACCCAAGGCATTAAAAGGTGGATTTTGATGTCGACTACAAAAAAAAAAGAAAAACACTTGTTGGAGTTGTGGAGAAATGGCAAACTAATTTCTTGTACTTGTGCTAGAAGTTACATCATGCTCCTCAGCTGGAGGGAAATTGGGCGGGGGGGGGGGGAGGTTGTTATCCTGTTGTTGTCAAGCACACACAGCTCTTCATGTGAACAGGAAAATTACGTTAATTGGTTTATTTGTGGAAACAGGGAGAGTCAGTCGTGAGGTACCAAAAGGCCTAACTTAACTTCAGTGGAGGTGTGACGTAAAGGGCAACTACACAGGGACTTAGAGTGATAATTAAAAAGGAGGGACATAATGATGATGGGGAAAAAAACATAACTTAACTCGTCGTCGCTTGCATGACACTCACTTTTTGTACTCAATTGTAATGTTCGCTGAAAGGACCGTCATCTGGCGGTGCTCTGTACCCAGCTCACAGTCACCTTTTGTCGGCTAAACCTATCTACCAACAGTGTTACGGAAGGTTGGTGAATAGCGGACGCAAAATGCAGAAGTTGGAAATTGAGAATAGTCACGATGCTTTAATGAAAAACTCAAAAAATGCACAAAAAGGAGTCCAGGAAACTAGCAGGCAAAAATGAGTAAGAAAAAAATACAGAAAACACAAGAATACTAATACAAACCAGGAAGCCTAACAAAACAGCTATCCACACAGGAGACAAACACACACAGTAACACTACAATGATTGGACAAGGGGGACACTAAGACTAAATACAGAGGGCAACGAGGTAACAAGAGGCAGGTGACACAAGGGCTGGGAAACAGGTGGAAGACATCAGGCAATCACAAAGGCAGGAAGTAAAACTAAACAAGACGGCACAGAAAACAAGACTATCACAATAAAACACAAGAAAATTACAACGAGAGAGCGACCAAGGACATGAAACAAAACGTGAACAGGATGAAACAGAACATAAAAATAACACATCACAAGACAAGACCGAAAACCAGGCTAAGAAATTAAGACAGGAAAACAGACTACCACAATAAGACAAGACAAAACACCCAAACCATAACAAACAGCCGCTGAAATGCCCGACTGTAACCGGCTTTGCGTGACCAGCCGGCGGTTGCCTAATTTTGTGGAATATCATACGAATCGGTGTGCATTCATTTCCGTACGATATCGTTCAAACGTGTCCATGATCATGCGTTGCCCTACCACATCCAAACATTACGTTTCCCACTGCAAGAAGACACTTTATGTCATGGTTGGGTATGTTCTTTTATGTCTCCTTTGACTTTCTGACTTGCGTTTTCCCGCCTTGTGTGATTGTCTGCCTCATCCTGATTTGTTGCCCTGGTTACCAGCCCTAGTGTCACCTGTCTCTTATTTCCCTTTTCTGTTTCCTTTGTCTAGTGTCAGGTTATTATTTCTGTTCTGGACCGTGTGTTTGTTAGTTTAACTGTTTTGCACAAAAAATTACAAAATTACAATTTAAACTCTTGTTATTACACACTACACACAGGCCTGAAATACACACACATGCTCAGGTCCTATATACACACTAATGGAGTGAGTGGGCTGCCAGCGCACTGAGCGGCTGAGGTGCCTTTCTCAAGAGCAATGTGTCCAAGAGGTGAACTGGCATCTCTCCAGCTACCAGTCCACACTCCGTACTTTGGACTCGAACCAGCGACCCTCCGGTTCCCAACCCTAACTCCCTACAGACTGAGCTACTGACCCTAACCTGTGAATTCTGCACATTTCCACGTTCCCGAAGGTCTGGACAAAGCTTTGGGAAACCAAACACTCAGCTACCAGTGGGTGACAGATATAACTACAGAGGAAAAGCGAGCGACTGTTTCTATCCGGCCGCTGAGCTGTGTTTTTTTTTGGAGTGTTTTATAATTTATTACATCTTCCAATCCATCCGAAAGCAGAGTCTCTGTGTGGAACACGTAGCAGCAGCAGCAGCTGTGAGAAAGACAATTTAACACCACCAATAATCCTCCACAACCACCGCTGGTTTTGTTTTCCTCTATTGTGATTGATTGGACGCAGGTATTGATCGGCTGGAGAGAGTTTGTTGCGTGTGCAAACAGTGCATGTATGCAAACAATGTGCACTTGCTGTGAATTATTCCTCATTCATTAATTGTTTGTCCTTTGCAGGAGAGGCATTTTCCTGTTTTATCCATCTCTGTGATGCCTTTTGCTTTCACATGGCTCATAATAATGACTCTCCCTGTAACATTGACAATCTGGAAACAGTATACTCTTCACTATGAGGTGCTATGGCTCAGAGGGGCTTCTTTTACTTGATGCATTGCATGCTGATCCAACACTTTCCTTAACAAATGTAATTAAATTTTTATGGATTGAGTGTGTTGTGTACAAGTAATGCCAACCATACACCAAACGTCTTTTCAAGCTATTCCTCTGTCCCAGACTATTTTCCAACATCGAGTGAAATCCTGAGAGTCAGGCTAGAGTTGTGGCGCTCCCATCGTCTCAATCCTTTGGTGTAAGGTGGTCATAAAACTCAGTCTGAGTCAGTTTTTTATCATCTTTATGTTCCAATAAAACTACAAAGAAGTTTAATATTATCGTAACTTTTAAGTATTGGTAGTGAAGTTAAATTATGTGAACATTGTCAACAACCAATGGGTGCGCTCCTTCCAGCACCAAACAGGAAGCAGCAACTTCCAGGAATGGCTAATTTAATCGCTAAAGAGGAAAGTTACAGATTTTCAACCTTTCTGAAGGGCGTCATTCAACGGGAGTTTAACCAGCCAGAGCTTCTGGAACTGGAGACATTTTGGAGAGCCGTTTGGGATTATTACATAGAGATTATGTCCAAATACAGAGATGGTGGCTATAGGTGAAATGAAGACTATTTCCAAATCCCTGTTCAGTGCCAAAGCTTTTCAGTCTCTATGCTAGGCTAAGCTAATGACCCTCTTGCAGTAGCTTCATTGTTGGTGTCTGGGAGTAGTATCGATCTTCTCATCTCACTCTCAACAAGAGAATGTGATTAGAAATGAACATTAACAAGCATTGGTGTTGTCCGTTTAAGCAGCCAGTCTTCTCTTTATTGTCCAACAGTATCAAGCAGCCTCATAATCATTTATACAAGCGTCTGTGAATACCAATCAGGGCCGGCTGATGTGTTCCTGCTGTCTGTTTGGCAGCGGAAATAAAGGGCAGAGCGGGAGCTGAATGTTCATCATTTGATATTAACACCAGACAAAGCAGGCCTCTTTGATCAAGGCCCGAAGGTCAACTGCAACAGCTGTGGTGATGCACCGACAGGAGCCAAACCTTTTCTTCTTCACAGCAGGGGGATGGTAGCCCCCTGCCAGGCAGGAGCTGTTCCATGTGTGTGTTTGGAAAACTCAAAACAGGCTGGAGTTTTGGAGTATTTCTGAATTCCCCTAGGGAGGAAAAAGAACAAGCACAGTGCTTTGCAGTAGCATCCTGCACACGCACAAAATACTGTACCTGTGGGTAAATTGTTTGCAGATATGCAAATTATATGCAAAGATTTATTTTAAAACTCAAATGAAATGTACAAAGTCTTGGGCGATTAGACTCCATCTCTATACAAATCTTTCGTATATATGTTATATAGGGGTAGAGAGTCATCAGACCCCCCCTTAAAACTAAGGAAACCTTTTAGTTATAACATTCATTTGAACCCATTTGGCTCAGCGAGAGTCCCTTTTCCCTTCCTAACTGCTTTTTCGGGTGGAAATCATTTCAATCAGGAGAGACATATTTGCAGATATGATTTATTGTACAGCTCAAATAAAATGTACAAAGTCTTTCGCAATTAGTCTCCGTTGCTATACTAATATTTCATATATACGTATGTATAAGGTTAGAGAACTATCAGACCCCCTGATGGAATCTACTGGAGGTGGAAGGGGGGGTGGAGGGTTGCACTCTTTGCCTGCAACGACAGCTGATAGCAAAGGGAGAAACAGATTTAAAGCAGGGTTGTGACTCTGTGATTGGCCTTTGCCATTTGTGTAACGATTCTGATTGGTTTAGCAGGATTTACACTGAGATACATTTCAATCAGGAGAGACTAGTTGCACATATGTACAACAATTATACACAGCATGATAAAATATACATTTATTAGGATAACAGCTGAATTGATTTAGGAGAGCATTGATTAATAGTTCTTCCTGAAAGAATTTACACTGAGCTATATTTGTACACTTTATTCAGTCTTAATAATTCAAACAATCCCAATTTAACCCCTTACTGTGCCAGTTCTCAAACTGCTGATCTCCTGATCCTGAGTATCTACAGTATCTATTTTTTGAATGGTACATGTTAGTTGTATGCAAGCAATCCAAGTATACAAGTTAGGGTTAGTCTTAAGTCTTGCCTGCTGTCAGATATAGTCAGCTCTGCATGGCCCGGGTATGTATAAAAGATTATCTTGTAATTAGACTACTTGTAAACTATTATATATAACATGTAGTGCGACCTTTAATATTGTATCAAGATCTCCATCCATGTATTTTATATAATTTTTCTGTGTCATTTCTTATTCCTGCTTCGCCCGGTTGCATGGTGCAAGAAGATGTATACTGAATGAAGTACTAATGTCTTGTTGCTTCCTATCTTTCTGGATGGCATCTTGAAAAAAGTGTATTTGCTGCTTTAGCTGTCTTTATGGTGTTGTATTGACTTCTGGCTGTAAAGTTCAACCTGTACTTATGTCTTGCTGTTTCCTGGTGCTCTTGTCCCAAAACATCTGGCCAAGGACTACAGATGAAAAACACTGGTACATCTACAGAAATGTTAATTCATGTGTACTTATAAATAAAATAAATGAAATATAATCCATTTGTTCCTTTCCAGGTACATGCCGTCCACCAGGGGCCACTTAAATCCATCTGGCTGCTCAAAATCAATGTCCTTGGAGAGGAGGAGACAATTCTCATTCACTTTTTGCAAGATCAAAGGATTCTTTGAGGCCTCTTTTTTTAACCTCTTCTCGCCTTTGAGCCACTTTGATGTAGCCCGTAGCCGACAGCAACATGCAGTTAGGATATTGTTATATTGTTGAGAAGGCCCAGCTTAAGGGAAAACCTACCATGAAACATTGCAGCATTGTTAAAAGAAAGCTTTACAGTTTGGGATTTAGAAGAGGACATACACTGACTGAACATTAGCTGCAGGCACATCCTTTCACCCCTACATGGTAGAAGCTAACCTTAGCATAAAAGACATCATTGGTTTTGTTCAAGAGGGTAAAAATGACCTTTGTTTAAGAAGCAGTGTAGGGTGGAAATGCTGCCACACCATCTCTCATAACGACGCTTCCTATCCTGTCTTCTAACACCTGACATTGGTTGGTTTTAACAATCAAGCCAGTCTTTCTTGGGCCTTGTAGACTAAGTAGATTTAATCACCTAAACTCAACCAGACCTTTTTCTCCACAAGGCATTTTGGTTCCTATTAGCATGCCATCATTTGTCAATTAGCACTAAACACAAAGTGCAGCTGATGCTGATGGTAAATGTCATCAGTTCTGCTATAAGAATTGGATTTTAAATGTTGACCTGAAGATTTTGCTAGATAAAAAGTCAGGGGATTTTAGAGTTATTTAAATTCATCAACACAGGGACATTCATTTTAATGTGTGTACTGAATTTCAAAGTAATAGTTGAGACACTTCATTGGAAATTAGAAATGTCAACCTCATGGTGGCTTGGGTAAACGTTAGGGGATTACCAAAGTTACTAGCCTACAAGGTGCCAATTCATCTTGAAGATATTGAGAAATTTCACAGGATTATGGAAAATCTTGACCTGCTAGTTCAGATCACCAAGGTTATTTGGAATCATCTTCTGGGCACCATGAATATCCAAATCGGTGGACCGACCAACAGAAAAACTGACATTACCATCCCTAAAGGCACTCCGGGGCATCGGAAACAAGCTGTGAACACAATATTGACATATCAACACTTATGAATTGATATGCAAACTTGTTAGCAAACTGTTGCGTATTTCCATGTCCAGCAACATGGTCATTGATTTGGAGTCGTGTTTCTGTGTCATTTTGCTGATTTTTTTTGAAAACACCGTCTGCTCCGACCAAATCCAACGCTAGGAGCGAGTCCAAAACAATAAAGTTGCAAGCTGGACAGCTAAATAATGAGCTAAAATCACTATAAAGCTCTTTAAAGTTGACGGGAGCTGCTGATTGGGTGATAATTCACTACTAGAAACCCCTTTCACATAGCCATTTGGTACATTTTTTTTATGAAAATACTGATTGTAGTTGCTTTAAAGCTCCTGTTGTCCTCGGGTCAAATTTAACCTGTTTACAAAAACTTTCTATGTCAGAACTATGATAAAAGAAGGTTGAAAAAAGTGACAAATGTTGAAAAAACTACAAAAACGCAGGAAAAAAGAAATCAACAAAAATATTCTTTTATTTATTCTTTTTTAAACGCTGAAAAGAAAAATCGGAAAAATTGACCAAAAATACATCAAAAACATTGGAAAAAGCGACAAAAAGATACTTAAACAAACGTCAAAAAAGTGACAAAAAAATTGGAATCAAATTGACAAAAACGTAGAGAAAAGTGAAGAAAAATAACAACAAAATGTTGAAATTTCAACCCGGAAAAACACAAAGTTGCAGGTCGACGGGAAGACAACACAAGGGTTAATGTTTCAGTTGTGAGGGACCAACATTTAAAAGACATTTAACACGTAGATAATACAATCAAGCCTGATTTGCATAGCTTACATTTTCCCCTGTAGTCTCAATATAAAAATAATCTTTATATAACTAGTATATTTATTCATCTTTTCAAACTCAAGCAGTGTTGATGTCTTGTGTGTGGGCATTGACAAATCAATGCTATCCATTTACTCTTACTTTCCCCTCTTTATAGTTAATCTGTGCCCAGAATGTCAGAGTGGATGTGCTTTTAACTGCCGAGCCACAAGGTTGTTGCCTGCTGCTCTCGTACGTGTGACATTGATTTTCCTTTGCATTCTGCCCTGTAACAGTGCGGTAACACAAGTTTACTTGTCACTGCAAATGTCAAGCAATCAGGTGCTCTTAAAAAGGTCAGAATTTTATGGGATGTGTAGCGTGTCGAAGCAGCAGCATTTTCCCAGCAGAACGCAGCAAGGATTGCAGTGAAACTTAACATATTATTGAAATGGCTGTTCGACAACAGGATAAGCTCAAGCTGTGACCTATGGAAGGTGAGGGAAACTCCTCCACCCACCCATAATCCATTTCATCCATAGACTCACATGTCATATGTTTTAACTGGAAAGATATCTGTAATTTGAATAATTGCTTTTCATAACTATGACGTTGCCATGCAGAATATGAAACACTGAATAGATGAATGGCCACTGGAAGCGAGCATGACGGTCCTCTCTGTTGGGTCGTCTACTTTGTGTGGCTTTAGATGGCTGTAGAGGCCGATCTAATATCCATATACATACACTAAATACATATGAATCACTCATGCACTAATGGTCATGATCCTATTTGTCTTTACATTTTTTTTAATCCTGATAAAAATTTGAATCAGTTTAAAATGGCTGCAGTAACAGCTGTATTCTTTGTTTCCCATGAACTCAAAGGTGAACTTTATACGGAAGTTGCCTCCCGAGCCGTTTATTTCAATCTGTAGAGGTTAATAAAAAGTGTGCACAGTTGAATACAGTTGAATAGAATGAGATTGTAAATCTTAGTCTGGTAATTGGTTGTGATGATACCTGGTCATCCACAGGAATAAATATGATTTGCGAGAACAAGGCCCATTCCACGTCTGCTGAGACGCATGGTGAAGCATGGCAAGGGGCTGACCAAAACCACTGCACAGATCTGCACCTGAACACACCGCCCAGATCTGCGCCTGAACACACCGCCCAGATCTGCACCCAGATCAGACGCCTCCCGATACGATATCGTCATGATAGTTATGCCACGATACAATATTATTGCGATTTTAAATATCTTGCAATATTCTGAGATATATACAAAAACTACAAATAAAACCCTGGAAGTAAGCATCAAACTTTAAAAAATTTACAAAACGTCAACAAAAGGGACAAAGACATTGGAGGAAAAACACAATAAAAATGTTGCAATAGGGACAACAAAAGTGTTTTTTTCATGTTGAGGGAAAGACTACACAAGGGTTAACCTAACAGCGTCAAAAAGGGACGCCAATAGTCCCGACCAAGCGTGTCATACGACTCTAAAGGAGACCTTTAGCGTCAATAACAACGAGAAAGGTACTTGACCAAGCGTCCGTATTTTACGAGATGGGAGTGAGAATGTGTTGGTACAGCTGCAGCGGTCTGGGTGACGATGTTACTCTGTTACAGCGGGATTTTAACTTTAAGTCTCTGTTTCGCCACACAGAGTACAAGAGCTTTGTATCTCCTTACCTGTTTGCTTATTTTATTTTTCACCTACAAGTTGTTCACAGTTAAATAAAGGAGACACTGGCACTAATTGACATATGTAGAGCTTTTGAAATATTTACTCACAATATGTCCCTGCGTGCAGTTGGCAGGCTGTATTAAATATGCTAGTAAATGCGGATGTGATTAATAGATGAGGTGTCTACTGTTGCCACCACAGATGGCGACCTCTTTCTTTGCTGTGATGAGGGAGGAGAAGGAGCAGGCAAAACAAAGATAACAAGGAGGAAGGAGAGGAGCCAGCTTTTACTGAAATTAGGACTCACCGATCCTTCACCAAACACAGAATCAACGGGATCTGGCTGCGTTTTAAAAGGCTTGAAATTTGGGTGTGAAAAGTTTGTTTCTTGGGAGGATGGCAGCTGTCAGTTGATTCACATATTTAACAATGAACACCAGTGGAGACAATCATGTGCTCGTTAGGTTTCCTTCTTCACTTCGCCAATAAATAGCTTAACGCACTGCTTTCTGTGGCGCTTTGTAGCTACATGGAGGAGATACACTTTTACTTCTTTTTCAAAATGATGAGCTTTTTAAAAGTGTTACCGAAGCACAGTTCCAGTAGCTCTGTGAGCTGTTAACCTTGTGTCCTCCTGGGTCAAAAACAGACAAAATTTTGACATCTTCGTCCCCTTTTCAGACCTTTTTTTTTAAGTTTTCACTAACACCACCTTACTACAACTAGTTTTATAACTAGTTTTTTTGGAATTCATTGTCAATAACCCTCCTTTACATAGAATTATTCCTAATATTTGAGTTAAAAAAGTTGTTATGTTGGACAACATAACAAAACATACAATGAATGAAATCCTCCTTCCAATATCAAGGAAACAGTGCCACTCGGTCGGCTAGCCATGCCAAAACTCTTACTTATCAACTTCAATATTCAACGGTAAATAATCTCCAAATGAAATGGCACAGCGCTTTCAAACCGGAGAGCAGTGGTAATTGTCCTCGGGTCAAATTGTCCCGTTGTCCTATATCAATGTTCTTTTTAATTCCCCAAAATAACATGATTGATTCCACCCAACGCTCTTTGCCAAGTACAAATCTCTACTTTCATTAATTTTGGGGCGTCTTATTCAATTTTATAGCATTGTAAAACAAATGGAAGTGTTTTTGAAATAGTATTGAGTAAAAGTTGACATATTCCAGTCTGTGATTATCATCAACATCCATTCCTTTAATTTTAGTCTCAATAATTCCTAATTTCTGCTTTTCTAACTCAAACATTAGGTATAATTTCCTATAAATGAGGTTTATTGAAACATAGATTCCAAAAATAACAGTACAACTAAAGTTAATAATAGTGTTAATTTACAATTTGGACAGGAAGACAACACAAGGGTTAATGTACTAAAAAGAGTGCTAAAGGTGGAATTTGCTCGACCCAAACAGCTGCAACAAAGCTAAGAGGAAGATCTGGGAGATTTCAATCAAACAGTCTGTACACGCCCACACAGCTCTGAGAAAACTTCTAATTAACTAAAACAATAATTAAAAGCACCTGTGTAGGTTTACCGTTGGCGTGCAGGCTATTGCTGCTTCCCAAGTCTCTTACTTGATATCTCCTCACGCCTCACTTGAGCCAGAAGTTGTTCAGGCCCTCCTCCGTAAAATCCATCTCAAAGATCTCATTCCTGCCCCGAGGACCTAGGATGGAGGATTGAGGAGGACTCTCGGCGCTAGGAGCGAGGATACACGAGAGCAGCCTTCCCGAAAGCCGTGCAGCTCAAAAGCTGTTGCTAACTCTGCTCACGCAGCTGACCGAGTCACATGACGCTTCCGAGCAGGCGTGTAGTCAGTAATGGGCCATCCAGCCAAGATAATCCAAATACGTTTTGTTATGAAAAATAATCAAATTATGTGAAAAAGGAAATAGTAACAGCACTTTTGTACAGGCCTGCCCAAAATACTATTTCTGCCTACGCCACTGCTTCAGAGGTACATGTATAGAATGTCTTAACCCTCATGTTGTCCTCGGGTCAAATTGACCCGTTTTCCTATATCAATGTTCTTTTTAACTACTTAAAATAACATGATTGATTCCACACAACGCTCTTTGGGGTGATTTTGATGGGTAATTTTGGGGCGTCTTATTCAATTTTATAGCATTTGAAAAACAAATTGAAGTGATTTTGAAATAGTATTGACGTAACATTAACTTCTTAACTTTAGATTTACAGTTATTTTTGGAATTTATGGTCAATAAATCTCATGTATAGGAAATTATACCTAATGTTTGAGTTAGAAAAGCAGAAATTAGGAAATATTTAGACTAAAATTAAAGGAATGGATGTTGATGATAATCACAGACTGGAATATGTCAACTTTTACTAGTGTTGAAAACGTCGAAACAAAGTGACAAACAATGGGAAAAAAGCATCAAAAAAGGACAAAAACAAAAGAAAATAGTTAAAAACATTGATATAAAGCGTCAACAAAAGTGTGGATTTTCAATTTTGACGGAAAGACAACACGAGGGTTAAAACACATTTCCTTGTTACCTCTCCCCTTGCGTCTCTCTCATGCTTCCTAGGTGGGATGGACTAAGACTTGAGGAAAGGAAGCAAGTGAAGGAAATGTGGATGCAATTAAGGGACCTGGGATGTACCCCATGTAGTTTGGAACAAGAGTATTTTATGAGCTTTAAACAGTATGCAATGACTCATTTCCAATATTAATATACTTGCTTAGATAGATAGATAGCTAGATCCCAATAAAATGGGAAATTTACACACCGTACACAACAGTTTTGTTACTCTGCTCCCACATTATCTGTCTACCTCTCCCAGTACTCTGTATGAGGCTCTGAATAAATGAACAGCAGCTCGGGTAGCCCTCTGAATTCACGAGGAGCCAGATTTATTGTCGATGTGCTGATACTCCGAGTGCCAATGAGCATGCACACACACACACACACACACACACACACACACACACACACACACACACACACACACACACACACACTGGTGCCAGCAGTGTCAGAAAAACACAATGCATGTCATCTGTTACACTGTGAGTGCACCCCTGAGTGAAGAATATGCAAAAGCTGGGAGTCAGGAGGAGACAGAAGCAAAGAAATGGGAGACAAGGAATATGTGTTTGTGTAACTGTTCATCTTTAATAAAACAACAATAAAAAAACAGTCGGGATGTAAGTAGATATAGAAAGAAAGGGACAATATGCACTAAACCCAGTTCAGTGTTTGGTGACACAGCTACATTTTGTTGTTTTGACAAAGACCTTTGAGAAGATTACTGGAAATCATTTTGGAAGACACATTGAAAACATTTACCATTTTAATATGTCAAATACATTTGTTTTAGCTCGGAAACTACGAGGAGTGTCACAATTCTCATTACTATGTAGGAAGGCTGGCAGGTAGACACAGCATGAGCAATCCCAAGACAGAAATAATTGCTCCATCTGTTGTACGGGAACGGAAATGTTGAATCCTGCGCCCCTTGAAAAACAAATTCTTTGCTGCAGCATGTCTAGTAAGCTTATCATACAAGTAGTCCAGTAACATATGCTTAGTGTGCACTGAAATGTGTCCAAACATGCTTTATATAAAGTAGGAAAGTACATTCTTGTACTGAGAGACCAGCTACAGTATTATGACTAAATAATCTCAAAATTGTTTAAGAGCCTTCCTGTTTCCTACCAACAGTCAATGTTGGTTTCTTTTAAAGGTCCCATGGCATGAAAATGTCACTTTGAGTTTTTTTTAACATTAATATGCGCTCTATGGCCCCCAGTGGCTAGAAATGGTGATAGGTCCGAGTCCTGGGTGTCCTGCTCTGCCTTTGAGAAAAGGAAAGCTCAGACGGGCCGATCTGGAATCTTGCCCCTTATGACCTCATCACAAGTAAAATAAATGATCAGCCCACTTCTTTCTTTAAATTTTGATGTTTTATTGAATTTTATAGCAGTCAAAAAATATTTTTGAATAAAAAACATCAAAACGTAGGACAGAATGGACAGAAAAATGGACAGAAACATTGGAAAAAGTGACAAAAACCCTTTTTGGTTTTAAAAAAGACGACCAAAACGTTGAAAAAAAAAGTTTAAATTTTGACTCAGAAAAACAAGTGACACCATCAACGTGAAGACAACACAAGGGTTAATACATTATATATATATATATATATATATATATATATATATATATATATTCCTTCAAAGTCTTTGCTACATATACTGTATATTATGAGTCTGGATGGACATGGATGTAAACTGGACTGGTTGGCGGAGGCCTACGACCACGAGGCCGTACTTCTAGCTTGTGTTTTGTAACCAAGAAGGGAGACTATTACAAATCACTGAAGCAAGTAATTACTCCAAAACTAATTAGCAGACGAGTCAAGGACAGCTAGAAATGCAACAATAATGGAGGGTGGGGGACATCTTGTTGCAAGAAAGAAAGGGGGGGGGGGGAATGCAATTAGATGGCAAATGTATGGCAATGTAGCGTGTAAACAATTGAGAAGGGCAGTTAGGGAGGAGATGCAGCAAGATGGAGAGTATCTGGAATAATAACACACACACAATACTATCAGCACACAATCACACATGCACATCTTTTACATTTTTCTTGTTAAATCTATCTTATTCCCACCCTCGTTCCCTCACCCTGTAGATATAATACTGTCACTCATCATCAACATGTGGCTGTCCTCTTCTTTAATTTCTCTCTCTTTCTCTCGTTCTCTTATTGTTTCTTTTTTGTTCCCTAATATGCCTAAACCTTTTTTTTCACTTATCTTTTCCTTGCTCTTATTAAATTTTCTTTGGAGTCACTAGCACCCAATTACTGCTTGGCATCATTGCAGAAGAGGACCATATTACACTATTGAACAAACCCGACACACACACACACACACACACACACACACACACACTAAATATGATGCATTTAATTAACACTCCTCTCCCATTCACCTGTGCACTTAAGCCTTATCATCCTTCCTTAGGCTCCTTCTGCCTCCGGCTGTCCATTATGTTTTTTTAATTCATTAGTTTAAAATAACCTCCTCAGCATGAATATGGTTTCCTTTGGACCCTTTATACAAATAAGACAATGTAATCCCACACAGCCTGAACAGGCATGATATATATTTTTTTTTTTTTATCATTGCCAGAAACATTGAGAAGCCAGCTTTCAGTTGAACGTCACATTTCTGCAGCAAACATCCTCTGTTGTTGTTAGTTTGTTAGTGGAATAGATCTTAGTAAATAATATCTTTATGAAGAAGTAAAGTTGGGTTTTGAGAACCTAAAAAAAAAGTCTAAGAGGTGTTGGGATGCAACGATTTAGCATACCTTACCTCTTCCAATCAATTATACTTGTCTTGTGTCTACCCTTCACACTACGGATCGCCTGGATTGAACTGACTGGACATACTTCCGACTTTGGCTGTATTTCCCTCTACTGATCGCCATAAAATCTCAAATGATACTGCGGATCTCACAGAGTTTGTGCAAACACAACTCCAGGGTTATGGAGAGCTTCATAAATGTCTTCTTCCTCATCCAGATTTCCAGTAATCTCCAGTAATTCTGGTTTATTATTCCTATACCTACACCCTGCTTAAAATGAGAAAGACAAAGGTTTAAGTCGTTCCACCTTAAAGCTGCATGGGGTTAGGGTTCATCTGAGGTAAATAGCTCAATAAAATGTTTTCAAATTAGCTATTTTGTTTCTTTTTCTGAAAAATAACAGTTTTGGCCACTTGTCGGTTTCACCCAGCAGCAGTGATATTGTTTTTTGGCCACTTGAGGGCGGCAGAACAAGCTGTGAACACAACATTGACATATTATCATCAAGTCCCCACAAAAAGCGCTCCGCTGATTTTGTCCAGTGGCCACTGGCAGTATTACACACGTATTATTGCAAAGAAAAATCCCCAGAAAGCATTTTCCCCATAGGCCACCACTGTAAAGGAGACGCCTGTAAAACTACTGCCATACACCTGGAAACTACAAACAAGGTTGGTTATGAGTCTTTCTTTTCTGGATTTTAAATCCATGGGCTTTTTATATTTGAAATCCTTCCCTCTGGCAAAAGTCTTTGGGCTGAGCGGTAACTCGCAGGCGGGGCAAGTGACCTGAACACTACTGACTACTGACAGAATCATGGTGCCTCTGCAAAATAGCCTCCAGAAGGAAGTTGTTTTGGTAGTGCAAAAGAAAATTCAGACCAGACAGATAGATTTACCCGACAGAGATCTGAGGAGCAGTTAATAATAATCCTCATAAATCGACCGGCGGGATTTCTGGCGGCACTTGAACGCCCCCGGGAGTGGAAGGGTGTCGATGTAGACTAGCGGCCACTTATCATGGAAGTAAACCTGGAAGCTTACAAACTTTTTTTGGCGAATGCGCAACTAAGCAACTCCCATAGGAACTCCCAACAATTGGAAAAAGTGTAAAAAAAATTGAGAAAATGTCAAAAGTCACTAAAATGTGAACAAATGTGAAAGGATGTTGAAAAAGTTAAAAAAAAAAGTCCAAAAAAGTAGTAAATGTACAAAAGAAAAATCTTTAAAAATTTGGGGGGAAAAAAAACACAAAAATTTCAAAAGGCTCATAAAAAGTCGACAAACATTGAAAAAATGACAAAAATCACTGGAGGAAAGACACAAAAGGGTCAAAAAAGACGACCGTAAACTCGATAAGAGGTTTTGACTCAGAAAAACAAAAATTTCGACAACACGAGGCTTAAACAGTTCGCAATTTAGACATCTAGTAGATAGCAAAAAAAAAAAAAGCAAAAATTAATGCACATCATGGGTGAGTGAGAGAAAAATGTAAGGAAAAAAGCACAATACAAGACAGGATAGTATGTGAAAAATTGGAAATGGCAAAATGAAAAGAGTCAATGAGACAGACAGGGCAGAAAGAGAAGGAGAGGAAACCGAGACAGACGGAGGGGTGTCACTCTTCCCTCTTTCTTTCCCTCGACAGTCCCTCTGTTGTGTCACAGCGTTTCTGATGAACGACGCCACGTCACATTTACTTACGGAGGTCCTCTGGCACCCACCCGTCGACTCCCCCGCCGCCGGGCCAGTTATCTGAACCTGCCACTTTTGCGTCAACATCTATTCTGTAACAGTTTAGCCGGGACATTAGGTTTCAGGGCCCGACCGGAGTGCCAAACCTCGGTCGCACCCACTCCGATCACGGGCGGCCGCCTGGCAGGGCGTCACACGGGAGGCCGGAGCCGGGTGAATACAGATGATGTCACGTCTGACTGGTTTGTATTCAGCGACGGATCTGAACGTATATATCACAGAGGGGCGGGGGTGGGTGGAGGGGTATTTTTCCGAAGCTGGTGTCTCACTCAGTGAACAGACAGATGATGAGGTCCTGTGGGAGGGGTGCTTGTAGAAGATGGATGAACGGATGGAGAGGGACCGGGAGATGGAGGAATGCAGAGATAAGATGTTGTATACACTGTAAATAATGGTTGTGAAATCTACAGTTATTTACTTTGGATTTCACAATAATATTACTGTATATGATTTTTACAGTAGAATGCTGTAAAGTTACATTACAACCTTGTCGACATGACAACATCACAGTAGTCTAAGTATTACTGTAAAAAAATTACAATATAGCCACTGATACTGTAAATAGTACAGTAAACTACTGAATTTTTACTTTTTTATCTTATATTGTGTTTAATTGTTTTGTATTTTACAATGAATACATAAAATACTGTAAATGGAAGTACGGTACCTTTACTGTGAAAAGAATTTACAGTAACTTGCTGGACAATTGTTGTAAGTTACTGTCAATTTTATGTAAAATTTGTTAGTGTAGGGTTTTTCTATCTCTTTATCCCTATCCAGTTGTCCATCTTCACATTTCTCCATCCATCTATCAGTTCATTCCTCTCCATCTCTCAGGTCAACTCTTCACCTTTGCATGCTTGAGTTATTAAATCCCTCCATCTCTCATCATGTCTCCATTCATGTGCTCCTCCACCCTATTATTCCATCATTTTATCTGTCCTTTCATTTCTCCACCCATCACACCAACGTCATCAAACACTATCTTTCCATCCCCCGTGCAGCTATCCATCTCTTCATCTCATCGCTACATCCATCCATCAATTCTGCCTTCCATCCCTTTCTGGTTATTCCTTTATCCATCTCACCTTTACATTCCACCATTCTTTTATTTCTCTCTCTTTCCCTCTCTCTATCCTTAACGCTCTAACATGTCATTCTTCTGGCAATGCTTGCCATGTCAAATCATATTTTCTAAATCAAAAGAGCAGATTCCAAAAAAAAAGTCTAATTTTATTTTTTAACAAAAAGGAGCCTGCTAATTATAATAAATAATAATATTATTCTCTCTATGTTCCTCCATCCATCTCTCAGTTCATCCTTCCATCTTAGATCCATCATCCCTGTCTGTTCACACCTTTATTCCTACATCCCTCATTGTCCATCCTACTGTCTTTCTCTGTTGTTCTCCATCCTTCCATCTCTCATCATTCCATCTATTCACCTTTTCCTCTTGCTACTTTCTATTTTTATCTTCCGTCTGTTTGGCTGAGAGGTCATTGTCAGACAACAGAGGACACAGTTGTACCTTTTGTCACTCTCTCTCAGTGTATTTGTCACCTCGATATTTCAAAGCTCCCATGTGACGGCGGTTCTTCAGCTCGACGACGCTGATGTCACCCTGCTTTCTCCTTTCACCTTGTAACTACCTGTGATGTGTTTATTTCGCTGCTGTGTGTGTGTGTGTGTGTGTCTTTGTGCTTGAATAGTGAGTGTGGTAATAAAGTGGCACAAACACTCATTATTTAATTTTTTTTCTATTTTTCACGGTCAAGCACTCAAAAATCTCTCTTTTCTAATCCAACTCCCCTTCAGGGTGTCACCTCCATGGAGCCTAAAACACATATGTACAAAAAAACTGTACGCACGCACACACACACTCGCGCACACACACACACACACACACACACACACACACACACACACACACACACACAGGCATCTGTGGTGCTACCTCTCGGCGTTGCAGGCTGTAATTGCGAAGTGAAGGCTTTATCACACATTGCTTGTAGGAGCTGAGGAGGCAAGAGTGAAGCCATTTTAAAAAGGGCTACAGCTGGTAAAGTGCAATGTACACAGGAGCTTACACAGTTTATGAACAATATGTAGTGACTGAAGAATGATTTTTTTCAGTACTAGTCATAGTCTTGAGAGTTATTGGGATTAATAAAAATTAAAGAGTTGTAAAGTAGTTGCAGATAGTGAGGAGATGTTTTTTACAGTGTGTTCAGGGGACAGGCAGCTAGCAGATAGTGAGGAGATGTTTTTTACAGTGTGTTCTGGGGACAGGCAGCTAGCAGATAGTGAGGAGATGTTTTTTACAGTGTGTTCAGGGGACAGGCAGCTAGCAGATAGTGAGGAGATGTTTTTTACAGTGTGTTCAGGGGACAGGCAGCTAGCAGATAGTGAGGAGATGTTTTTTACAGTGTGTTCTGGGGACAGGCAGCTAGCAGATAGTGAGGAGATGTTTTTTACAGTGTGTTCTGGGGACAGGTAGCTAGCAGATAGTGAGATGTTTTTTACAGTGTGTTCAGGGGACAGGCAGCTAGCAGATAGTGAGGAGATATTTTTTACAGTGTGTTCTGGGGACAGGCAGCTAGCAGATAGTAAGGAGATGTTTTTTACAGTGTGTTCTGGGGACAGGCAGCTAGCAGATAGTGAGATGTTTGCTGTATGTGACAAAAAAATGTAGCCTAAAAAACGCATGACGCGATTAGATCGCCTTTTAATATGAGTTGTAATTGCTGCTTGAACAAACATCCTACAGGAGCGTTTTTCAGTGGAGGACAGTCTCCAACTCTGATAACATTCGGTGTCATTCACCAATACCTTGCTAATTTGTTCTTAAGAAAGGTTTTAAGAAGTCTACTTCAGATTCTTGACATGTCCGTAAACCGCCAAATTTTTGGCACCTTTGTTCTGGGAATCTGATTGTCCTCGTAAATTAAAATTGTATTCCACAAATCCTGTGCACATATACATGAAGCAGTTCACTAAATCTTAAGTATTTGCATGCAAATCTAAGTAACCAACCAACTTAAAAAAATTAAGAAAATCTTGAAGCACTAGTGTCGTTAAAGATGTGTGAGAAGATGTCCAGTTTATGAGGACTCTAGTTCACTAAATTACACAGATTAAAAAAATACGGTGGAAGTCTACAGCTCTGATTGTCACTTATCCAACCTAAAAGGACTTTAGTATAATACTTGATTACCAATCAATTGACTACCAAGGACACTGAATCACATCCAGGAGAAAAGGCTCTTATATTCAGTGGGACTGCATTTACACTGCTGATTTTTCAGTTTTCCAACATATCCCACCATTTCCGTGGATTATTCCCTGGCTGGCTGCACAGAGAGAAAGATCAGCCCTGCATACATCACGACAGCCACAGAAAAAAAAAAAAAAAGAGTCGGAGAATAACTCCCCTGTGATACGAACATATGCACCCGTCAGCTATTTCCTTGTGCTGCTGGGAAGCGCAGGCTCCTGCGTTTGAGAGTTTTATACGTACAATATATACTGTATATGCCACCATAATTAACCAAAGCCATACAGGGTATCTGTGCTGGGCTTCCCATCTGTCATCGCAGAAAGAAACATCGCTACGGCTTCTCGCAAAGTTTTTATTCGCCAAGTTTTTATTCGCCAAGTTTTTATTTGGCAGGCAGAGTAAAGTTAGAGGATTATTTAAGGAGCTTTTCGTGGGAACAGGGCGTATTGATTATCCTGCAAGGTGTTGTTCAGGCACGCGGGGCATGCTGTGCAGAATATTGATCATATTATTTGCATGCCACTCCAGATGTTACGGGGAGTTTATTTGATTTACAGGCAGTAAGAGGTTGGCAGTATCACTTCCTCAGCAGTTTTGTCCGTGTAGGGCGCTCACGGCAGACATTAGCACCCAAAAACAACTCCATTAACCCTCTGTTCCTTTATTTTGACTAGCGCCCGACAGATAAAGGATTTTTAAGGCCGATACCGATGCGAATATTTAGTTATTTAAAAATCCGATACACCGATATATCGGCCGATGTATATTTAAAATCCAGAAACACGTTACAAAACAGAAACAGATTTCCCTAACATTAGTTATTTGTAGTTATTTATGAGTTCTCACTAAAATAATATGAAATAATATGACTAATTTATTTCATTGTCACAAGAGAACAGAGGACCATCAAAATATTAAAGTTCTGATAAAATGTATAAAAATACAAACTTAAGATATGAAACTTATGACTCATGACTATAACTTATGCTCCTGCTTATTCTCCTTATTTTTAAAGTAATGATCACATTTTATGCAGTCAAAAAGTACGCCATCTGAGTTTAACGCCAATTCAAAGCACAGTGCTGGTAAACTTCCCATTTAAATTACATACTGTACATACGCTGTGTCTACGGAGAAAGCCAAGAATTACGTTATTCTTCAACATTCAACATTTATTTTTGGCAGATACATTTTGGCCCTTCATATAAAAGAATTTGTGCACCTCTGATATTTTAGAGTATCTTTACCTTTCTTGCTGAAAACGTTGTTTCATTGCATCATTGCCAAAAAATGTAAATAGCCCTGCAATACTAAAAGGAAAGTGATAGACACAGCAGGAGAGGAACCAAGAGAGGACTGAAGAAGTATACCAACAGAGTGACGGAGAAAAAAACAGATTTCAAATAGAATGAAAAATAACCCCAAGCAGGGCGCCTATCTGGGCTCATCCCCTGGCTCTGCTCGCTCTAATTTATACATTAGCTGCTGAGGCACTGTTTCTGAGGACATTCTGCAGACTTCTGGCTGTGGAAATAAATAGTGCTGACATAATGCTATGCACATTACATCGCTAAAAGTAAACTTTAAGCAGCCGGCCTGGTGGTTGGGTTCCAAGGCGAAGTCGTGTATTGTGTCTGAAGTCTGAGATTGGTTCCCCTTTTCTTTCCTCTCTCATGTGATTTATCCTCAGTAAAAGAGAGAAACTGCTACGGGGTGTTTGGTTTCCTCATATCATAGTTTTATTTCTTTCATTTACAGTTTCCAGGCAAATGTGGACTCAAAATGATTCAGACACAGCTGCTGCTGGATGTGAGGACAAAGTATTTGGTAATACTGTAGCTATATGCTGTAGCTATATTTTGTCTCTTTTTTTTTTAAAGATCTGTTTCTCTTTTCTCACAAAAACTCCTTTCTTCTTTGATTGTTTTTCATGTTTCAGATTCAAGTTAAGCACAGAAAGTATTTATCCTGCTGGCGGTCATTAAATCCTAGAAAACAGCTGCATTAGAAGTGAGTAAAGCAGAGGAAAGAATCGTAGTGCCATTACAACATCAGTCGTGTGGTTTTAAGCAAAAGGATGAAATACACTACTGATTATTAGTCAGTAATTGCAGATCTAGAAGTACAATCAGTTAACCGGAGTAAAGACTTTTTGAAGGAATTGATTTTGGCATCAATATTCTGGAAAGTGTCATTTCAAGTAAGTAGTGAGAGACTGAGCCAGTTTGTGTTCCTGCCGAGTAGTCATCATGCAACCAAACACACCTTCCAGTTTGTCCTTCTCAACTAAGACATCACGACACAAGTTCAAGAAGTCATAGACAGCAAAAAATCCCACTCGCTTTCTTTGCTAGCCAGTGATTCAGAAGCATTTCCAAGTCTCTGAAATCCCAACAACAGATAGCACTATTCTACATAAGCATGAGTCTAACTGTCGCTACTTTGCCTACTAATTGAGAGTAACAGTCCACATGGTACGCATCAGTAAGCAGCTAATTAACCCTCATGTTGTCCTTGGGTCAAATTGACCCGTTTTCCTACATCAATGTTTTTCTTAATTACCCAAAATAACATGATTGATTCCACCCAACGCTCTTTGCCAAGTACAAATCTCTACTTTCATTAATTTTGGGGCTTTTTATTAAATTTTATAGCGTTTGAAAAAATGTAAGTGGTTTTGAAATAGTGTAAAAGTTGACATATTCCAGTCTGTGATTATCCCTCAACATACATTCCTTTAATTTTAGTCTAAACAATTGCTAATTTCTGCTTTTCTAATATGTATAATTTCCTATAAATGAGGTTTATTGAACATAAATGTCAAAAAAGTGACAAACATCAGAAAAAAAGTGTCAAAGCATTGAAAAAGGGGTCCTAAACATAAGAAACAGTTAAAAACATTGATAAGAAAGCCTCAACAAAAGTGTTGATTTTCAATGTTGGCGGGAAGACAACACAAGGGTTACAGCAGCTAAATATTTAGCAGCATCCTCTACCTCCGCTAGTGTATACAGTAGCCTACACCAGAATCCCAAAACTTTATTGATCCCCTCAGAGAAATTCTTGAGTTGCAATTGCTCACAGTCAAATTCAAAGGAAAAAATAAATGTTTTGGAGAGGATGGAGGAAGGGTATTACTTCCCGAAAGCTAAAAAGTAGGGGTGAAAAAAAAATCCTAAATCGTGTGTATTGGGATTTGTCTGGCGGCGATTTCTTCATATAATATCCTTTTTCTGACCAAAATCTGAATTTC
The DNA here is from genome assembly GCA_029931835.1 of Etheostoma nigrum. Taxonomy (NCBI): domain Eukaryota; kingdom Metazoa; phylum Chordata; class Actinopteri; order Perciformes; family Percidae; genus Etheostoma; species Etheostoma nigrum. Next base: position 2,331,599 of record CM057249.1, read on the forward strand.
ACAATTAAATAAATGTCAGACTGACTGACGTCATTTGTTTGAAAAAACAATTTGTTTTTAGAAATGTCTCATGATATATTGTCTCTAAAAGTGTATTATTCAACTTTTGTTTTTGTTAAAGAACTAATGGACATCTTGTATTGTGAATGAATCAAATCTGGACAAAAGCATATTGTCCCAGCCATACACCCCCGCACGTTTCTTCTCTCCTCGCATGATTTTCTCGGGTCTCCCGTGCTTCCTCGGTGGGACGGACTAAGACGCGAGGAAAGGAAGCAAGTGGAGGAACCGTGGAAGTGCTTTAAGAGAACTGAGATTCAGCCCAGGAGTTGTTGACAGGAGCCAAGGTGAGCAGAGGAAATGAAAAGAAAGGAGAGGAGAAGGGACGCTGAGATGAGGACAGGTGATGGGACACGAGAAGAGGAAATTAGAGAAGATAGATAAGAAAAGGAGAGAACATGAGCTGTGGTTTGAGGAGGTGAGAACAGACAAGAGGGGAATTAAATGTCTTAAAATGTCAGTTTTTTAATGACAGAGCTACCAGGTATTCTGCATGACTTTACTAAACAATCAAATTGATTTATTGACCGAATAAAGTCAATGTATAAAGATTACGTATTTGTCTTGTTGAAGTCTGGTAAATGTTTGCATGCATCTAATCTTAAAGATTGTCTCTGAACAACAAGTCCATATTGCTTCTATTATTCAGTGTTTACATCAAATTGATAGTTAATTTGTCTCTATTTTCATATTCTAAAACTCTGCCACCATAAAATGTTTTTACAGATGGCCAGCACAACAACTGAGAGCACTCTGGCAGACAAGTCCAAAATGTTGCCCCTGTCAGACAATCACATTCATGAGGTCACTGGTCAACACAAAACTCAATAACAGGGAGGAAACAACTTGCCATGGGAGTTCCTACAAAGCTAATTAAGACTATCAGCTCCTGAAATCAGCTCAGAAACCGGTGTTGTCCAGCGACATTTACGTGCCATGTTTTTAATCCTCTGTGTCCTCCTTGGCTACTAGGAACTGTGTGAAGGAGGGGTGGTTGTGGGGCAATCACAGAAGGCTTGCATCATGTGGCCGCGCCGACAGTTTTGTTGTCATTACTTAGAATTCCTCATTAGGGCGACAAACTATGCACTATTGCGTTAATGTGTAATTTATACGTGTCTCAACCCTATTTTTGTACACGTTTGGTAGATATAAACTAGATGTTAGATGTGAGACAGACAGGTATGGATTTGGAGTGGTTAAAGGAACTGCAAAGTTGAGATTTTGTATTCGGACGATGACACGGGCTGAATAATTTTACATGCCATTAAGAATGTCCGGAGTCGATTTTTGCCAAATGGGTGTTAACAAAACGTTCTATAGCTACACCAGCTGCCAAAAATCTGTTAAAATACTATACTGGAACTTATTCTTAAAATACAGTACTGCAAGCCAGTGATTTCCACCATCACAGGCGTCGGAAAAGTTGTGCAGTTGCATATCTTACCTAGTCTGCATCAACGGCCATTCATTCCAGGAGAATCGCCGCCGAATCTTCCACCAGATGTCCCTCGTCTTTCACTCTCTGTGTGTTGCCGCTGTCTAACTCCGTCGTCTTCAGCAGACAACAACAAACTTCACGCCAGCATGCTACACGCAGAAAACGGGAAGTTTTGAGGAAAATTTGGATTGTGCAAATAGGCAGGACTGCTTTGGTTTTAAGGGAATGATTGTAAAGATTTACAAAGAATATGTTTGCGTCATTTCCTTTCTAACTGGGACATTTTGGGATCAATTGGTGGAATTGCTGTGGACGAAGTACACACTGGGATAGATAGATTTGGTGAGAGATAATGAGGTGTAACCATGTATTAGCTGATTTAAAGAGCTCACATTACTGTATTGTGTCAACAATTAACTTCATTTAATATTGGATGTGGCGTTTTAATTTGCAGGGTGCAAATGTTCCACCAAGAACAAGTTCCTTTGCTACTATTTAGCAGAGCTACCGTCGCTGCGTCCGGAGCTCAGGTCCGCCCACGACGATTGTGATTGTTTACAGAATTGCAAACAACCTACAGTGTTTTTATTTTTTTTTACATTAGGCATTTCCCCACATATTGGTATCGGCATTTATAATGGCAGATTTAGATTTAGATTCATTTATAAATGATAAATAAATGATTCGGATAAATGAATATTTAAAAAACTAATTTACTTTTTTGTTAATGTGTTTTTGTTCAAATGACTTTAAGTTTCATATGTTAAGTTTGTATTTTTATACATTTTATTTATCAGAACTTTAATATATTTTGATGTTCTGTTGTGACAATAAAACAAATTATTATCATATTATTTTAGTGTGAACTCATAAATAACTACAAATAACTAATGTTATGGAAATTTGTTTTGTAACGCGTTTATGGATTTTTCTTCTTTTTTTGAAATATATAAATCGGCCGATATATCAGCACATCAGATTTTTTAATAACCAAATATTCGTATCGGTATCAGCCTTAAAAACCCTTTATCGGTGGGGGTCTAGTTTTTATCTCAGACTGTATGTGTTGTGTAGCCAGACCTTACTCCCCAGTGCTGGAGTGCCACACTGGCCTTGTTTATTGTCATAAAATAATACAGTATGTCTCCCAATGCATTAAAACATTTATTTCTGTTTTATTTTAAATATTACTGTACAACTATGGCTTGGAGGAACACTTCAATTCAGGCTGTGGCTATGACAAATAATACTGTACTTTTGAGCACGATAGATTTATTGTTGGTTTAGGTGTCCTCAAGGGAATTTGTTGATACTACTGAGATGCAATAACACTAGGCCTATTCTTCATAAAATATACCTGAGACAGCAGTTGTAAGACACCTTTGCATGAGGGGACGATACATCGATGCAAAGAGATGCAACAGAGGGTAGGGACATGGTTATTAAACCGGCGGCAGAGACTTGGGGAGATGAGATGGTCGGAGGACGGGGCAATGAAGGGGTTAGACAAATACTGAGAGGTGAGACGGGGGACCGGAGTAGAAAGTGATGAAGGAATGGGAGCGTTAACAAGCAAGACTCGACCCGTGACAGGGCAGAAGGTGAGGACAAGGAAAGATGAGACGGAATGGAGAAGAAGAAAAACTAGTGATGAAGATGAGACGTGACGGACAGGAGGTGAAAATGAGATGGCGGTACAGAAAGATGGGAACAAGGCAGAGGAAGAATAAGAGCATGCACCCCCTGTGTGTGGCCCTGACCGAGCGAGGCCATCCGTAACACAACTGGGATGTTAATGAGCAGGTTGAGTGGAGGGGTGACAGGAGGGGTGGACTTGAGAGAGGGATGGTGATGAATTTGACCAGATCACTATCCCTGAACTTTTATCTTTTGGTTTGAAAGGCAGCGTCAGAGGCCTCAAGGCCCCGAGATCCATTACAGCCCCACCTACGTTATAATCGATCCACAAGAAACAACTTTACTGGAGGACGTGGTGGGTGCTGGGGCCACATAGGGTGCTGGGTTAGGACCTTACAGGGCTTCATCATGCTGCTCGGTTTATTTTTCAGTTTTAAAGATAATCTTTGGGGCTTTTTGGTTTTAAATTTGATGAACAAAAGAAGACTGGAAAGAAGAAACGACATGCAGCAAAGGGACTAAGGGTCCATCCTGAACCCGGGGCCGCTGCGGCAAGAACTGAGGTTTAGTACATGTGGTGCACGCTCAACCAGGTGAGCTTTCATGGCTGCCCATGCTGCTTATTTTTGATTATACTTCTTCAATAGTTAAGTTGTAGCACAGAACTCAATGGGTATTAAGTAATGCGTTTTCAGCTCAGACATTGTGAAGAAACCATTTAAATGCAAAGTTTGTTCTGTCACTTACCCTGTCTCATACTGCCAGTAGCTAGCTCTGCCTGCTAGCTGCAAGCTGTGTCCGGAATGAGGAGGTTCAGCCAGGTTTCGGTGCTAATCATTGACACATAAAGCTGTTCTAGATTTCCTTCCTGTTTGTCTGAACGCGTGCATTTTGTTCCTTCAGTGCACTGCTTAAAGTTTAGCTCTTTCTCACATTGTGTTCTTGTGTCTTCCATTATGTGATTAATAGATCTAATGGTTGAAGTAAAGCTCCACAGCAAAATGTGAGAGGGGTAGACTCGCCAACAGATTTTTTTTTTCTGGATTGGTCTTGGCTCAGATATAATTGGAAGCTCCCAAGATTCACTGCCAGAATGATGCATCACATCCATATCGCCCAACAGTGTGTGGTGGAACAAGAGCTGGTTGAAATATTTGCCTTCACTGGCGGCGTCACTGACAGATGTTCACGCTAGTTTTTGTTGGGTTATTATTCTTTGGTTGTCACAACTTATTTTGATCTCTTCTTCTTACTTTTTTTTCCCTCTTCATCTGTCTTTCCGTGTCCGCTTTCTCTATTCCCTCCCCCTCTAAATATCAGTTGTTTTGTTTTCACACTTTCTCTCCTTGCCTCTGCGTCCATCTCGGTGTGCTTTAAGTCTGACTGCCATGGAATCATTGAAGACATTAGAGGTTGCTCAGGGAGGTTTATGGAGTATTTAGTATCAGCGAAAGGCTCTCACATTCAATTTTCTTTTGTTTATCTGTTGTCTTAGTAGCTTTAGCTCTGCCTGGACTTAATGCCTGAGCCTGAATGATAGTGTTTATGTCTTTGAATAGGGAGTCTTTTGGGCTAAAGCCCCCATGGTGGCTTTCATTCTGTCAAGGGAGTGTACATCTGAGATGTTCCAGACTGTGTCTGTGTGTGTGTGTGTGTGTGTGTGTGTGTGTGTGTGTGTGTGTGAGTGAGTGAGTGAGTGACGGTCTTGGCTAATGCGGTTCTTGTGCAATTTAAATAGCTTTGCTGCACACTGGGAGGCCACAGTGTGGTCAGACTTTCTGCTGACAGTATGCATTTACCCCACTGAAAAGAAATCTTCAAAAGGGTTATTTATTTTCATATACATCCAATTTCAGCACTGCTGGTCTGGGTACAATCTGTATGAATGGTGACGTTAGAAACTGTATGTGAAGAGCTCTTTAACTCAAAAGATTTGTCTCAACTCCTTTCACCTATTTAAAGGAAAGCAGGCAGGCTCAAGTGATAGAAGACCACAACCATAAATGATCATGGAATTAAAATGATGTGCCTCTGGTAAATGTGTTGGAGGAATTGTCTGAACACAGCTCTTTGGTTTGCTTGATGATTTCTTAAGACAAAAACAGAAGCAACGAGAACCATATTTCAGCAGAAATGTAAGCCTATTAGTTTCTTAAAGGTCCCATAGCATGAACATTTCATTTTGAGGTTTTTAAACATTAATATGCGTTCCCCCAGCCTGCCTATGGTCCCCCAGTGGCTAGAAACGGCGATAGGTGTAAACCGAGCCCTGGGTATCCTGCTCTGCCTTTGAGAAAAGGAAATCTGAGATGGGGCAATCTGGAATCTTGCTCCTTATGAGGTCATAAGGGGCAAGGTTACTTCCCCTGTCTCTGCTTAAAGGATTTGGCCCACCCATGAGAGAGAGAAACATCATGGCTTGCAAATGAGCAAAGTGGCTTCAGAGACTTCAGATACAGTATTAGGGGACCACTAAGGTCTATATAAAAGAGACTTCAGATACAGTATTAGGGGACCACTAAGGTCTATATAAAGAGACTTCAGATACAGTATTAGGGGACCACTAAGGTCTATATAAAAGAGACTTCAGATACAGTATTAGGGGACCACTAAGGTCTGTATAAAAGAGACTTCAGATACAGTATTAGGGGACCACTAAGGTCTATATAAAAGCATCCAAAAAGCACCATGTCATGGAAACTTTAAATTTTTGTTTTGATTCCCTCAGAAACGTTGAAAGCAACTGTTCAACAAGTACATGGTAATAATTTTGAAGCAGATTTATACTTCTCTGTTGAGGTGTTTCAGTCCCACTAGTACTTAGTTCACCACCACTTTGGTTTTAATCAATCAAAGCAGCCTACATTGGCCACATTCTCCCTTGTGTTTCACTCTCGAGTAGATGTGAACCCAAGCTGGCAGACAGCTCACACGGGTAATGGACTCACAAAGTTTATTCTCAAACTGTCAACAAACACAGGCAAAAGAACCGAAACACAGAGGCAGGGATCCAAAACTAGAAGATGAAGCAGAATCTTGAAACTCACAAGAAGCACCAGATGCTAAAGAGTGATTTTTTTGCATCAGTATTTGAGGAGTTGGAATGAGAATGGGTTGATGTATACACAGACACAGAGAAGATAACTGGACACGTGCAGCATATCAGGGAAGGGGTAGTTATAATCACACATGGCAGGTAGGCAGACAAAATCAGGAAGCTATATGATAAAATCAGATGTATACACCACACATCTAGGGGTGAGCTACACTTAATGCTGTTCCTGAACACATCCTGTGAAAACACAAAGCCTGCAGGCATGGCACACTAAACGTTGGACCAATCATAGCTTGCCTATTTTCACAATATGCGTCACGTACCAAGGTAATCAATGTTCCACCTCAGCACCAAGAATGGGTGTTTATGGTATGTGTGAAAAGGGTACTGTTTTCCCTTCTCACTGGTTTATCCAGTACTTTCTGAGTTAGGTTATATAAGATTATTTAATTGGTTTTATTGTTGTTTCACAGGATTATGATGTGTTAAAAGGGTGCCTTATGCAGGTGATTGAGTTTTTTTGTGTTTGTTCTGCCTGAATGTCGGGGTAGATCAACTGCTCAATCAGGGATAGTGAAAACAGGTTTGCATCATTAAGTTCTCTTAGCAAGGAGGGGGATGGGGACCATTTAGATCTAGGAGGATAGGTTAGGTTATTTCCTAATCCTAACAGCCCTTTTTTCCAGCTGAATTTAGTTGACTTCCTGTCCATTCATGCCTCTGTTTCAGTAATGTTGTTAATAGATGCTGCCTTTTTGCACTTAACTCCTGCCTATTGACCTGCTTCTTCAAATTGTGTGCCAAGCAAAGTCGTCTGCCCTTTACTGCCCTCCTTATATGGGGTGATGGTGTTCAGAAGGTGTTGTCACGCCCAAAGGTGTTGTTTAATTTGGTAGAACGTGCCTAAACCAAGAGTTAGGTTCTTTGAAATTATTACTATTTCTTCTTTGATTCGCCCTGTGACGTTTTATTGGGACGTCTTATACTTCCTCACACTAACAAGGGATTAAACAAGCAACTGTTGCACACACATTTATGTCCATAATGTCCCCACAAATGTAAGTAGTAGTTTAATGTCTGCATTAATTACGATCAAACATGTATTGAGCAAACGGCTGACTCACCCCTGTTCTTGGAAACTCAGTGGTATCTCCGTAGCCACGTAGCCAAACTCAGCAGAGCTACAAAGCCACTCTAACCCTGATTTCGACCAACTGTGGAACGGCTGCGCAGTCATTAGGTTTCCATTAAAGTCAATGTGTGTATTTCCACCGACTGCGGAGCGGCTGCGTCCCGACTCCGTCACAGAGCTTCTATTTTTGCCGGACTCCGGAGAGCTCTGCAGCAATTCAGCACACGGCAGATTGTGCGGTACAGGAAGTCGAGCACAGAAATAAAATAAAGCATCTGGTTAATTTTCACAATAAAACGGCGAATCACATTTCCCTGCACCGCACCTTGAAAATGTCATAATGGGTGGAGCGGTTTTGTGGTTCTGTTTATAGAAACTACATCCTGTTATATTGTGCGATCTTGTGGGTTCTTGTGACTTCAGCTGTCAGTCATGGCCGCAGCCATTCAGCAACAAATCCGGACCTGGTGGTTATTGAAGGATGGCGGAGCACGGTGCTGACACGCGGCGAAGACGATCTCGAGCAGTTCTGCAGTAGAAATCCAGGGTAACACCCTGACACAAAACGTATAAAATTTGAATTCAGATTTGCTAAAATCTAGATTTGTTTCTTCTTCTTCAGTGGCCATATCTATTCACAGTCAAAGATAACTCACCATGGGTCAGCAATGCAGTTTCTTATACCTGCTTTCATTTTAGTTCTTGAACAAACCAAATAGAAGAGTAAACACACTCCGACAGGCCTTTCCTCTGCCAGCCAAACCTGGATGAAATCCTCAAAAGACGCTGCCAAATTAATCCAATCTCCACCTTTCAGGAGAAGGGGGAGAAACCTGATGTAATCACTTATGCACAGTGTGTGAGTCCACTTTGCACCGTGAGATTCGAAAGGAGATGCTGCCGGAAGCCTGAGGTTCGGGGGGGGGGTTTTGGGAGAGAGGCTGGAAGCAGCAGCAGCAACTGTTTATCATATCACACACACATGCACACTCACAATGTTACTGACACATTGCCCCCGAGAGCTGTGATGAGCCAAGCCGATTCATGCAGAAAATTGTTAGCTTCCTCCCAAGCCCTCTTCAGCTCAAACGGATTTTTATCTCGGTTACATCCTCCTCATACCCCTGATATCTGCCTGCCTCGCATTCTTCCATCCTCCAAGTCTACATCCCTTTGGTGTTCCTCTCCCCTTCTTCCTTCCTCTCTTTGCTAGGATCGCCTAATGGTGGGTTTTCTTTCTCCACGAACAGATAGAGAAAACGATAGGAGGGAAAAAGAGACACAGGACAAGAAGCAGTTTGGAGCCATGTCTTTTTCGCTGGTGATATCAAAGAGAGATTTCTTGGATATCATACCTAAATATATTTTCACTCAAAATGGGGGAGCTTGGTGGGGAAGAAGGCTGCAGGGATAGTACTGACAAAGTGGACTATAATCCCCAGTAGAGATGAGTGAATTGCTTCTCAAGGCATTGTGGGATAGCAGGCCTACAATGTGAGAAAGACACAGGGGTCAATAGTTAAATTGATTCAACAGTGAAGTTCATTTTAGAAAAACATTTGGGTAAAAATCTGTACAATCCACTGTGTTTCTTCTGTTCCATATACGCTTGTAACACTTATTCAACCTCGTTCTCCTGAGTCCTATTCCTAGTTTTGTTACCCATCAACCACCCCATCCCTCCTTTATCCGCACTGTATTTGGTCACCTTACTTCCTGCTTTGCTTCTGTCATATATGGCTTTTCCAAAAATCTAAAAAAAGTAAAGAAATTACCTATTGGTGGGTAAGTCTTAATTTCACCAGCTGTTAAAAAAGCTGTGTAGTTTCTGTGATTTCTCTGTACAACCTTTGCATCCAAGTCTGAGATCAAGATAAATAACAATTGGCAACTGCTTACAGGGTTGCTTGTTTATACAGCGCTTGCTGGCGTAACAAGGGAAACTTGCTAATGTTGAAAAGCCTTAAGGGTTGGTGGTTTGCTTTCACCTGTCAAAATGGCAAGACAATGAACACCAAATTGCTCCCTATGACTGAGCCATAGCTCTGCCTGTAAGCTCTGTCGATGTTAGACTGTGTTCGGGTTACTAGTCCTAGATTTATTTCAGTCAATTTCCATGTTGGTTTACAAGGAATCCCAGGGGGGTGTTGGCAGTCTGGCTGGAAGTAAAGGCAAGGGTATTTGCAGACTACATGAAACAGCAACTATCTGGTATATAGTTGAGCTCAGCTCTACGTACAGCTCAGGAACAAAATTCCTTTGTGAGCTGGAGTCACATAGTGTGCGATACAGTGCAGTTCATGAGGATGTGGGCCGTTTTGGTTCGGCTCTGTACTCTGGCACTTTGATTTTAAATGAAACAATGACAATGACTGTCAATCAGTCAATTGTATGATAATATAATGATTTTCAAAATTAGGACCTATGTTCCCACATTTCTAAGAGTTTTTTTTCAAAATTAGATCCTATGTTGCCACATTTTCATTTTCAAAAATTTGTATCAGATTGTATCCCCCTGTCTCCCAATTTGGGGTTAGGGCTAGGGATTAACCCTAACCATCACCCTAATGCTAATTTTAAGAAAAATCTTAGAAATGTGGCCTAATTTTCAGTGAAAAGAAACATAGGGCTGTGGGACCATTGGGCAGTGGGACCATAGGGCTGTGGGACCCTGGGGCTGTGGGACCATAGGGCTGTGGGACCATTGGGCTGTGGGACCATGGGGCTGTGGGATCATAGGGCTGTGGGACCATTTGGCTGTGGGACCATAGGGCTGTGGGACCATTGGGCTGTGGGACCATTGGGCTGTGGGACCATTGGGCTGTGGGACCATTGGGCTGTGGGACCATAGGGCTGTGGGACCATGGGGCTGTGGGACCATGGGGCTGTGGGACCATGGGGCTGTGGGACCATGGGGCTGTGGGACCATTGGGCTGTGGGACCATTGGGCTGTGGGACCATAGGGCTGTGGGACCATTGGGCAGTGGGACCATAGGGCTGTGGGACCCTGGGGCTGTGGGACCATAGGGCTGTGGGACCATTGGGCTGTGGGACCATGGGGCTGTGGGACCATGGGGCTGTGGGATCATAGGGCTGTGGGACCATTTGGCTGTGGGACCATAGGGCTGTGGGACCATAGGGCTGTGGGACCATTGGGCTGTGGGACCATTGGGCTGTGGGACCATTGGGCTGTGGGACCATGGGGCTGTGGGACCATGGGGCTGTGGGACCATGGGGCTGTGGGACCATAGGGCTAAAATCCTACCTCTTCAAACTGGCACACTCAGCTTTCACCCATTTGTCTGTTGTTGTTCCTTGCTTTGTTATTCTATTCTTGCTTTGCTGGACATCTGTTTTTATCTTTTACTATCTGTTCATGTAAGGTGTCCTTGAGTATCAAGAAAGGTGACCATGAACAAAATGTATTATATTATTACTCTGTCGAATGGCACCAGCACTCCAGGATCCAGCCAAGAGTCACTGAAAAGGACACCACAGCTACACGCATTGTGCTGGAAACTAACAGAGTCACAGAGGACACCCAAATCGCTGTCTGATGCATGCACACTGCACAACAGGATGCCCAGCAGAGAAGTTGCGGTCTATGTTTAGTTCCTTCACACTTGCCTCAGTGCCCCTCTGATATAGAGATGGAAACGGATGCAGAGATGGCCTTGCTTGTCCATGTAGTCGGGATCTTAGCCATCTTCATCTTTTCTGCTGTTTGGAAACTCTAAACGGGCAGCCTAGACGAGTCAGCAGGAGACTGGGATTTGATTTTTTTTTTTTTATCCTGATGAGCGACTCGTAGTCATGAGATAGCCGCAGAGATGGTCTTGCTAGTTGGAGCTCATATTCAATACAATTTAATTCATAGTCATATCACAATAGGAGTTTTCTCAAGAAACTTTACAGATACAACAGGTCTAGATCACACTATCATTTATAAAGACCCAACAATTTCCCACAAGCAAGAATTTGGTGTGACAGTGGTAAGGAAAAACTTCCTTTTTATAGGCATAAAACTCAGACAGACCCAGACTCTTGGTGGGTGGCCATCTGCTAGTTGGGACACACAGATACTGATACAGATATACAGATATGGATAAATATTATTTATAATAATTATAGTACTTGGTATGATGAACAGTGGCAATTATAGTACCAATAAAGATAATAAAACTATAACTCGAAAATAATAGTAGCATAGCAGGGCATCAAGCAGGACCACGGCAACAACTGCAACCACAAATTAGGTGCCACCATGATCCAATCTGTGCCACCTTTTCCTCTGTTTTACTAAAACATTTGAGCCAGCTGGCTAGCCAGATCAAAGCTAGCTGAGTCCGCAGGAGATTGGTAAGGTGATTTCACAATCTTGATGAGGGATTCATAGCCACATGCCATCGCCGTCCAACGTCAACCACAAAAAGTCTATTTTTAGACAAGAGAGGCGACTGGAGAAGTATGCGCCTTCTAGAACAAAAAGTGTGACTGTGAGGTGGAAGTGCTGACCTCCTGTTTTAACCTTTGTATGGTATTCGGGTCAAATTGACCCATTTCAAGTTACATTTTTTCTACCTGAAAATCAACGGCCTTACCTTATTTCCTGTGATAAACATGTATTCCTGACTCAATTCAGAACATTATACTGGATATGACCACTTATGTTTTTTATATAGTGGATTTTTAACATGAATTATAAAACAAATTACACTTCCATGTTGATTTGTGTTTTAGTAGAGACTGATTCCATTCCCTAAACATATATGATATCTCAGCTGTTAGAAATTGAGATAAAGACAATATTTGTTAATAGATTATGAAGTAAAACTTTATGTCAGAATTGTTTTTAAAACCCCAAAAAAGTCACGGGTCAATTTGACCCGAGGGATACAAGAGGGTCCCGAAAGTGAAAACAACACAAGGGTTAATGTGAGTGTATTATGTCCAAAACAGACGAACTGTGCCGAAACCGAAGCCCTTTTTTAGTTAGATAAAAAAGGTTTCAATTTCTGGATAGGTAGTGAATGGATGGATGGAGTCTACATGGAGACTTTTTGAAGATGACTATTTGTTTTAAAAGTGTCTACATTTCAGACAATGCTTTGGCAACCATATTCAATCAAGAAATTGAAAATGATTGTCAAACTAAACGGTGATGGAAACATAGGATATTTTGATTACTGACTAAAAGCTGTGTCGCACCGACTTCCACTCACCTCTAAAACTGCACCACAAAAAAGGTCCTATTTTAGTTTCTTCACATGTAGTTTTTGCTTATTTTGCTCTCTTGTGGCAGTGTATGTATAGAAACTATTTTTCCTTCCAGGCTTTAATGTTGGGCTTATCTATGTGTTTCTTCCAGATAAAGCAGCACTCATGAATACGGGAGGGAAGCTCTTTTTCCTAGCTTTGTTTTGCCCTTTAAGCATCCACCATCAATAACACAGGGTTTTCGAGGGCTATGGATAATTGTTGTTATTCATCATCATCTCAGGAGAATAACATATAAAAGGCAGTGAGCAGGTGGAAAGCCCACTGAAAGCAGACGGATGTCTGATGACATGTTTTTTTTGTTTGAATAAATGGAAATGATGCTGAAAGTACACATGTACAACATGTAATGTTATTTAATTTTCAGATAATTTTGCTGTTATGTTTTAAATTTGTCTCCATCTTTGGCTCTAAACTTTCATTTAAAAGACTTTTGAGGGACCGCAACGTCATAAAATATTAAGGTTGATAGAACAGATGGTCATGACCCGTCTCTGATTGGGTCATCGGTTGGTTGGTTAGGTTTAGGCATGATACAAGTCCTCCAAACCATACGACCATATAGCTTTTTTATTCCTGCCCTCTAATGTGACCCACAGGAGCGTTTTCCGTCCTCATTCTGAACCAGAGAATGTAAAACAGTCATGAAACATGAACCCTAACTTGTCATGACAAAACCGAATGACACTTACTAAAAGAAGGGTCATGTCATGGCTTGTTTATAATGTTTTTGACACATTCATGACAGTGTCATGTCTACTGTTTGTTCACACCGGAACTTGTACTTTGTCACATTTACTTTCTGCTGCGCTCCCATCGTAATTACTACAGCCACGAGAGGGCATTGTCACATTTAACTTTAATATGAGTCGTAAATGGTGCTTGAACAAACAACCTATGGTAGCGTTTTTGGGAGAGGAAAGTCCATAAAAATATCAGGGTATAAGCCGATCAGATGTATACAAAGGTCAGGTTGATAGCTAAGATAGCACTAGTGCTAAACACAACTCCACTTATGTGTCAGACTTTTTTTTTTACAGCTGACATTTTGGCTTTAATAGTAGGAAGTCCCAGTAAGTCAATACACTGAGCCAGAATGCATCTGAAACTGAAGCAGCTAAATGGCATTCAGCTGAAAGTCATTTCATTATTTAGACCTGAACTATTCCTACATGTCACGAGTCTTCTGTGGGGTTGGCTGTGCAAATCAATTTTCATATACCAAAGTTAATACAAGTGAGAGATTTGACTATGAGATGATTCTTCAACACTGCTGTAATCAATATTGAATACTAATGTTGTTCTGTATCTGCAGGATGAGTTAATAAGCATCTGCTTCACCATACGGTGATAATGTATCACTGTTGTGTTTACAACTTGTTTCCACTGCCCCCAAGTAGACAAACAAATTATGAATAATATCAGATATTTCCCAAGTCATGCTTTCCAAATAGTTAGTGTTCATTGGAGGAATTGTTGTTTTCAAAATCTGATTAAATACAATTAGAAGTTATAATCATGAAGGGTGTAATGTAACATCATACTCAATGTTGTCATGGTACAGGATGGTGGCTGTTTCTCCTCTAGACCCATTTTTTATCTACATTTGGGAACAGGAAATTAAATTAAATTAAATAGATGTAAAAAAAACAGAGAAACTGCAGAGTTGATTTAAAATCTTTGCCATGTTTTTCAGATCTGAGGATGTTGAGTGGATCACAGATGGGTAGACGTCAAAGTTAAGTCCGGATACTTTTACTATGTTTTGAAACCATTACAAAAAAAAAAAAAAAGATTTCAAATGCTATAAGATTAAATAACACACCCAAAAAAATTCAATGAAAGTAATCACTAAAATTACCTGAAGAACGTTGTATGGAATAATCCATGTTATTTTTGGGCAATTTGGTTGAAATAAATCCATATTTCTTATATAAAACCACTTTGAAACGGGTCAATTTGACCCGAGGAGAACACGAGGGTTAAGCTTCCCGTTCTGCTCCTGTCATAATTATTATGGCCACTAGAGGGCACAGACACTTAAAGGTTATTATGAGTTGTAATGGCTGCTTCAACAAACGACCTATGGAAGTGTTTTTCTTTTAGCACAGTCTCTTTCTTGCAGTACAAGTGTCTTGCAATGCTACCAACAAGTAGCCATTAGCAGTTCACCTTACTTCCCACATGACAACACTTGTTTGCCCAGCAATTCTGGAAGATTTTCTATACGTTATATTTTCTCAGTTTTCTGTTTAATTTTAGTTGTTAATTTTAGTGGAGTCTCCTCTATTCTTTTTCTCTTCAGCTGATGTTTCAGTGTTAAAACATCACATATCAAAAGGATTTGATGTATTGGCACAGGTGGAATCACAAAAGTGCAGTATCAGTCACTAAAAGATGTTTTACAAACAGTACATTTTATGAAACAATCAGGGATTATTACTTTAAGAAGTGACAGCGTAAGTGAACTGGAAACACTTTCCTTTAGATTTATAGAGTTGATAGATACATTATAAAATGTCATTGTAGTTACTTTATGCATCAGGTTTCAACACTGTCTGTTGGCCACTTCAGAAGTTCATCAATTCTTTTTATAGATTAAGTTACGAGGGCGTTGGACCCACATGAGCCATTGCCGCCCTCGAGTTAAATCATGATGAAACCTTCGCTGTCTCACTACGTTTGTTTCTGAGACAGAGTTAGTGAAGAGACCTTTAAAATAGGCCTTTATATCAAATTGACTACAATCTGATGGCTCAAAAAAAATGGACAGCTGTTGAGCTAAAAAAAAAAACCTCATTGTGTCATTTTGGTTAAATCGGACCTAACCCTTTACAACACCAACGTCACACAATAACAAAGAAGAAAGCAGGTATAAGGGCTTCAGTTCCCCGTCGTAAAAGGCTGTCTGACAGCAAGGTAAAGCAGTGAAAATATTAAAATATTCTTAATATAGCATCCACTTATAACTGACTTAGATGTTTTTAGGTGTCTAAAGTCTGTTTAGCAGTGGCCCCCGTCTACAGCAGGACGTTGCTTAGCTTCTGTGTCGGTGGAGTCAAAAATTCATTCTTACATGCTATTTTGTAGGATTAAACAGTAAGATTTGTTAGTAATAACATCAATAACGCTTCAATTTACATTTCTACATGTACAAGTCTGTGATTTTTGTCACCTGTGACTGTTGGTCTAGTTGCTTGCCTTTTTTTCAGTAAGCAAGCATTATCTGACAATGGCATCCATTGTATTTCAGATATTCAGCAATAGTCTTAACTTTTTGGATTGGTGTGTGTGTTGTAAAACGAGGGGTCCAATTTGATAAAAAGGGCAGTGTGACCCTATCAGCACTAAGGCATATCAACTTTGATGTAGTGGCCAATGAATCAGGGAAGATGAACAGTTCCATTGGTTGTCTCATCAATACGTTTCCTCACAGCGCCGCTGTCTTTGTAAACAGCCTTTTAACCTCTAAAAGGAAAAGATGGCCACTAACACATCCACACTTATATAACATATCATTATGATGGAATGTAGACGGATCTTCCTCACATTTTTGTTAAAGATTTTCTAGGTATTTTCTGCCTTTTTTTTGACAGGACGGCTGTCTAAAGTGCCACAGGTCGGGGTCGAACGCGGGGCCGCTGGGTCGAGGAGTAAGCCTCTATATATGTGCGCCCGCTCTACCAACTGAGCTATCTGGGAACCCATCTTCCACAACATTAAGCTCTAATCTGGTGAGTTTGCTATGGTGAAAATTCAGCTTTTACTTCCACAATTTGAGACTGCAGAGTTCAGCAAATATGACTCCATGAATCAAGTGTGTATGCTGGAAGTTATTGTGTTTGTTTTATTGCCCTATCTGCAGCAAATCACATTAATTTGCCTTTTTACATTACGTTCAAGGGTAATGTGTTCTTCTAAAGCAAGAAGTAATGTGACCATGTTCATATACTACAGCTAAACCTGCAGTAGTAGGTCGAGGTTTATGGCTGCATGTACATAAAGCCTGCATGGTTTTGACACTAAATAAGGATTTGTGTACCATTTTGGGGTTCAACTTTCTCATTATTCACTTTTAATTTAATTAAAATTATAAAAAGATTAATTATTATCACATTTAACCAAGGCCCTGTTTCCTGAACCTTACCCAAGAGTATGAGTTCTTCCTTTAAAGCGTAACTACTATTGTTTTTTTTTTAAAACTTAAACCCTATTTTGCTATGTTTTAGTGTGTAAGTGACTCATAGAAACAAGAATCTTTGAAATTGGTCCAGTATTAAGCGTGAACGCTGAAACCGGCAACCACAGACTGGGCTGCAATGTCAACCTATGGGGCAAATGTCCAGCGTCAGTTAGCCACTAAAAGTGCTGATTTAGCTGCTGTAAGGTTCAGATTAATATTCTAAGTTTCTGACAACATTATGGAAAGGATCCCTACAGAGACCTTTCTAAAACCTCTTTGAGACCTGTCTGTTTAACCAGAAACAGCTTTGAGATTGCTAGCGCTAAACCCACCAGACTCCATTTGAAAAAAGCAGTACTTTTAGCGTGTGTATAGCTGTTACGTGCCGTGTTGTATTATATGTGATTCTCTGCAGGTGTGTGCTGCTGACATCAGGCCCCGCAGCTGAGGCTGATCAGCTGATTAGCGCTTAACAGAGGGCAGCATGGCTGTGTGCTGGTGGTGAGGCGTCAGTGGAAGCCAGCAGAGCGTGGGCAGAGAAGGGCTGGGAGCTGCTGTGAATCGAACATGTGATAAAGTGCCTGTAGTCTTCCTTTTGGAGATCGTTTTCAGTTGCTTTGTTGTAATATGTTAATAATTGCTTTATTTGCTGTTTGTTTTCTGTCCCGGGTTTATTGTTTTTAACTGGTTGCGTCCCTAGACTACTTTGGGACGTAACATTTTCACACGTAAATCTGTAAACTACGTGTTTATTTCAAACAAAACTAGAGTTATGATGGTTGGTCATTTTGTTTTAGAAAACAAAGTCCCCCAAAACCTAGGAAAATAAGGTCCAGGTTGAAAAAAAAAGGTAGTTACCCTTTAACTGTTAAAACAACAACAACCTTGTACAAGATTTATTAAGTGCAGATATTTCATGGAAAACCAATGACAATGAATTTGCATTATTTCTATATATATTGTAATGGGAAAATTACATTTAAGCATGATTTCAGGCATGTATTATTCACAATGCTTTTCGGGTTGTATGACTTTTATAAATCCCTTCCCTGAGTGTCCTCCCTGAAGGAGACTCTTCGTCTCTACAGTCTTTCTCCAAGGAGAATGCCATGGGGTCTGAAGGAGACATTTGTTCAGTGTGATGTATTACCAGAGTAAGTCCAGGGTCAGGACCACAGCCTGTCTCAAACATCCATAGATATGTTTGGTTTTTGTTCAGCTGAGATAAAAGACTGGTAGGAAACTTTGAGGCGTGAAGGACAGATGCAGAAATACGTCAGAGGCTCCAACGTGTCTGTCTGGTAAGATTAATTGTTTGGATGGGATTGGAGGTGTCTTCAAACGGGGTGTTGTTCTTCTCTAGAGGAAGCAGGATATAAGACGGGGGTGCTACTGTTTTAATTTTGCAAGACGTTTGTCACACTGTTGCCGATGTATATGTTGTGAAAACTGTTCTTGTCACTTGGTTATTCTCTGCAGGGAATAATTAAATCTCACCGAAGTCCAAACTTTGACTCAGTGTGCAGTCTGTCATTTTGTTTCAACAAAATCTCACTTCCAAACAATTCCTCTCTCGCTGTACAGAAACTTCCTCAACAATATTGACAAAACATTTTCCCCAAAATGATTCCAGAAAATGCAACATTTCTCTTAAGAGAACATATTTTTTTATTTTTAGATCACTCACATTTTATGTTCACATGCATCGTTGTAGTTAAAGAATGGATGCAGTGCTGGACTTTTCAAAGAAACTATTCACAACGTCCAGTTTAGTGTACAAGCTCTTAACAGCAGCCAATGGCAAGACAAGCACAGGTGTACCTAAAAAGAGTAACCATGACCTCATTTGGTCTAGGTATGCCAGTTCCAGGGTGCTAGTACGCTGAATGCTGGCACAAACAATCCATCACTGATATTAGTTACACCTGTGCCATCACTAATGCTACTAGTTACACCTAACCTGATCAATGTCATTAGTTACAACTGTACTTTACCTGAGCTACTGTGACAAAGTCAATATGCCCCCTTCAAAATGTATTTCATTTGTATAAAAAAGCAAGCAAGGTTTGCACCAAAAGTGCTTCGCAAAGACAGCTATATGTATACAAGCATAAAACTCAACTCATGTGCATCTGTTGTGGAAATAAAAAAGAAAAAACTGATGAAAACAAAAAACAAGTTTATAGACAATTTAAACCCAGGGAATCCGATTAAAAACAGAAAAAAACAAGTTTAACACAATTAAAAGTCAGACAATAAAAGCAAGTCTTATGGTGCATCTTAAAAGCACCTACAGACTCGGGCTTTTGTGTGTGTGTGTGTCTTTTGTCCCAGCGTCACAACAAGATGCAGTCACAAAACTTTACAGGTGTGTAGTTTAGATCAAAATAAAAGTGGAGTTTTAAGATGGGTGTGGTTCGAGTTAGGGCGCTGGGAGTAGAAAGTTAGGAATGGGGGGGGGAGAGAGAGAGAGAGAGAGACTTTATTCATCCCAATAGAAATGTTAGGCATCCAGTAGCAAGACAACCATAACACACATATGTCAAATACATAATACCAATCCCTCACAAAAATGCAATGACCATGATAAGGTAAGGTACTATAGTAGACTGTGTGTAATGGTGAGAGTGCAAAAGTGACCAGTGCAGTAGATCATGATTAAATACCAACTATGACATATAAACATAACCTATAAACTGACTGACTGAATAAGAATATGAACAATATGTAACAGGGAATAAGATTGAAGATTGAAGATGTTATGAGCACCATGCAAGGCGCTCTGAGTGAATGTTAAATTCTCCATAAATTAAAGATTTTCTTTCTGTGGCTTCAGCGATGACTCAGGTTACCTGCAGGGATTACTGATGCAGCCTGTTTTACATATGGAGCCATTTGCACAAACACACACAAGCATGCATTAACCCGTGTGCTGTTTTAGTATTTCAGGGCGGCCGGGGCAGCTCGATGCAGCATGGCGTATCAAAGCTGTACCAGAGAGCTTAGACACTCTGCTGAAAAATGAATGACCAAACACAAACATCTAAATCATGTAAACACTACAAATAAGATGTCTATCAGCACACAGCGGAAACGTAGTCGCTTAACAATCTTGTTGTTTTATGGGTGGTGCTGAACAAAGGCAGCGAGCCTAAATTATGCAGCAGTCTCAGCTAGTTATAGAATCCTTTGAGTACACACACACATGCAAAACATTCATTTAAACGGAGGCTCATGCATGCGCTTTCTCCAAGACGCACAACAACAACACAGATATACAAATTTGCGCTTAACACACCTACGGCGTAGCTTTCCGCTGGGGAAATATGGAGTCGAGTCTCTGTTCAAAAAGTAATTTAAACAGTGTGTATAAAAAGGATCGTATCTGTAAATGCAATGTCAAATAATGCAAAATAGCACAGATAAGTGAGGCGTACAAAGTAGGCTTAATTAAGACATGAAAGGGTGTACGCAAAAACAGATAACTGAAAACTAATAGGATGAATAAAGTGAACTTCTTTTTCTTTTTAAAAAGCTAAACTAAGCAGTTATCGGCCAGGTTCTTAAAGCTGCACTTGGCATGCTTGTGTATTGACAATAGCATTGAGTGGTGTCTTTTTGAAGTCTAAGAACTTTGATAGTACCTACACTTCATAGAACTCGGTGTGAGTAACCCCCCTACCTCAGGCAAAGAGCTGATTTTAAACTTTAAATTAGCACTCAGCGAAAGGAATTGCTCTTAAAACACTGCGGTCCTCAACTTGTCCACAGTTACCCATCCCCAAGGTCCATAAATAGCAGGTTTAAAGTTTAAAGAGACTATTCTCCCTCCAAAAACAAGTGTAGCTCAGCGTAAATTCTTTCAGGAAGACCTAACTATGAATCAGTGCACTCCTAAATCAATTCAGCTGTTATCCCAATAAATGGACTTTTTTGCTGCATATCTGCAACTAGTCTCTCCCGATTTAAATATAGCTCAGCGTAAATTCTTTCAGGAAGACCTGATTTAATCAATGCTCTCTTCCTAAATGGAATCAGCTGTTGGAGGCATGGCGTGGTGTTAGGCTACTCTAACATCACCAATGCGTAGCAGCCTTACAACGCCAGACGCTCACCACACATCAGCTGGAAGTAAGGTGAGATAGTAGATAAACGCCAACGCCAGACTTTCACCCAGGAGTTGTGTCCCGTGTGTAAAGATAAGTGAAGAAACTTGAAAAATGTACAGATTTTTACCCAAAACCAGGATGCTTTTTTCTAAACGTTACCCCTTGTGTTGTCCTCCCGGGTCAAAAACGGACAAAAAAACATTTTTGTCCCTTTTTTTTAAACTTTTGTTTTAGTTTTCACTATAACACCACTTACTCACTACTTTTTGGAATTCATGATCAATAACCCTCATTTATAAAGAATTATACCTAATATTTGAGTTACAAAAGCAGAAATTGAATTATTTTGACTAATAAATCAGAGGATCAGACAGATAAGTTTAGTCAGGATCAATTGTATTTGCAAAGAGTAGTTAGTACTAGTTGCTGTATGCAATCCAGTCTATTTTTTGTGGTAATTTGGTTAAAAAGAAACCCATATTTCAGATATAGGCATATGGGTTTATTTTTAACCAAATATGTATTTTCAGATATAGACATTTTTTAAAGGGGTCAAATTTGACCCGAGGACAACAGGAGGGTTACGTAGTTTTTGTGTCTAAACCTTACCAAACCCGGGTCGAAAGTAAGGTATATAGTTTCAGTTTTAATCATGGGACAGAACCCAGGTAATAAGCTGCGAGAACTTTAATTTACTTATTTTACGGATTTCTTTCTTAGAAAGTGTATCTTCCTGTACAGAACATGTTTCAATCAAATCTGCCCCTCGCAGATTTTGATCCGGATCAATTTAGGTTCCCAGTACATTTTTGGCCCACCTTATTTCACATTTTGTCACTTTTTCCGAAGATTGTCACATTTTATGACTATTTTGTAACTTTTTCCAAAGATTTGGTAACTTTTTCCAACATTTTTGCTGCGTTTGACGTTTGTTGCTTTTTCCAAAGTTTTTCCAGACTTTTTTTTGGGACTTCATGTCGACCAAACTGTAAGTGAGAAGACTATATGAGACAAGCAACAATACAGTCAAAGATATGACTTTTTGGAATGAATAAAGCATGTTAATGAGCTCTGGATGCCATTCTCTTTTTCCAGTGTGGGCCGTAGTGAAACTGAGATTTACAACCCTGCTGTGCAGTATACTACAGTACACCTGTGCGCCCTCATCGCCATGGCGCTGTTTCCATCCCTTGCAGCAGCCTCAGGAGAGAAGCTAGCTCTGTCTGCTCTTGTTTTATACATAACCAGCAGGCTAATCTAATTACTCTGTGATGGAGAGCAGTCAATTTCACAGTCAGCCAGACACTTCTGCTGCCTAAAAACTGGGGCCACCCAAGTTTGATATACGAGGCAATAACCTGTAATGTAATGAAGTCACCTTCAGACCAAGATCTCTGTCATTGAAATAATATTGAATTATAACATGTATAATAGTTTTGGGGTCTGACATGCTGAGACTCTTTCACTGTCTCTATCTCTCTCCCCTTCACTGGCTTTCTTTCTCTCCCTCGCCACTTTGAATTAGTTTTTTTTTCCTTCTTTTTACGCGGTATTTGCAATATTGAGGTGTCTTTAAAGTTCACGGGGGAGGCTGTTGAGTAGGCAGTTTGACTGCGGGCCTTAAATGAGAGACATATGCAGAGGGTGCGGTGTCAAACATCTCCAAGACTCATAGTTCAAAATAATTTACTTAGGCAAGGTGGAGGACCATAAAAATCTAATGCTGGTCTTGTCATCGTAATACTGTAGTAACATCATATTTAAAGTGATGACTTCAGCAGCTTTATGTCCTGGTAAAATGGGCGGGTACGCTTTAAAGATGAACTGAACTGAAAAAATAAAAGTTGATAACTTGTTGGTTATGATAATTACAAATAAATTACACTAAAAATTTTAATTAAAAAAATCAATATAGCTGTTTTTTAAGCAACACAAAAATTGCGTTTGTTAGTGTTAGAACGTTGACAATATCGATGACGTCACTGGCATGGTAGGACCTGCGAAGGCTTATAGGCAACGGCTGCAGCATATTATATACACACGAAAATTAGTAATTTTAATGGCACGGGTTACGCATTTGAGCCTGTGAGGGACATGCCTGTAGTGTCTGACTACCACCACATACAGGACGATCGGTTTCAGGCTCCACTTTCAGTACAGGATCGTTTGGGGGGGAGTGACAGTGACCGGTGTGTGTGTGTGTGTGTGTGCAGCTTACTGTCATGCACGCTCATTTATTGTATCCAAGCACATTATGCATTTTAGGAAATAGACTGCTTATATAGCGTTTGCATTTAGAGAAAACACAAGGTCCTGTTCGTTTAAGAAAATAGAGGCAGATAAATGGAAAATGTAATTGGACAAATTAATCCAATGGGATCGCTTGTTAACTGAACGTAGGAGAGTCCTTTGCCCTTTGCCTAGTAGACTTGATAGCATGCTGATAACAAGTAAACATACCGCTACCTCTCTGTGCTCTGCCTACCGTGAGCGTTTCAGCGCCCTGTCTGCGGCAGGTAGCATCGGTGGTGTTACTTGCCTGTCTGCCCTGCACTACAGCCTGCAGGCCTCAGGTTTCAGTCTGTTACCTCACCAGTGACGCTGTTGTATCAGAAGCACAGCTTTCCAAATAGTCTGTCGCTAAAAAATGCTACAGACTCGAAATCTAAGGGCTGTCGGAGGGCTAGACCGTTTTAAGGCAGCTAGCGGCTAGCCATGAGTTGAGGACTGTTTTATTCCTTGACAAAGGTAGCTGCCTTAGCCCTATACAGTTCCTTACTGCAGCCAGGGGCAATACAGTATGCCCCCCCCAGCCATATGTCTGCTAGCCTCCGACTCTTTGTATGCTGTTCCTATGGCTGCGTTGCTAGTGCTAGTTAGCCACGGAGTAGCTTACCATGCCAGTGACGTAGTAGATTGTGGAATTCCAACATGGCGGCGCCCATGTAACAAAAACAACACTTTCAACTTGCCATTTTGTCCCTTTTAACAAATTCACCCATTTTAATAAGTGTACCAGTGAGAAGAAATGAAATACATCTGTTATATCACCATTATTCAAATTCCAGTTCAGTTCATCTTTAAAGCAGAAGACGATCAAGTTACATACGTAGTGGTCAAGCTGGAATACTGTCTAGCTGATGATGTAATGCAACTCTGTAGTTTATTATTGAGAGAGCATTACTGTAAAGGGGACATAGAGCTACAGATACATTATTAGGGACCACTAAGGTCTATATAAAGAGACTTCAGATACAGTATTAGGGACCACTAAGGTCTATATAAAGAGACTTCAGATACAGTATTAGGGGACCACTAAGGTCTATATAAAAGAGACTTCAGATACAGTATTAGGGACCACTAAGGTCTATATAAAAGACTTCAGATACAGTATTAGGGGACCACTAAGGTCTATATAAAAGAGACTTCAGATACAGTATTAGGGGACCACTAAGGTGTGTTTTCAGTGACAGAAGCCTTCACATTTTTTTCACATCAACCAGTGGGTTGTGCAGTGTAATTTTGGTGCTCATTTTCAACATTACAGCCTTCATTTCAGTTATTCTGGCTGATTACACCTTTGATCAGGTTGAAAGTGGGCCAGAGATTATAGTGCCTTCCATTTGTACTCAGAAGTCGGAAAACGGACAGATGGCCATTACCTTCCTCTTTCTTTGTGTTGTAGATCTAACCTCCGGTGGATTTCTGAGGACTATGGTTACCTGGTCCTCAGATCTCTGCAGGGTAAATCCAGACAGCTAGCTAGACTATCTGTCCAATCTGAGGACTATGGTTACCTGGTCCTCAGATCTCTGCAGGGTAAATCCAGACAGCTAGCTAGACTATCTGTCCAATCTGAGGACTATGGTTACCTGGTCCTCAGATCTCTGCAGGGTAAATCCAGACAGCTAGCTAGACTATCTGTCCAATCTGAGGACTATGGTTACCTGGTCCTCAGATCTCTGCAGGGTTAATCCAGACAGCTAGCTAGACTATCTGTCCAATCTGAGGACTATGGTTACCTGGTCCTCAGATCTCTGCAGGGTAAATCCAGACAGCTAGCTAGACTATCTGTCCAATCTGAGGACTATGGTTACCTGGTCCTCAGATCTCTGCAGGGTAAATCCAGACAGCTAGCTAGACTATCTGTCCGATCTGAGTTTTTTATCTTGCACGACTAAAACAATTTTTGAACGTACACATGTTCCACCAAAATAAATTCCTTTCCCGAGGCGATTTTGCAGAGGCACCGTGGCTCCATCCGGCGTTTAGCGGCACCTATAGTCGATTGTGATTGGTTTGAAAAAATGCCAACGATCCAGAACACATTTTTCTCCCATCTCCTCGCAATACCTCAGGTCAAAATCCAACATGGCTGCTCAGTGAATAAACATTAATGATAGCTGTGGTAGCACTTGTATCTTCTTTGTGTGTCATTAAGTCGTGCACAGAGTCGTGTTCCACTTCTGTGGACATGTTGCTGTGTTGTTCATGTCCACAAAATGCATTGTTATATTTATATGTGCGAGTTTCTTCCTTCCTTTCGTCCCTCCTAACTCCAACCTGCGGCTGTTTGCTGCATGTCATCACCCTCTCTCTCCCCTTTCACATTTTCAGGTGTCCTAAAGGCCAATCATATTGTATACGACTCTGAGACACCACAATACTGCAGTGCAACCTGCACAATTGATTTATTTACATATTTATCATACTATTTAAGCACTTTCACATTTTGGTATTCCCAACTTGTATATATTCAAATATTTGTTCTTGTATTTTTCCCCATTATTATTTCATGTATATTGTATGTAAGTATTTTATTTATATTCTTTGATTTTGCTGCTGTAACACTAATTTCCCATTTTATTGAGATCTATCTATCATACTTCTAGCCAAAGCACCTGCCATAAGGGACTTTATGATGCACCCCTGGATGTATGGCTACTGCAAGCTGGGTGCTCACACCCAGTGATGTGCCATGCCATACTGGGACGTGTCAGAGAGCGAGAGAGCGAGAGAAAGAGAACCCTTCCCCTTGAGGTCCATGCTAGTGCAGCTGCCATACCAGGTAATGAAGCAGCCTATCAGGAGGCTCTTTATAGTGCATTTTGAACTCCTGTGGGCAACATGAATAAGTAATACCCTGCACTACTGTTAAAGAGCTCTGGGGCACAGCATTTAACATTCAAACTCTTCAAGTGAAGCTGTTGCCAGCCTGCTCTGAACATGTGTGGGTATGAAGCAGGTGCTGCTGAAAGGAGTTGACATTCAATAAAAGTTGCAATGAAAAGTGTCTGTGTGGTATACCCTTGACATTGTGTGATACAGTACATGCTTGTTTGTGTGCAGTGTTATTGTGAATATGAGGCGTGTGAACAGGCTGTTTGCTCTGCCGCTCAGACTGCCAGGCTTGTCAAGACGAATGAGGGATCTGTGTTTGAGAAGCCCCCTGTGTTGGCCTCTGCTCTGCTCTCTGCTGTCCTGATCCACCGTAATCTGCTCTGCACTCCAGACAGCAACAGAGTGGGGATCAAGGAACCCTGGGAATAGGAGCTGGGAGGGTGGACTGGGATGAGGAAGGAACTAATATAAGCAGGATGCGTAATACATTTGTGTGTATGTGGCTGCAGGATGTTGGAACAAAAAGTTTCTTTGTATTGTGTCTATTTTTTCTACAGGGTGGCAGTTAGAGTAAAGTAAGGGGTCACCCAGGGGTTAAAGTGGGCCTCAATGATCTGGAACAGCAACCTTTCAATTATAGGACTTGAATCTAATTGGCAGTTTCATACATCGCCGCAAAATTTCACCAGGCACGGAACTGACGTGGGTTTTATCTGTCTTCCGCCAAGCGCCAAATCGAAAATTGCCCGCCCGATGGACACTAAAAGGCTCTCTACAAGTACTTGAAACGACAACCCTCTACCTTCCACTCCAAGCATGCATGCAATTAAACTCCATGCCATTGGCATCCTCATAAACAGAGCTGTGGCGTCGTATAACGTTAATATCTTGTGTATTTACACCTCCAAGATGAATCTCTCATTGCCCATGGTGTTGTAGAGGAGACTTGTGTCTTTCGGTCTTATACTTGCTGCCCGACCTGCGCAACGCCAGGCGGGTCGAATTATCTTGAATGTCTGATTGCTGATGGCATCCGCGGTACACCGGAACTCAGCCCAAGACGCGCCTGGTGGAGTTTGGCCATCATTGTTTCCTGTTCGTTAACACCATGTATCCAGCCCAGGGTGCACAGCCGGGAGTCCATTAACCAACAATGACACAATTTAAAGTTAGGATAAAAGGACAATTTGAGATGCACATGTGCTGTCATTGGGCGCTGCTGGTGATTATGTTGAGATGATGTTAAACTATTAAATTCCCAAATGTAGTTTTCTGTTTTGTTATTTTTTTTTACTGTATATTTTGAATGTGGAACTGTTGTACTGCTGTCTTGGCCAGGACTGCCTTGAAAAAGAGATTCTGAATCTCAATGGGATTATTCCTGGTAAAATAAAGGTTAATAAAACATTGACATTTCTGTATTCATGCATTGCCAGAACTTCCTCCCCAGCGCTGGAGGGTCTGGCTAGTATGACATTAGTAGTACAGTCCAGGATGGGAGAAAAACATGCTCTGGTTTATTGGCATTTCTTTAAACCAATCACACCTAGCAGCAGGGAGCTATCAGAGCAACACACGAAGAAGCTGTGAATCCTGCACTTTGTCTGCATAAAGACTACACACCAAGGAAATGGTGAGGCCTACTATGATGAACATAGACGTGCAAACACTACTATAGCTATTTCTTCACAGGAAGCAGATTGATTATTCATCCTGAAAGTCAATGCTGCTTGCACTAGTCTTTATTAAAACACATTGATTTATATGCATATTGCCAAGCACACAGCACACAAATACTGTACTCCACTAAATGCCTCACAGTTTGCTTCCAATTAATGATGCAGCATATTGATGCATTTCATGGGTAATTAGTCGGCACATTCACTGGTACATTGATGCAGAGCAGATCGAGCCAGCTGCGATCATGAACAAACAATATGGATTGATGTAGACACATTGTAAAGTGTAGCTTTCCCTGCTATTTTTAATCCAACATGACACTAATGATTTTTTTTTAATCAACAATATCCAACTTATATCAAGAGATATTTTGCCAATTTAAATCCAGCTCTGTGTGGGCAGTGTGTGCAGTTCCACATCCTTAATTTCTATGTAGCTACATAATGTGCACAACTTGGGGCAGTGGTGGAATAAAGGTTAGAGACGCAAGCTTGTGACCAGGAAGTTGTCAGTTCAATCCCCAGGCCGACAGGATAAAATCTGGGTGGGGAAACCGAAAGAGCAGCACTCATTACCATCACTGATCAATGCCCTTGAGCAAGGCCCTTAACCTCCAATGGTTCCAGTGGAGCTGCTCTATGGTTGCACTATGAATGTGTAACTGTGTGAATGTGATCAGGGTGCTCCTGCATAAATAAAAATTTAAAAAAATTAACTTAATGCAATACAAGCTGTCACTCCCCGATGTGAGTCGAGTGCAGATTTGAGTCACGCATGCGTCACTTTGCGACAAGTAGCATACAAGATGCTAACGAGAGCCAAGTTCATTTACTGCTGGCTACAAGTTAGCATCAAACACAAAAGGTTGTCAGTTATCTGAAAACCATTGGCAGATACATATTAATGTTGTCTAAATCAAACAGTCCATCTCAGCTGCCTAATTGTGCCCTCAACCCAGGACAAGAAACAATGGAGAACGGTACACATGGTAAAACTTTATAAGACGTAGTCAGAATGCATATTCATTTTATTCATTGCTAATGTTCCAGCAACACTGATAATTGTATTGTTACATTATGTTGTTGTCTGATGCATTGGAGTATACAATTCTGCCCCACATAAACTGCAACGTAGCTATGCAGGTAATGATTGTAATGAGGTATGATAAGATGATTCTGAGAGACAAGGTTTAAATATTCAATACTCACTAACCAGAGAGATTGAGGCAGTGTGACAAAAAAATAAAAAATGAGAGAAAGAACCACCCAACATTTTGAAAACCTAACTCTTAACATTCACACCAGAGCGCTTTAGCCTCTCTGAACTGCACAGTAAACTACCCACATCACACCCTAGATGCAGGGGCATTGTGTCATTCTTTTCACTTTCTTTTGTTGTCTTTTTTTTTTCATCAAATCATATGAGTTCTGAAGAGGTTTCATAGGCCCAAATGACATCCAATTCTTACAATGCACAGCAGAGTGTGTACCCATGACATTCAGGATGAAGTCTGGAAATCCTCCAAAAACCTCTATAGCTCCGAACGGCTTTAGGCACACATGAGCAACAAATGAAGACCCCACCGACCAACTGACAAAGAAATGAGTGTTTATGGCCTCTGGTAAATATTTGTTTGAATCTCGCTGTGGTGGGTGTATGAAACGTAGGACCCAAACACAGGGAGCAGGCAGGCAAAGTTCAGCTTTAAAGGTGAAGGTGTAATAAACAAAAGATGTCCAGCAAAAAGAGGCAGGCAAACAGGAATCGCAGGATAACGGCAACTAACCAAACACACACACACACCAAACAGAAATAATGATCTGACACCAGACGAGGAAAGCACAAAGACTCAATACAGAGGGTAACGAGGTAACGAGGGGCAGGTGACAAGAGGGCTGGGAAACAGGTGGAAAACATCAGGTAATCACAGGGGAGGGAAAACACAGGAAGTAGAACTAAAGACTAAGACCAAAAATACCTTACAAAAAACACAAGACATGACAGAACAAGACATGGTTAAGAAATAAACACAGGAAAACAGACTAGCACAATAAAATAGGAGAAAAACACCAAACCATAACACTCGCAGGTGTCTATTAAAATTAAATTAATTAATTAAAACCTAAAGAAAACATCAGGTCAACAGTTTAAAACCCATTTAGACGTGAAAATGGTGCAAAAAGCAACGTCACCGGGGATTGCCAATTGATAATTATTTATACCGAGGGGACTGCACGCATTTCATGCCAATCGATTCAATGCTTGAGTAATTTCACTCCAGATACAAGATAAACCCTCCAGGAAACATTAACTTAAAGGCAATCCGTAGTTTCCGAGATATTTCTCGGTATGCAGGATTGAGCACACATACCGGTAATTATATCTGTCACACTTTTCATATTGTGGGTTGTCAACAGTGCAGCCTCTAAGAGACACTAGCAGGGCTTTACATTTTAAATATATAATTCAGTGGTGAAATGCATTAGCCAGCTGCATTTTGAACACATCTATGAACGGCAGCCTGTGTCTTAGCAGTCTGTTTTTAACCTAATTCAAGATTCCTTATCTATGGAGTGCTGTTATCAATTTGTCTTGTTTCATTTTGATGTTTAATTAAGTCCAGAAAGTGACATTGTTTTTATGGATACTCTCTGAACTTTAAACCAAGTAATCATGCCAGTCTCATGGCTGCATTACATGTGGTCATGCACATCGGTCTCTTTGTCTTTCATCCTTAATGATTTTTTTCCCCCCTGTTTGATAATTCAACACTCACACTTGTATTTAGTTCAACCTTATACGTGTATTTTTTTAGTAAGAAATACCTTAAATTATTGGCATCTTGTGTGTCTTCCAGGTTTGTCATGACCTATTCTCGCATCGCCAGACCTTCCTCCGCAGTCTGGCTACACCACACAGCATTCTGGGATTGGTGAAAAACACGCTGTGGTTTATTGGCATTTCTTTTTTGTTGTGATCACATTTTTATTTTTTATATGGAATTTTCGGCAGCAACTGAACAATCCCGGACATAAAACATCACCGATATAGACTAGTCCTGACCTAGAGCCGGGTGTATGACACACCATAACCTAAAGCTTACAGTTACCATGAACCCTGGCTGTGCTACTATGTTCGCTCCCCCTGCTAAAACCCAAATGAGCAATGAGTCATCAGAAGTCAACAAGCAAATCAAAGCGGCTCCTGCCGTTGCCTCTTTGTTCAGCCTGTCTTTGTTTTCTTTCACTTTCTGCTTCTTTGAAAGCCCTTCGCCATGAGCCGTTGAAACGCTGCCTGGAAACCGAATCATTAAATCCATCAAATAATGGAGCCATGCAGCCACCTGCTGCTCGCCATCACTTTCTCGCCATGGCCATCACTTATGTTGAACAAAAGCACAACAGTCAGCGGACAGACATCAGAGTAGTACAATAGCTATTTATCTTAAAAAAAAAGTCAGTCAATAGGTTGAGAGGTGACACACTCCCCACATCAACCTGACACAGAACAACAACATACATAACTGGACAAAACATTGAGAAAACCTTGTACACAATCAATAAAAATCAAATTTTCATTTTGCTATGATGTCAAACAGAGGATAGAAGTCAGGTAGAATTGCCGTGGAGGTTTCTTGTGCAGCGAGAGAGGAAATTATTGGAAGTGAGACATTGTTGAAACAGAATAAAGACCGGCTGCAAAACTGAATCAAGGTCTGGTCTTCGGTGAAGTTTTAATTGTTTTCTGCAGAGAAAAATCAAATGACAAGGACGGTGTTCACAATGCACACATCAGCTACAGAGTGACAAGCATCTCCCAAAATACAACTACAGTTTCCTGGCTTATAACCCCCCCCCCCCCCCACAATGAGAATAAAACAGTCTAATCTTAGTATAACAATTAAAAGATTCAAAGAGATTCAAAAGTCAAACACCCTGAAAAGCATTTGTGAATACGTATATGAATAATCAACAATACATGAATATCATAAAAGGATATATGAAATCATTGCTTAAATGTCATTTTCCCATTAGTTTGTAAATGTAAATGTGAACATTGAAATGATCAATACTTCCTGTCTTGGTGCATTGTTGTCTTTTACTGTTTATGTTGCTTGTATTGTATTTATTTAAAAAAAAAAAAAATAAAAAGATATGAAACACAACCTACAAGAAACTTTCACCTGGTTAAATAATAGGAAAATAAAAGAAGAAAAGACCAAAAGCCCAGCCGGTGGTAACTGGGGGGGTCGATGCCGGTCTTATCAGCTGATTTAATTAGAAACAAAGACACTCTAATACCTCTTTAGCTTCAGATAAAACCATTTTGTATAACCTAATTACAAAGTTTAATAAATCTAATCATAATAACATTGCTATTAATATTTTCATTGCCTGCGAGCTAAACCCCGTTTGCATCCAGGGTCCATTAAGAGTGAAAAAACCAGAAACCGTTATCTGAGAACACAGAGCTGAGGTGTGCTTAGCAAGCGGACATTCATAAAGGAGGATAGCTTGTTTTTTCATAGCTCAATTAAAGAGTTTCCACACTGCACATTATTAACTTTTTAATCACTCCATACTGCAACATGCTTAGTTAAACAGGAAATTAAATTGACTGATTGAGCCTTGTTGGTTTTAATCCAATAGAGGGACATAGCATTAGTCCCTAAATAAATCAGCTTTACTGGAATTTCTTTCCCACAATATAAAAGGGTATACATTATCTGTATTTTTAATTTGTTAAGAGCTAAATACATGCAGTCAGTGCTGTCAAAAGACACAGCGAAGACAAACTCCACCGGCAAATTGTCTTTACGTCCATTAATGCAGCTGTTGTGACAAGCCTTGCATGTAATTTCCGCCACAGTGTGTTCCCGCTCTTCATCGTCAAATGCAATTAGGCGCGACCTACTTCATGAGAGAGGGAGAAATACTGTTCTTTAATTGCCTCACATCCTGGAGAGCAGCAAGTGGGGTATGTTTTATGTAATACTGCCAGTCAGGCTGCTGATAAAGAACTGGGGTAAAATGTTAATGACAACCCGCATTCAGGAACACTTATCAGGAAGTAAAGGAATAATTACTAACTTTTGTCCAGAAGAAATTAGAAGAGAACCCATTTCATTCCAGTTAAGGGTAATCGGGCAATTTATAAATGTAAAGAAAATGCATTTTGTAGAACAGATTGAATCCTTCCAGATCTGTGGATTACAGTGATTATCCTTCATTAAACTCCTAAATACTACAGAATCACGCGTTTCCTCTATATCTATATTGCACACCAATTTGACTTATAGTTAAAATTTGCCTAAACACATACATCAAAAACAGGTGAAATGGGAAAATTACTTAGACAATGATTTTCTTTCAATAATTGTTCATTTATTAAGTGATTATTAATTATACGTAAATCATTCAAATAGGCCTCTGAAACATGAGTCATTCCTAAAGATATCTCCTAAAGAAAGTCCTCCAGTGTTGGAGACAGCTGAACATGTTATGACTCTGCATTTCACTACTGTAAGCGAATGGTAACGAAAACCAGATATGATGGGGTCACCATGGCGATCTGTATGGTCGGAGCCGTGGAGCAATCTACAGACGAGATGAATCTCTGACTTCTAGGATTGAAGGACGGCTACAGTCATTTTTTGACGCACTAGACAGATCGGGGGACATGGGTGTCTCCCAGAAGTCTGAGGAAGAAGATGAAGTGTGTTGTTTAAGATTAGATTGATTTCCAAACATGGCCTGGTTTCTGCTGGGGGGGAAAACGGGATATAAGGAACTGTCATATGTTACGCGAGGCACAGAACGTCTCGGGTTACGTATGTAACCCTTGTTCCCCGAGATAGGGGAACGAGACACTGCGTCAGTTACGACACTACGGGAACGTTCCCATAGTGTCGTAACCGATGCAGTTCGAGTTCCCCTCGAAGGGGAACTGTTGTAACTCTGTTCATTGTGAAGGCGGTTCTTGTCCTTTTGATTGTTCTCTCGAGAAAATAATTAAACCCTTCCACCGAATACCTAAACTTTTAATCCAGTTTGCAGCCTGTTTTTATTTTGTTTCAACAAGGTCTCTTCTGCCACTCGAAATCCCTCCCTCGCTGTAACAGAAACTTCCACCACTCAGGACTGAATGCTGTTTTGCATCTGTATGAGGGGAAAACGTAATCATTTTAAGGTAGCCGTCAGTATTTGTCAAGGCATAACCAACCTCGGGGAAACTTGATTACTCTTGTTACGTCTAGATTATACAGTACCAGAGCTTTGAAAACTACAAAGCTGTGGCCGGGTTGGTTCAGTGGGTAGAGCCGGCGCACATGTACGTAGATGTTTATGCCTCAATGCAGAGGGCCGAGTGGACTCGAGGGTTCGAGTCCAAAAAATAATCTTTAACCCTTGTGTTGTCTTTTTAAATAATGTTTTTGTCACTTAAAAAAAAAAAATGAGTCACCTTTTCTATTTTTTTTTAATATTTTTTGGTCACTTTTTCAGCGTTTGAAAAAGATTTTTTGAAAATTTTATTCTAATTTTTTTGCCACTTTTTGACGTTTTTTAAATTATGTTTTTGTCACTTTTTTAAAAAAAACAATTTGTCGCTTTTTCCAATATTTTGTTTTTTTTTCGTCACTTTTTCAGCGTTTGAAAAAATTTTTTTTGTCAATTTTATTCCAATTTTTTAAGTCATTTTTTTCCAATTTTTTGGTGTTTTTTGGTAATTTTTTCAGCATTTAAAAAAATGTTTTAGTCATTTTTATTCACATTTTGTCACTTTTTGACGTTTTTCAAATTATGTTTTTGTCACTTTAACAATTTTTTTGATGCCTTTTCCAATTTTTTGGGATTATGACGTGACAGTATATATAAATACATGTACTGGCTTCAGAATGTAACCATAGTCATATACAGTTACTTAGTATTTTGTTGTTTGTTTACTGAAAAACATAAAAATAAGACTTTTTGGCAGCATAATTCAAAGGATTTCACGTTCTGGTTGTTCATGTTCTTCAGTATTCTCACGTAAGTAAGAATTCAAGTATTCTCTTACAAGGCTGCAGTGTCTCTCACACACACACACACACACACACACACACACACACACACACACACACACACACACACACACACACCCCTAGTTCACACCTGTCAGTCAAACGAATCATGTCATGCTCCCTGTCAGACTGTCTTGCTCACTGTGTTCATTAGCACCACCTCTTCCCTCTCCATCCTCAGAGATGAAGTTGTCAGTGAGGAACTCTTCATTACCCCGTCTTCTCGTCTTTTTATGTCTTTTTGATAGCCAAAGGTTATTATTGTTATTATTATTACTGTTATTATTGTTATCTTTATACTGTCTTCTATACTGTATTTCTTGCTAAAACGGATGCTGGAAATTTCAATTTCATCCCAACAGGATTAATAAAGAGAAGTCTAAGACTTCTCAGACCTCCACCCTCTTCTCCATTATCACCTTGTCCTCTTCATCATTTTTTCTCCTGCTGACCCAGGCTGCACTTTCAAATGTGATTTGGTTGTAATCACCTGTCCGCAAGAACACACACACACACACACACACACACACACTGGTGCAATCCATCTTTGGTTCAAATAAATTAGTCAATTGTCAAAAAAATGTAACATCATTCAATTAATGATGAATCAACACTTAAATTTAAAGCTATAGTGTGCAGATAGATAGATAGATAGATAGATAGATAGATAGATAGATAGATAGATGTATATTATTATAAACTATCTCGCATGATTTAACTTTTATTATAATCTTTTGCTGGCTTGCGAAGGTAACATCAGCAGTGTCAAGTAAAACACCGTTAGGGTGAACAGACGTCCCGGTTTGACCGGGGCGGTCCCAATTTTCCCGACAAAAAGCCTACCGGGACCCGCTCCCAGCACCTGACGTAACTGGTTCTGATCTCTAGACCAGCGCTGAGTTGGTGCTGAGTTGGAACCCGTGTTCTAGGCCCAGAACCAGGTTTATCTGTGTGGAAAAGCAAAGAACCGGTCCGATATTTGGCACTGACTCCGAACCAGCACCAGAACTGCCTTGGTGGAAAAGACATATTAGAGAAGGAGCTCCTCTGTTGGACCGGTGTGGGGTGGAGAGGGGGGTCGGGGTTATTTTACATTAACAAACATCCGTTACATTCAAGTCGTTGCCAGATGAGTTGCTACAAAGCTAATTAACACAACTCTCTCTGTGTTTCTCAGCATGGCCACGTTTACAAAATGGTGGAGTCCGTCAATTTTGGAACGAGTGATGCGTTCCACATCACCGCTGAGAAAGGACAACAGCAGCGTTGGAGACAAAGAGGACATACACATTACAAGAGCCTCTTCTGAAGAGTCCATGTTTTTTAATTCTACGTTGTGAAACAGCCGCTTGGTTAAGTTTAGGCACCAAAACTACTTAGTTAAGTTTAGAATAACACTGTGGTTTGGGTTAAAGCTTTAGTGGCTAACTTTTTGATATTAATGAACATTCGTTACGATGAAGCCATTGCCAAATGAGTTGAATTCAAGTATTCTCTTACAAGGCTGCAGTGTCCACACACACACACACACACACACACACACACACACACACACACACACACACACACACACACACACACACACACAACCCTAGTTCACACCTGTCAGTCAAACGAATCATGTCATGCTCCCTGTCAGACTGTCTTGCTCACTGTGTTCATTAACACCACCTCACCCCGAACATTTGTTACGATGAAGCCATTGCCAAATGAGTTGATACAAAGCTAATTAAGACTATCGGCAGCGTTCTGCCGTTATGGTCTGGTAGGGTATTTGGTGCTATCATGTGTTCCATGGAGTCGGGCCGTCTCACATTTATAAATGAGACCCCAGGTCTATTTGATGGGAATAGTTGTATTTAAGATGTATAGATAATACATTTAACAACCATAACGCAACATAACAAACAGATATAACACACACACATATGTGATATATGTGTGTATATGTTTGTTGTGTTACTGTTATCTTGCTACAGGATGCCGAAAATTTCCTTTGGATGAATAAAGTATCTATCTATCTATCTATCTATCTATCTATCTATCTATCTATCATTTAATTCAATTTGAATTTATTAAAACATGATAGTTCATACAGAGCAGTAATCTAACAAACATCTGAGGCCGGGGTTGGTCTTACTTTTTTTTTTTTTTAAGTTTAACTACGGAACAAATGAAGCTACATTCAGCATCACGTACATGAGCGGAAGTGAAGTAACGTCAGATTTTAAAGCTATGGTGCGTAGTTGCTGTCGCCCCCATGAGGAATTCTAAGTAATGACAACAACACTGTCGCCCCCCCCCCCCCCCACACACACACACACACACATACAAACGCAGTTGCTAGTAACCAAGGAGGACTCTGAGGATAAATTAGCTTTGTAGCAACTCATTTGGAAATGGCTTCAATGTAACGGACATTCATAAATATCGAAACATCAGGCACTAAATCAAATGAAAAAGTAGTTTTGGTGCCTATACATAACCAAACTGCTGTTTCACAATGTTAACGATGTGTTTAACCCTCATGTTGTTCTCGGGTCAAATTTGACCCATTTTCAGTTTTTTCATCACATAAAATGGGCCTTCAAAATAAGATAAAAATGTCCTCATTAAAACTATCAAACAACTTTGGAAAAAACATCAAAAAAGGACCCACTACATTGAAAAAGTGACAGTGAAAATACGATAACTTTTTTTCATGGTCGACGGGACTACACAAGGGTTAAAACCATGAAATGATTAAGAAATGAGGATTTCTGTGGGTCGTAGGTTTGGAGGACTTGTTGAATTTGTCATATGTCTAACCCCTTTATCCCTCGTGTTGTCATCCCATGAAAATCAACACTTTTGTTGATGCTTTCTAATCAATGTTTTTACTTTTTATTACTTTTTTGTCCCTTTTTTAAACACTTTTGATGCTTTTTTTAATGTCACTTTTTTGACGTTTTTAATACTACATAACCCTAAGTTATTAACTTTGTTATTAGTTATTTAGACTAAAATTAAAGGAATGGATGTTGATGGATTATCACAGACTGGAATATGTCAACTTTTACTCAATACTATTTCAAAAAAACACTTCAATTTTTTATTTCCAAATGCTATAAAATTGAATAAGACTCCTCAAAATTAATGAAAGTAGAGATTTGTACTTGGCAAAGAGCGTTGTGTGGAATCAATCATGTTATTTTGGGGAATTAAAAAGAACATTGATATAGGAAAACGGGTCAATTTGACCCGAGGACAACATGAGGGTTAAAAATGAAATGGTCCTTCTAAAGGGGTCTATGTTTGATGTTGATGATGAAATAAAGATGGCAGGAACAGTAAATACACAGGGCCAGAGGGATTGTCATGACTCGAAAATGAAGAAAAAGAGGGAGTAAAAAAGGCATGTGATTTAAAAAAACATTTTTTTTAGCACCTTTATGTCCAGCACTGCGGTTTGTGAGAATATCAAGTAAATAATGTCTAGAAAAGGAGCCGGGGCAAGCTGCACCTTTCACAGGGAGGTGGATTAGAGCCAAATGAATCAATCAGAAGTTAATACCTTCCTGGCCAGTCTTAACTTGCCTAGTACACACAAACATACACGCACACGCACACACACACACACACACACACACACACACACACACACACACACACACACACACACACACACACACTTGCCTACACTACTGGCAGATAACCCCGGAGTGGAGATTGATTCATGAGGCTAGTGTCAAGTTCAAACCAAGGACACCTGAGCACCTGCTTACAGCCAGAATAGCTGAACACACACACACACACACACACACACACACACATACAAACAGGTATGCACACACCTGTCTCAGGCATGGAGCAACACTGAGGCCTGGGGGGGGGGCTATAGCATCTTTGTAAGCCCCCTCAAGTATTTCACTACATTTTTTATAAAAAAAAAAAAAAGAAATATGTCAAAGTTAATGACCACCCACACACGTGAACCTTTGTGTGCGTTTGTGATACATTTTTGACAATTGACTAATTGATTTGAACCAAAGATGGATTGCACCTGTGAGTGTGTGTGTGTGTGTGTGTGTGTGTGTGGTGCGTGCATGGGCTTGCGTACATTATGAAACATTATTATTAACCAATGCACATCTGCCTGCTTATGCATATGACAATAATGCACTTCTTGTTGTTGTCACACTTTGACTGTATTGCCCTGTGATATGTGATTCACAGAGTGGTTTCACACAAAACTAAGTGGTACTACGACAAACCTACAACAAACTGAGACTTTCTTCACTTGCAACATTTTCTTTTAAATTAATAAACATATGTGTAATTCATGGCTCAATTCAAACGGGATCAAAAATGTATTTGTATCTCCCCATTCACAGCATAAGATTTATATGGTCCCATTGGATCCACCAGAAGGGGAGAGACTTCGCTAGCCTGGCTCCGCCCTCTTTCGTACTTCCGCTCAATTGTCATTTTCCTTCAGTACTCCGTCTGGGTTTGTGGTATATTCTTTAGTTTTCTTCAGTCAAATCTTTACCGGTCCAATCAGAGGGAGCGGCTGAGAACCATTACGCTGAGGTCGTGCGCTAGTTTGAGTTGTAGCTCCGTAATGGCGGTGGACAAAGAAGCGAGCGAAGCCATTTGGTCCGTTGTGGCAACGCTGGCGAATATCCAGAAGTTAAAGCCCGAGCAGGAACAATCTTTGCTGAGTTTTGTTGGGGGCCATGATGTTGTGGCCCTCCTCCCCCACGGGGTTTGGGAAAAGCTCCAGCTTGCTCTGTTAGGGGTGAAGGAGCTAGCTAAGGTGAACGCTAGCGAGGCTAAGCGGTCGTCCCAACCAAACATTAGTGATCGGTTATGGCGGGTCCGGAGTGGCTCCGGGCCGATCCAACAGAGTACCCCTCTTCAAGGAAGTTAACACTTGTCAATAGAGAGTGGCCAGACTCTCTGTACACATGTACGAGAGTCCGGTAGGACCAGGCTAGGACTTTGCCTCTCTATTTGAGTAACTTTTTTTTGTTTGGTATGTAGGAATGTTTAAAAAAATGGTTGAAAGAGTAAAGTTGAATGCGTGCATGTGTAAAGGCATTGTCACTTCCCAATGTAAGTCGAGTGCACATTTGAGTCGCGCATGCATCACTTTGCGACAAGTAGCATATAAGATGCTAACAAGAGACTTCTGGACTGTCAATACAGTAAAAATGGACCTACGTAACCAAGTTTGTTCACTGCTGGCTACAAGTTAGCATCAAACACAACAAAGGCTGTCAGTTGAATGGCGTTTTGAGCTAACATTAGCAATCAAACAACCATAGCTAAAACGTTTTGGAAATGACTGCTAGCTTAGCTACAAGCTAGCAGTCATACACAACTGAGGCTGTCATCTGAATGGCGTTCTGAGCTAACGTTAGCAATCAAACTATTATAGATAGCTAAAACGTTTTTGAAATGATTCCCATCTTCTGTTATTGTTTGTAATGAGAAAAGTTTATTTCATGGATTTCACAAATTTCAGTATGACACGTTATGCTGCAAACCGTTTAAATCTGAGCATGCCCGACTCAAATCTGCACTCGACTCACATCGGGGAGTGACAGGCCTACGTACATAGGTACATGGGTACATAAACTGTACACAAAAACAGACACATTTATTTTACACTCCTCATTATCAGCAGACACAAATGCCAATTGTGCAAAAAAAGAGTGGCTGCTAAATTAATGTGACCAGATGTTTCAGACAAAATCCGGGGACATTTTCAGCTCAAAAGCGTAAATACCTCCAAAACAGGTCATGTTTTTAATTTTTGTAAAACTTAAAACGGGGACACTAGACCTAGAGCTGTTTCCCCCAACAGACAACATTATGGAAAGGATTTCTAAGGAGGTTGACCTTTCTGTTAAAGATTAAGATCCTTTTTTAAAAAAATTGTGTTCTCTAAACCCACCAGACTCCATGTAAATAATCAGTGATTTTAGCGTGTATAGAGCAGCATATCTCCACCAGACTCCATGTAAATAATCAGTGATTTTAGCATGGTAAAATACAGCTTTTTAAAACATCTCTGAGCTCTGAGCAGCGCTGCTCGATCGGCTCCGTTTGGTCAGAGTTTTCTTTCTTTCATTCCAATTTCGGGTCTGTCAGTCACAGTGAAAACCGGGGACAGGTCACCAAAACCGGGGACATCTGGTCACCCATTGAACCAGACAGTCCACTACTAAGCCCCAGGACCACCTTTACAAGTACAGCAGATACTGCAGAATACACACACTCTCTCTCTCTCTCTCTCTCACTTTGTGTGTGTGACTCACAGGCAAGCGAGCAGAGGTCAAAACTGAATCAATTTCACGATTATGTCTTCTTGGTGGAAAATAGAAAATGTCCGGTGGATTTTATGGCGAGCAGATGATGCCTATATAGCCGCTTAACGCTGTCATCCAGATTAGTGTGTCATCAGGCACCATTAAGGTCATTGATCGTTGTGGTATGGTCAGGAAGGACGAGACAATTATGTGAGGTTGAAGACGTTCACCATACTGTTCACTGGACAATATTTTTACTGCCTGCCACTCGAGTGTCTCCCGTGGCTTTGACGATGACGGCTCTGTCCGGTGACTACATGGTTTTTATTCACATTTGACAGCCCTAGAGGATTTTATTACTAACTATTATGACTGTTTACACATATTTTATATGCATTGTTGTCACAGAGAATCATACTTACATGGAGCCAACATTGAGCCAGCATCTAATAACAGCTTCAACAGTCATGTTGGGTGCCCATTGGTCCTTCTGAACAAAGGTCCCAGATGACGTTTGTAAAAAGGCAGTTTCTCATAAAACACCATGTATTCTATGTTACTAAAGCTGCAATGATTAATCTAATTAACCTATTGACAAACTGTTTTGTTAAGAAACAAATACTTGGATTCCAACTTTTTAAAAGCGCTGTTTTATGT
Source organism: Etheostoma nigrum (assembly GCA_029931835.1). NCBI lineage: Eukaryota > Metazoa > Chordata > Actinopteri > Perciformes > Percidae > Etheostoma > Etheostoma nigrum. Next base: position 2,373,308 of record CM057249.1, read on the forward strand.
TGACACCACATTGTGCTATTTCATCCTGAGATTATTTTCCATTGGATATTGAAGTGTTTTGGCATGGCTTTGCCGAGTGCCTCTATATATCCATGGTGGTATTGAAAAGGGGATTTGTTGTGCATGATCAAAAAACATCCCCCCCTCTGCTTTCTTCACAGATCACATCCTGGGTGCCCAGATGGCTCAGTTGGTAGAGCGGGCGCCCATACATAGAGGTGTACTCCTCGACGCAGAGGGCCAGTGTTCAGCTCAGACCTGCGGCCTTTTGCTGCATATCCTTCCCCCACTTGCTCCCCTTTCATTTCTTCAGCTGTCCTATCAAAATAAAGGTTGAAAATGCCCAAAAATAAATATTAAAAAAGTATTAAAATGGCAAGTATTCAATTAATTGCATCTATTTTGATAATCAATGAATCAGTTTCATTTTTTTTTGGAAAAAAGCAAAAGTTCTTTCATTCCAGCTTATTAAATGTGAAAATGTTCTAGTTTCTTCTCTCCTCTGTGACATTAAACTGAATAGCTTTAAGTTGTGGATAAAACCAGACATTTGAGAACGTCATCTTGGGCTTTGGGAAACACTGATCCACATTTTTCACCACTTTATGACAAATTACTAGACCAAACAAGAAACAACAATAGAGAACACAATCAACAGATTAATCTGCAATACAAATAATTGTCGCAGTCCTAGTTGTTTCGTATGGAGAAAGTTAGACTGTAAATCTATTTCCATTTCACTTTTCAGACAAGGTTTTCCATAACAATAGCCCAATCCTAGTGGACCAATCAAGGCAAAAAAAAATATGAAAAGCACAAAAATGGATTGAAAAGAGAGTAAAAAACATACATTCAGTGCAATAGAGACAGGGCAGAGGGGCAACAGGCATGAAGAGCGAAGGAGAAAAAGTTGGACAGAGTAAAGGAATACTGAGAGGGCCTAACTTTGGAATACAAAGATAATCACAATCTTCATGACTGCAAATGGTGAAAAACAAACACAAAATACTACAAAAAAATATTTTCATGGACTGGAACCCATTTCAGATGCTGGGCTCATTATTGCCCAAGGCATCCCAGGCTCATTGCTGAGGTGGAAGTGAGCAGCTGCCTTGGGCAATGATAACATATTTACCTGACTGTTAATGAAGAGAGAGTGGACTCTCCAAGGCCCAGAGGTCACACCTCCTCTTGCTGACATCATCCGCTGAGATCCTACCATCTCTTCTCCCCTTCAAACGAACAGCTTGTTGATCTTCAGAGGATATTCTTGTGAATATAATTTGTGAATTTCAAGTCTGCCCCTCTGCAAAGAGAGTGACAAACAGAGATATGTTGAAAGAGAGAGGGCTTTTTATTTTGTTAATTCTTTGGAGAAATACTACAGTACAAAGCAATTATGTGTAAGTATATGAATATAATCTTTACATTAGTGTAACACAGTTTCACCACGGACGTAATCAACTCATGCTGACCCATTCTGCCAAAGAGTCTTCACTATGCATTACTGTGTTGATCTCAATGGGGAAACACAAGAAGAAGAAAAAATAAAGAAAGAAGAAGAAATTCTAAATCGAAAATTGATCAAAAGGAGCTTTCAAATCTGATCATCTGAAATCGAAAGCAGGATTGGCAATTTTGGCCTACATCTTCTTTCCAACTTACGAGCGTCTGAAGAAAAAAACAACACACATACAATACAGTGTAGCTTCCTGGTGGAACAATGCAGCTAAAGACACAGGGTATAGTTAGCTTACCGGTAGCTTGCAGCTGCACTTTTCCAAACTCCATGTTCACTGTTGGAGTCGGAGATGACTGAGAAACAACAGGACTGGAAAATCCTCCTGCGTGTGGCAACATTTTGCCTTCCCCATGAGTTATGTAGACAACAAACAGAAAGCATGTGTGGCATGGGATTTCATGATGCATTCAGGTGCACCTTGTAAACTCTGAGAAACTCAAACTGTTGGTGTAAACCCTTCATGTTTAGTGGCTCTTTTGTATCATAGCCATCAGTTCTGGAAAAATATAAATAATTAAAAAGAATTATGGATTTAGAGAATTATGACATCTCTAGCGTTGCGGTTCAATCTGTCTGCTCTGTGGGGCCCTGTCTATTTGCAAAGTCTCTATGAGATTCTCATTAGATATTCGTTGTCCCCAGAACAATTTTGATGAACCCCTGGCAAGACTAGACTATCACAAAGGGAACACAGATCTGATCTAATCTAATCTAATCTGATTTGTTGTAGACATTCAGGGTCCGCAGAAGATAATAGTTTAAGTAAACACCCCTGACATTTTCCTCTAGCACCACCATCAGGCCAAGACTTCAAGTTGATCACATGCTTCATCAGAATCAGAAACGAACAGCGCCAAGAACAGCAAAATTATGAATTGTTCGGTCCGTCCAACACTGTAGTAGTGTGCCGTCTGTAAGAGCCACAAGCAGGGATTTCAGTCAGAGGGAGGGAGTGAGGGTGCTCTTGATGAGTCAATGGTCTGCAGAGCACCAGGAGGGCGATGAGACTGAATATACATGAGCTCATCTGAAATTCAGGTTTGAGTTCAGTACATGGCCAGGGAAAAGGTCAGTGTCATCAAACCTGGACTGGACACATTTTGCTCTTAGACCTTTTGTCAGTGACAGAAGAGAGGAGATTTTATGCATCTAGCTCCGATCCCCACCCAGACTTCTAAGTTCTTCATCATCATGCACATAAGCAAGGGTTTGTGTCGGTGAGGGTAAGTTGCATCAGGCTCCTGTGATGCGTGAGATATGATCCAGGAAGGCCAGTTAAAGTAACAGCTCCTTGAGTTTGAAAGCTTGTAAGATGCCTTTTAACCCTTGTGTTGTCCCTTTGACAGGGACCTGTTTATTTTATTTACATTTTTTATTAGCCTGTGCTTCGGGGTCCCTTTTTCATTTCATGTCAACTGCCATTGTGGCCTCGCCCTTCTGGTTTTAAAGACCCTTGTTTATTTTTATGCAATTATACGTATGTTCCACCACAATCCGGCCTCGTCAATCGGGTCCCGGGAACCCCGGAGGCGAGATGAGGGTAGTGGGAAATGCGTCTGACTGCAGGATGGGTCTCTGGGACCCTGGAGGACGAGATGAGGCTAGTGGGAAATGCGTCTGACTGCAGGATGGGTCTCTGGGACCCTGGAGGACGAGATGAGGCTAGTGGGAAATGCGTCTGACTGCAGGACGGGTCTCTGGGACCTTGGAGGACGAGATGAGGCTAGTGGGATACACGTTCGAGTGCAGGATGGGTCTCGGGACCCCAGAGGCAGAGGCGATGGTAGCAGAAAAATACAATTGAATACAGGAGGGTCTCTGGGACCCAAAGGACAACACAAGGGTTAAAGTTGAGCATAAAGCCGGGATTCCACTAGGCTGAGATGCTCTGTGCTTTTCTGCAATGAGCCATACCATACCACACCAGGAGCGTCCTAGAAGTGACTTGCCTGACTCGTAGTTTTTGGTCTTTTGGTCATTTGTGCCTCTACAATTAAAGTAAGTAGTCTCCATAGTAAAATCATTACTTATTCAGGCGCCCAGATGGCTCAGTTGGTAGAGCGGGCGTCTATATATAGAGGCTACTCGACGCAGCGGGCCAGGGTTTGACTCTGACCTACGGCCCTTTGCTGCATGTTATTCTCCCCTTTCATGTCTTCATCTGTCCTGTCAAAATAAAGGCCTAAAAATGCCTGCCAAAAAAATATCATTTACTCCAGTTATGAACGACGTGGATCAAAGATTTGTGGCTGTCTTTTAGTTGTTAAAACATTGAAAGTTTTCATTACTTTAATTATTCAAATCTTTCATCGCGACAATAGTGAGTTAACAATAGTGATAGCCTAGTCAGTTCACATTTCAAAGTAATCTCACAGAATTACCTAAATATGATTGCCTTAGTGACTATTTAAGAAAAAGTGTCTTGTTAGCTTATCAAACATGAGACGACATATAGAATAAAGTTGCGTAATGAAATGTCTGAAACGGGTTTTAGATTGTCAAGATGATTTGGTTCCCAATGAGCAGCAGAAAGCACACAGCGGGGGTGAAATTTAATTTCCTTTCCGTGGAGATTGCTCTAAATAGATGACCGTAAAGATAATTGTAGGTGAGAGCTGGACACTGGAAGCAAACTGGGAGCATGAGGGCGCAAATGTCACTCAGATAATAGTATATCCTGCGGGGAAACACTGCCCTTTCATGATGGATCATGGTAAGCTTTATTATGATCAGCCGTGGCTAAACTGGGAGGATGCACTCTTCCTGCGGACTCGACTTTCATGCAGGGAAGACCAAAAGCAGCAAGGAGGAAAATTAACTAAAATGGCCGTTGGTAAAGGAAAATTGCAACTGACTCCCAACATATTGTATGAAATGGACGAAAAATGTGTTAAGCGGTGGTATTGAATTAAAATAGTTATTCAATCAAAGTGATATAAGAGCCCTTGACAGTGTGTAATTGCAATCAGTTGAATTGCTTAATTCAAATGGAGAGCCATGGGGAGCCAAAATTTGCAGAGCGAGAGAGAGAGCAAATAAGAGAAAGAAGGAAAGATAAGGGGAGTAGAGAGGGATCGTGAGGATTTTATCCCAAACACCTCTTACTACAGTATGTTTTCATCAGGCTGTGCAATTAATTAAACCTCAATATTGTGTTGATTTTATTATGAGCCAACGTGCCAGTGAATATACCTGAAAAAGTGAATATACTCCTGAAAGTGCTACAAAAAATAAAGATTTTTGTAAGTCTACTACGTAACACTAACTTATTAACTTTAGTTTTGCAGTTATTGTTGGAATTTATGGTCAATAAACCTCATTTATAGGAATTATACCTAATGTTTGAGTTAGAAAAGCAGAAATTATGAATTATTGAGACTAAAATTAAAGGAATGGATGTTGATGATAATCACAGACTGGAATATGTCAACTTTTACTCAATACTATTTCAAAAACACTTCCATTTGTTTTACAATGCTATAAAATTGAATAAGACGCCCCAAAATTAATGAAAGTAGAGATTTGTACTTGCCAAAGAGCGTTGGGTGGAATCAATCATGTTATTTTGGGGAATTAAAAAGAACATTGATATAGGACAACATGAGGACAACATGAGGACAACATGAGGACAACATGAGGGTTAAACATTGGTTCCCTCCTGCTCTCTGATTACCTGTCCTGTATTTTAATATATGATCATTTATACTGCAGTAAAGATTTGAATTCCAAAAAGTAGTGTAAAACTAGTGGTAGTAAGGTGGTGTTAGTGAAAATTAAAAAGAAAGTCTGAAAAAAGGGACACAAATGTCAATTTTTTGCCCGTTTTGTACCCGGGAGGACAACACGAAGGTTAAGGACGGACTAGTAAGAAGTAAGCAACAACATCACCCTGTTAAGTTTACATTTTAATGGATAGAGAGGGAAAACATTCTAAGTGAATTAAAAAAAGAAAAGAACACATCCAGACAATAGACAAAGAAGATAGAGAGACTAAATACACAAGGTAACGAGGGACAAGTGACATGAGGGTTGATGAACAGCTGGAAAAAAATCAGGGCGGGGCAGAAAAATCACAAAAGCGGGAAAACACACAAAGCAGGAAGTCAAACATGACATGACACCGGAGAAACAGAGACCACAAAATAAAACAGGAAGCTGAAGCATGAAAACCTACACACGGATGGAACTAGGAAAACAAAACAGGAAACACAGAAAGAACACGAGTAACACATTACCATGAACACATGACAGGGAAACAGTAACACACGGGGATGAATTGACAAAATAAAACAAGAAAAACCAACAACCGTGACATTTGCACCGTTTCTTCACTGTCAATTGCATCCTTTCATTGACTTTGTATGCCACCATACTGCTGCGAAAATATACTTGAGTTCAATCTCAACGCACATTTAGATTAGATTAGATTAGATTAGATTAGATTCAACTTTATTGTCATTACACAGGTACAGGTACAAGGCAACAAAATGCAGTTCAGATCTAACCAGAAGTGTAATAACAGTAAGTGCAGGATATAGACTGGTTCCATGAGTGCAGGACATGGATATGTACTGAATAAATATAAAAAAAATACTATTATAAACAGAATTTTACAGATGGGTTTGTCCTATGAATATAAAATATACAGTAGATAACAAGTATTGTGAACAAGATTTACAGCTGGATATGTACTGAATATAATATACAGGTGGATATTACTATAAGTAGAAATTTTACAGATATGTATAATGAACATAATATACTACTGGTTTACAGAGTTTACAGGTGAATATGTACTATGAATATATAGGCGGCTATTATAGACAGAATTTCTACAGATAGATATAATAAGTTAGGCTAAAATGAGCAGTATGACAAAATTTACTTACCATTTGCATCACTCCAATCCTAATGCAATCCTCTATTATAAAGCATGCTCTGCAGTAAAAAATAAAAAAAAAACTGTCTGAAAGGAATTACAGATATTATCTGAAAACTTACCATGCGTGTGTTGAAAAAATAAACCTTTACTGCCAAGACGTAATTTCCAAAGGTGCCATTCTGGGGGGAAAAGGGGCTCATTATCTTCCATGTATGTAGCATAGTGTATAATCAGACATTCAAATTGAATACGTTGTGGCACAGAGGGGCAGGTCAACCCATTTGCTGAGTGCATGACAGATAAGGAGATACAAAGAGAAAGCAGACGGGGTGAGAGAGGGAAAGGACAAACATGAGGCAAGAGAGACTTTCATCAGAGACCCAGAAGAATCCAGAAAACAAAATAATGAAGAAAAAGAAGAGGACGACACAAGCAGCTCGCTGTCGCATCCCTCCATTATTTCACTCAGTTAGAAGAGAGAGTCCTCTGAATGAATTAATACATTTCGAGTGTTAGTAATGCGGCCTTAAGTGCTCAGGGGCGAGTGGGGAGGATTAATTGCCTCCCTGACTCAATCTCAACCAATGACATTATCCCCTGATTTATGAAACAAAGCTGAACGCCAGCATAACCTTGAGACCAAGAGGTGCTGACTAAAACCTGATCTCTTATTTCTTTTCCACCAAGGTTAACCAGGTGCTGGTTCTGGTGCTGTTGCCAGTTCAGTGCTGGTTCTACTCGCCAGTTATCTAAGAACCAGCTGGATCCTCCCCAGCCTGAGAGCCAGCAGACCGTTGGTGTCCTCCCCAGACTACGGTGGTTCTGGTTTCCTCCCCAGACCACAGTGGTTCTGGTGTCCTCCACAGACCACGGTGGTTCTGGTTTCCTCCACAGACCACGGTGGTTCTGGTGTCCTCCACAGACCACGGTGGTTCTGGTTTCCTCCCCAGACCACAGTGGTTCTGGTGTCCTCCACAGACCACGGTGGTTCTGGTTTCCTCCACAGACCACGGTGGTTCTGGTGTCCTCCACAGACCACGGTGGTTCTGGTTTCCTCCCCAGACCACGGTGGTTCTGGTTCCCCATCCATGTCCAAAGCTAACATTAACAGCTCTCTATGGTTGACAGCTGACCAGGGTTTTCAAAATGGCGGCCAGAAGTTTTTGTTTTCGAACATGTCATGGTAACCCCGCCCCCCCAGCACCTGACGTAACTGGTTCTGATCTCAAGACCAGCGCTGAGTTGGTGTTGAGTTGGAACCCGTGTTCTTGGCCCAGAACCAGGTTTATTTGTGTGGAAAAGCAAAGAACCGGTCCGATATTTGGCCCTGACTCCGAACCAGCACCAGAACTGCCTTGGTGGAGAAGACACATCTGTGGACTCCCAAAAGGAAAGACATGTCATTGAGACAATTACGTCGGAATAGTATCATGCAATCAGTAATTACAGTTTTTTTTTTTTTATCATAATCTAGCTTTCTTTGTGTGTTGTTTTCTAAGCTTTTGGACATCATGTTTTAGATTCTTACACTTGGTTTGTTTTGGGTTTCATTCACTCACGCAACAATAATAGAGCATACATAAAACATACAAAATAACAAATAAAAGCCCCATAACATGAAGCTCTTGCCAACAGCTGTAGCTCACTGTTTTCCACTATGTCGCGTTTCTTTGTCTCACGGCAGGTCGTGAAATGGTCGCGTTATTTAATCTATGGAATCGCGTACAATGAGTTTCGTGTTGGTGAGGATGATTTTTAAAGTAATGTATTTAAATAGGAAGCATGTTTCGTGGTCACAGCACAACGACGATAGCGAGTATTTTTAACCCTTCTGTTGTCTTTCTGTCAAACATGAATAAAAAATTTTTTTTTCAACATTATCGCTTTTCCACACATTTTTTGTCACTTTTTGATTGTTGTGGATGATTTTTTTTATGTTTTTGACAAATTATTTTGATATTTTCATTGTTGACATTTTCAGCACTTATTTTGATGGCCCATTTTTTTGTACCAAAAAAATTAAATTAACTGAAAACGAGTCTCATTTGACCCAAGGACAAATTGAAAATTAACACTTTTATTGACGCTTTTCATCAATGTTTATAACTTTTTCGTACATTTTTGTCATTTTTTTAATGTTTGTCACTTTTTTTGACATTTAACACTACGTAACACTAAGTTATTAACTTTAGTTTTACAGTTATTTTTGGAATTTATGGTCAATAAACCTCATTTATGGGAAATTATACCTAATGTTTGAGTTAGAAAAGCAGAAATTAGGAATTATTGAGACTAAAATTAAAGGAATGGATGTTGATGATAATCACAGACTGGAATATGTCAACTTTTACTCAATACTATTTCAAAAACACTTCCATTTGTTTTACAATTGAATAATATAAAAATTGAATAAGACGCCCCAAAATTAATGAAAGTAGAGATTTGTACTTGGCAAAGAGCGTTGGGTGGAATCAATCATGTTATTTTGTGGAATTAAAGAGAACATTGATATAGGAAAACATGTCAATTTGACCTATGTCAGAAGCTCATTGTTTCCTACTGCTAATATGTCAAATATCACTGTCTACTTATACTGTTGAATGTTTTCTAATCGTGTAATATGTTTTTATTGTAAAAAGACGGAGACAAAGCGACTAAAAATGACCACAGAGTACAAAAACAGCCCCAAAGAAAACAGAAATTACCAAAAGGAGACAAAATCCCACAAATAGACACAAACTCTATGGGGAAATTGTTGGTCTTTTGAAAATTGGTATTTCGGAGAGATAGAGGCTCCCTGTACATACCAATCGGTTTCCTTTACTTTTAATTTCTACTGACTTTGTGATTGGCTTTATTCCCAGGAGCGTGTAGAAAGAGAACAACCAGGAAAGTCAGCAGCGGAACCAGATCCTCGTCTCTTGATGGGCATTGTGGGTGACTGGATTGTCTGTATCAGCTTGTTGGCGGGGGCGAGAGCCGCGGGATGGAGACCCTGAAGCTGATTAAAGGCTGCCGTCCTCCGCCGCCCCCTAAACAGCTTGTGACAGGCTGGAGTCCGGCGGGCTCCACGGAGGCTCCTGCTGGAGAAAGGAGGTGTCATCGCTGCTTAGACTGTGCGTGACAGGCCGATTTTACAGAAGGACGGACAAAACTCACAGAAATCAATGGATGCTCAGCAGCAGTTCTGGTTGGTTGCTGCTGTTGTGATGCATGCTGGTTAACAGCAGTCTGAAAGCTGATCTGATTGTTGCTAGCTGGGTTTGAGAGAGAGGAGCAGGTATATATATGAAAACCAGCTCCCCAGAACGTCCTTTTCAACCTTAGAGGACTACCTGCGCCTTTGAATGGCAGACCCACATATAGCCGCCTTGACGGATGCATGCAACAATAAACTCTGAACAAGAATGACTTTGCTCAACACAAGTCCCTCTCAGCTGAAAACAAGGTAATGGCTGCTAAAGATATCCAAAGGCTAAATATGCCAGAATCAGGGAGAAAGCATTACTCAGAGCCAGTAACACCAAGAGATTACTGGGCCTTTACTTTTTGACATTTCTTTCTGTACATATATATTTTTAGCTTCAAGAGCACTTTTCTCATATTGATATTCAAAAGAAAGCATGTATCATTTTACTTGTTTCCACCACATCAAAGAAACCTAAATACTTTTCACTGTAGCAAGATAAATGGAGCCTGGTCATGTATTTTTCTCTTTGGTACAGTATATTAAACCTGAGCCACCAGGACTAGTCGTGATTGTAACACTAATTCATGCAATTCAACAAAAGTTGGATACAGCATGAGCCTTTAAATGTGTCTGACGTGTTACAAACTGGAAGTGTTAACTGCATTTACAGTAGTAAAAGCACTGCAGAGGTAAACCTTGGCTGTGGCTGGTTTTCATACGATATTTTAACCATTACCAATACCAGCTAGCTTGATATTTATTCAAGCTGCAAAACACTCCCATGACTACATGTAAGTATAACCGTGTTCTCCCCTGCAGGTAACACTGAGGGCCAGATTACATTTGCGAATGGAAAGCACACAGCGCATGCTGTGATGCATCACCTCATGTCATACAGTGGCTTGAGAAAGTTTACACACCCATGCTGAAGTTGATTCAAAAAAGGATTACAAAATTTTGGAAATTGATCTTAATGCCTTAATTCAAGAAATTTAGGAAAATCCAACCTTTTAAGGACACTAATTTTCTTTGTGAATGAATAATGTATTGTAAATAAATACATTGTTCCTTAAAATACAGGGGGCATAAGTACACACCCCCCTATGTTAAAATACAGGGGCATAAGTATACACCCCCTATGTTAAAATACAGGGGGCATAAGTACACACCCCCCTATGTTAAAATACAGGGGCATAAGTATACACCCCCTATGTTAAAATACAGGGGCATAAGTACACACCCCCTATGTTAAAATACAGGGGCATAAGTACACACCCCCCTATGTTAAAATACAGGGGCATAAGTATACACCCCCCTATGTTAAAATACAGGGGGCATAAGTATACACCCCCCTATGTTAAAATACAGGGGCATAAGTATACACCCCCTATGTTAAAATACAGGGGCATAAGTACACACCCCCCTATGTTAAAATACAGGGGGCATAAGTACACACCCCCCTATGTTAAAATACAGGGGGCATAAGTATACACCCCCCTATGTTAAAATACAGGGGGCATAAGTATACACCCCCCTATGTTAAAATACAGGGGGCATAAGTATACACCCCCCTATGTTAAAATACAGGGGGCATAAGTATACACCCCCCTATGTTAAAATACAGGGGGCATAAGTATACACCCCCCTATGTTAAAATACAGGGGGCATAAGTATACACCCCCCTATGTTAAAATACAGGGGGCATAAGTATACACCCCCTATGTTAAAATACAGGGGGCATAAGTATACACCCCCCTATGTTAAAATACAGGGGGCATAAGTATACACCCCCCTATGTTAAAATACAGGGGGCATAAGTATACACCCCCCTATGTTAAAATACAGGGGGCATAAGTATACACCCCCCTATGTTAAAATACAGGGGCATAAGTATACACCCCCCTATGTTAAAATACAGGGGGCATAAGTATACACCCCCCTATGTTAAAATACAGGGGGCATAAGTATACACCCCCCTATGTTAAAATACAGGGGGCATAAGTATACACCCCCCTATGTTAAAATACAGGGGGCATAAGTATACACCCCCCTATGTTAAAATACAGGGGGCATAAGTATACACCCCCCTATGTTAAAATACAGGGGCATAAGTATACACCCCCCTATGTTAAAATACAGGGGGCATAAGTATACACCCCCTATGTTAAAATACAGGGGGCATAAGTATACACCCCCCTATGTTAAAATACAGGGGGCATAAGTATACACCCCCCTATGTTAAATTCCCATAGAGGCAGGCATATTTTTATTTTTAAAGACCAGTTATTTCATGGATTGGGATACTATGCATCCTGATTAAGTTCCCTTGGTCTTTGCAATTAAAATAACCCCACATCATCACATACCCTACTAGAGATTGGCATGGCGTTATTTCAGTTAGCTTAATAGCTGGTTTCATTTGGATTGAGAGATGATCTTATGGAAAGTTCCCATGCCTATCCCTCTGTTATTTGAACTTCCCCTCCCATCTCGTTATGGGTAACTCCCACTTTCCCCTTGACTCTCCCATTAAGGCAAATGCAGGACACAGAGAAGCGCAATTGGCCATTTTCAGTCCCCCGACAGGCAGTCTGCAAACTACACTTCCTAAGACCTATTGCAACAATAGCGTCTTGTGTGAGAGAGTGAGTTGCTTGTGCTCCCTCCTTCCAAGAACGTGCTGGGTGACAGTGCAGGCCAGGCCAGACAAATGACCATTTGCACATACACACAGGCTTACGCTCAGGGTCAAGTGTTCGAATGCTGCAGATCCATTACCGAGATCAGCCTGTAGAGGATCCAGGTGTCTAGACACAGAGCACATTACATGATTAAAGAGAGTTAAGATGCTGCACAGGTTTTGTGTGTGTGTGTGTGTGTGTGTGTGTGTGTGTGTGTGTGTGTGTGTGTGTGTGTGTGTGTGTGTGTGTGGGGTGCAGATGAGGAGTACAGGTTTCTACAGCAGCGCAGAGCTCTCGTTAAGCTCCCAGATGAATCAATCCCGGCCAACCAATTTAGACTGTGGGGAAAAGGGTGCATCGATCCAGGCTTGGGGTTTTCCACACATGGTGGTACTCGCCCACTCGCACTGCGACTTGACGAGCCCGGTGTTTTTTTTACACAGAACCATTTGAGTGTGTGTGTGTGTGTGTGTGTGTGTGTGTGTGTGTGTGTGTGTGTGTGTGTGTGAAGCTGGAGGATCTGCCCGGGAAACAGGAGGGAGAGAGGAGGGAGGCTCCTTCAAGCAAGTGGATAAAAGATTATGAATTTGAATAGACGTGGTTCATAACATGTACTCTTTGTCTGCGGTCAGGGAAATCTAGTGGCATTCAATTGTGTTTTGTAAAACTTAGATGCTGGACTTTAAAGTAAACTTGCTTCACTGAGCTCTTTGTCTCAGATTGATCCTTGTGTTCCAGGAAACTGAAGGCCGATGAAAGAAGGTGCGGGAATGAATAACTTGGAGTCAGATTTGACAGGCCTTAGGGCCTTATTTTAGACATAATTCCCTACAAAAGTGATGCTCAATAATGAACAATATCTCTCTGAAGAAGAATGTAAGTGTTTACATCTGATCTTCTGCTATTATTGTGCTCAGACTAAACGCAAAGGGAATTGTAGAGATTGATTGATCCACTAAAGTCAATAGGAAGACACAAGTGGACACAATAGACCCAGAATGGTTCTCTGTGGGACAGATTGATGCACAGATGCATCAATGCAAGTGTAATTTATTATTTCAAGTTCAGTGACATATTCAGCCTTTTTCCAATGCTGTCTGTATTGTATGAAGAGGGAAATAAAAGAAAGAAGTTAGTTTAGTTTCTTAAAAGTTGTGCGATCAGTCTGACACACACAAACGCACAAATCAACCGCATTGGCATATAATACCCGGTTGAACTTCTAGCTACGTTGGCTGTTTGTGGAGAAAAAACCCACACTGCACAAAAAATTGGACCGTCAAATCAAATCCATCCATCCTAATGAAATGAGAAAAATACAGATTCAATCTGAACGCACTGCAACTGTAAGGGAGCATACGGTCCTGTGTGAAGAAGGGAAAGTGAAGGCAGCAATGTTATCTAGCCGTGCAGAGTTTGGTTTAATCTGCTGCTGTTCTGAGATATCCACCACTGACATTTGTGCTACCATCCATAGTACCCATCCCAATGAATGTCAATGGATTAGTTTGATACCTGAAAAGTCTCATGGCATGAAAATGTCACTTTATGAGGTTTTTTAACATTAATATGCGTCCCCCCCAGCCTGCCTATGGTCCCCCAGTGGCTAGAAATAGCAATAGGTATAAACCGAGCCCTGGGTATCCTGCTCTGCCTTTGAGAAGATGAAAGCTCAGAGCCGATCTGGAAGGTTACCTCCCCTTTCTCTGCTTTGCCTGCCCAGAGAATTTGGCCCACATGGAGAGAGAGACATCATGGCTTTCAAACGAGCAAAGTGGCAGTTTGCCCCTCTCCCTCCTTCTCAAAAGCTACAGACTCAGAAATGGCACATCCTTAGGAAAGCTCTAGTGGCTGTAATTCTGCACCAAGGCTGAATTTTGGGAAAGAGATTTCAGATACAGTATTAGGGACCACTAAGGTCTATATAAAAGAGACTTCAGATACAGTATTAGGGACCACTAAGGTCTATATAAAAGAGACTTCAGATACAGTATTAGGGGACCACTAAGGTCTATATAAAAGAGACTTCAGATACAGTATTAGGGACCACTAAGGTCTATATAAAAGAGACTTCAGATACAGTATTAGGGACCACTAAGGTCTATATAAAAGAGATTTCAGATACAGTATTAGGGGACCACTAAGGTCTATATAAAAGAGACTTCAGATACAGTATTAGGGACCACTAAGGTTTATATAAAGAGAATTTAGATATAGTATTAGGGACCACTAAGGTCTATATAAAAGAGACTTCAGATACAGTATTAGGGGACCACTAAGGTCTATATAAAAGAAACTTCAGATACAGTATTAGGGGACCACTAAGGCCTATATAAAAGAGACTTCAGATACAGTATTATGGACCACTAAGGTCTATATAAAAGAGACTTCAGATACAGTATTAGGGGACCACTAAGGTCTATATAAAAGAGACTTCAGATACAGTATTAGGGACCACTAAGGTCTATATAAAGAGACTTCAGATACAGTATTAGGGGACCACTAAGGTCTATATAAAAGAGACTTCAGATACAGTATTAGGGACCACTAAGGTCTATATAAAAGCATCCAAAGAGCACCATATCATGGGGACTTTAAATGTCAAAAAGGGACTTTTGAAAGAAATGCGGCTAAACAATTCTAGCTGTTATCCAGTGTAAAGCTTTATTTATAAGAGTCCACCCTGACCGGGAAGAGGGCGACTGGAAGAGAAAAAGATTTAGGTAATCTCAGAGAGGGGGGAGAATCTCAAGGACAGAGTGAGGAAAAAGGAGACGCAGATCCTCTGAAGAGATTTGGTTGAGCCCAACTCCCTTGTTGAGATGCTCCACATGTCTGCTCGAATAATGACAGAAACATACTGCCTTGCAATCAAACCACATATAAACCTTTATCACTCTCAAGCTTTTGGCATTAAAACAAGCCTCAGAGTAAACATCCCCCCCCCATATAACCAAAGCTCTGTTTATGGCCCTGTTGGCGCTGTATGTCTAACATGTTGATCACCACCAGATTGTCAGAAAAATCTATCTCAATCTGCGCCTCCCAAAGTCATCCGTCTTCGCACTCGCTCATTGGTGCATTTTACGACTGACTACAAGGGTTTGAACCTGACCCCCCCATTATTTCCCAATGAGCTACCAATAATCCATAACACGGCAAGGCAAAAAACACCAGCATTGCCATCTACAGCTGCAAAGATTAGCGATTATTATATTAATCGCCAACTATTTTGATAATCGATTAATGGGTTAGAGTCATTTTATATGAAATGTTTTCTAGTTTCTGTTGTGGGTCTGCTGCCTTCTATGTCCGTTCTCCCTTTTTCCCCTGTGTGTCTGTCTGTTTCGTCTGTCTCCCACAAGAGGTCACCCTAGAGGAACCTGGTCCAGAGGCGTGGCCACACATTTCCATCCGCCTTCCTGCACAGCTGCAATCCATCTCCATCATTCCATCTCCACAGTATATAAACCCGGGCTGACCACCTCTTCAGTGCCAGTTTGTTACTAACCCCTAAGTGGTAACTAGGCCAGTCATCGGTGCACAGTGCGCTCTATCCTTGCTATTTGACTAACCTTGTTTTTGTTCTTGTCACAGTTTCCTTGTTCCGCCGTGAGCGTATGCAGCTTCCTCAGACCTGCTCCGTTGTAGCTCTCATCTACACCACCACCACCTGTACCTCATCTGTGTTTTTGTGTTGGATTAAACCTTTTCTTAATCTTTTTCATCTGCGCTTGTGTTGTTTCTGTGTCTGGGTCCAACCTACCCTCAACAGTTTCTTCTCTCCTCTGTGACAGTGAATTGAATATCTTTGAGTTGTGGACAAAACAAGATATTTGTGGACGTCACCTTGGGACGTTGGGAAACACTGACCCACATTTTTAACCATATTAGAGACAACTAATCGACTAATCCACAAATCGAGAAAGAAATCAAAAGATTAATCAACAATTAAAATAATCATAAGTTACATGTTACTGTAGCATGGCAGCATCTACTACAGGTGTGTGCCCAGCTGGCCACCTGTTTGAATCTGAAAAGTGATCACGATCCGCCTTGTCACCACTGCTGCATTACGCAAGAGTAAAGGCAAAAAGCCTCCATTGCAGAATGTATATTATATATTTTTTTCACAATGTCTTTATTCCTTTAATTTACACTCACAAGGTAATGTTATTGTCTGTGCAAAAAAAAAAAAATTCTAACAAAAATCACTCTTAAAAAAAAATCTCTTTTAAAAGGTACCCTGCCACACAGATTTCATTACTTTGTGGTAAAAGTTCTACCATGGACTCCGTCACATTTTTTGTGAAAAAATGTCTCGGTGACCTTGTTTCAAGCCATTCTAGCGTGGTAGAGAAAGCCTGCAGGAAGACTCAGCTCCATTTGGGCCAGTTCTCATTAACATTCAACGAGCTAAGCTGCTTGACTGATTGGCTAACAGCTAGCCAATGAGAGCCCAGCTATCAGCATCCTTTACCCATAGACAGTTAAAGAAATGGACCAACAGATCCCATTGTTCTGGATGTTCTGGTAATGTAACCAAGCTAGCTAGCTACCGCTAGCATAAGCTGGTAACTTGAAGGAAAGTTTGCAGCTTTTCTGTTCTGTACATGCATGTGAATGGCGGCAGTACCCAGAAGTCCATGGTCCATTTGCATCATCCTGTTTGGTGCTGGAGGGAGCCCACCCATTGGTTCACATGATATAACTTCACTATCAAGACTATCTAAAACTGACAATAATATCAAACACGTTTGATTTTTGTCAGAACGTCAACACGGAAAAAAGAAGATTTATGACCACCTTACACCAAACGATGGAGCCCCTCCGACTCTAGCAAGACATTATTGGAAATTAGTCTGCAACAGTGGAATTGCTTGAAAAGTTGTTTGGTGCAAGGTTGGCATAAGATGCACAAGAAAAACATCACACACAGCTGAGCTAGCACAGATGCTAGCTAGCTTCTCCTCTTAAATGAACAAATTTTGTACATTGTTGCCGTTGTCCCTAAAGGGGATCACACATTGTTTCCCACTGACCCTTGCTGGCCCAACACACAAAAAACATCCCAAACAAAGAGGCATTTGCACAGAGATACAATTTATGTTTGATGCTAAACACACAGCTGTGTATTTCTTTCAGCTGTTGCCTCTGGAAAACATCCTGGAGTTGCAATCAGTCCCAATCGAATCATCAGTCGGCCTTTTGAACTCCTGTGGACTTTCATTGTCAGCTCTCTGTTATTTGGAGTCATATTGCAGACATTAGATAAACAACAAACACATCACGGAAGACAAGAGTGGACAAGGATGTATATTAGTTTCCAGACTTCTCCATTTTACACCCAGCAGTCTCAGCAGCTTATTGTCCTTGAGTTTCGATGCCTCCTTGAATCTTCACCACAATCTGCTAAAAACGATGAGGTTCATTTATCTTTTTAAGTGGGAGAAGCACGCTGAGATGTTTTGCCACTCGCAACAAACCACCATCTTTCCACAAAACAAACTTGCCTGCAACATTTCCAAACCAATTAAGGATGTAATTAATGAAACCCAGCACCTGTAGTGCCAGAGCAATCACCAGAGAGGGGACAGTGAAAAATGTAGCAATCACATTAATCAAGCAAAAGGCACAGGCCTATTACTCACACCCCATCTAGAGTGGGGCGCCGCGCGCGGAGAACAGGTGATAGTTATCATTAAATTAGAGGGAGATCAGCGGCTCGGGCTGTTTCATCATTTGGGACCTAGATGAACTGCGGGATGGGCGCCGCATTTGTTGCGGGCACAGTGGCAGACAAGGCCGCCCATATGTTGGATTGTCTAAGAGGAGTGGAGGTGAAGATGTTGGGATAATGATGAATGCAAATGTGAGTGACTCTGCAGCAGCAACACAACAACATCTGGTTCTGCATCGGGCTCTTGTGTACATCCAGGAGATTCGGTGGTGGTCCACACACACACACACACACACACACACAGCCTGCAAAGTTGGAATCAGAGGAACATTTGTTGCTGTCTCTCTAATTCCCTCACCACCAATAATGCCAGAAGAAGTGGTAAAATTTACTTACATTATCTTTACTTACATTCTGGATATCAGAGAGACACGGCTGTGTTCACTGATGAAGAAACCTGTGCAAAACAACACAGAACACTGAAAACCACACTGTAAATAACGGCTGTGAAATCTCCAGTTATTTCCTTTAGATTTCACAGTAACACTACTGGATATGATTTTTTACAGTAGAATGCTGTAAAGTTACATTACAACCTTTTTAACATGACAAAATCACAGTAGTCTAAGTATTACAGTTGAAATTACAGTAGTCAAAGCATTACTGTAAAGAAAAAGAAAAGCACTCTATGTAGGATGTTTTTTGGGGGGGAGGGGAGTGTTTTAGGCTAGCTGATTATAGGACAGCTGAAGACATGAAAGGGGAGAGAGAGGGTAAATGACATGCAGCAAAGTTTTTTTTTTTTTTTCAGAAAAGATGCTTTGTATATTTATAAAAATGTACACACTTTTCAGTTTTATCTGATGCAAGAAAAAGATTTGGGTCCAGATTTTTACCAAAAAAAATAGATAATGTCACAGGTTCTTTTGATGCTGTAATTAAAAAGGTTTCAGAAATTGGAACAGACTGTTAGATCGTTTTTTCAATAACAAAATGTTTTGTTGTGTCTGTAGCATTTTGTGTGTCCCTGCAAAGAAACCAATTGTTCTGTGTGGACGCATTTACTGCAATGGTAAATAAGTGGTGCAAGGCTGCTAGGGCGTGAAGTGAAAACAAAGGCTGGGCTAAGTGTACTGGAGTGTGGATAGGGTTGTGCATTTCAATTGAGTGAAGCGGTGTTGGAGCTGAGTGAAGTGTGAGCTGCGGCCCGTGGTGTTGATTAGTCTGGACGTGTGTTACAGGGCGGCTGAATGCAAACGGCTCTGATGGACTGTGTGTAATAAACCACGATGACCTCCTGCTAATCCACACACCGTGGCTCCTAGAGTCACTAAAGCCCAGCCAATGACTGGAAAGCGGCCCAGTCGCCACTCTGAACCTGCTTTGGGCACGTAAACTGTAGTCTCGCTTTTGCCAGACCTTCCCCCACAGCGCTGCGGAGGAGCCTAGTCCACATACCATTCCGGGATGGGAGAAACATGTTGTTGTTTATCGGCATTTTTTAAACCAATCACAAGCGTCTTGGGCGGCACTAAGTGCCAGACAGAGCCAGACAGGAAAGAACTTATTTAGGTGGAATATGGGTACGTTGTCGTGCAACAGAAAACTCAGTTTTGACAGAGAGACTAGCTAGCTGTCTGGATTTACCCTGCAGAGATCTGAGGACCAGGTAACCATAGTCCTCAGATTGGACAGATAGTCTAGCTAGCTGTCTGGATTTACCCTGCAGAGATCTGAGGACCAGGTAACCATAGTCCTCAGATTGGACAGATAGTCTAGCTAGCTGTCTGGAGTTACCCTGCAGAGACCTGAGGACCAGGTCACCATAGACCTCAGATTGGACAGATAGTCTAGCTAGCTGTCTGGATTTACCCTGCAGAGATCTGAGGACCAGGTCACCATAGACCTCAGATTGGACAGATAGTCTAGCTAGCTGTCTGGATTTACCCTGCAGAGATCTTTTAGTCCTTTTTGGAGTTAGGAAGAGGACAGCCACCCGGCATGGCATCCTGCAGAATTTCCGGCAGCACCGGCGCAATCCCGGAAGTGGAACGGATGGTGTACAAAGAGAAGTTAAGAGCGGCGGTTATCCAAACACATGCTGTATTGACTTTTTGGTACAGTCTGTAGAAGAGATGGCCTGGTCCTAAGAGACTCTCGTACATTGCATGTGTACAGAGTCTGGTCACTCTCCATTGACAAGTGTTAACTTCCTTAAAGGCGGGCACTCTGTCGAAGTTCGCCTTAGCTAACTCCTTACCCACTAATTGAGCAAGCTGGAAAATCTAACTTCTCCCGAGCCCCGTGGGGAGGAGGGCCACAACATCATGGCCCCCAACAAAACTCAGCAAAGATTGTTCCTGCTCGTGCTTTAACTTCTGGATATTCTGCAGCGTTGCCACAACGGACCAAATGGCTTCTCTCGCATGTTTCTCCACCGCCATTATGGAACTACAACTCAAACTAGTGCACGGCGTCATTGTCATCGTTCTCAGCCGCTCCCTCTGTTCGCTGATTGGACGGGTACAGATTTGACTGGAGAAAACCCAAGAATATACCACAAACCCAGACAGAGTACTGAAGGAAAATGACAATTGAGCAGAAGTACGTAGGAGGGAGGAGCCAGGCTAGCAAAGAGAAGCCATGCTTCCACAAACAGATGCTTTGTTTTATCTGGTACAAGTAGAGTTTTGGACTAGATGTTTGAGTTTTGGCTCCGGTTTCTTTTGATATTTTCCTCTGTGATTATCCATCAACATATGTTCCTCTGATCTTAACAATTAGTCAAAATAATGTATATGTTGTGGTTTAGGGTTTTTTGCTTTGGGTTCTTTTCCTCCTTTTGGTTTTTTTATTCTGTCTTGTGTTTGTATCTTTTCTCCCCGGTCTTGTGTTGTTGGTCCTGTCTTAGATAGATAGATAGATAGATAGATAGATAGATAGATAGTTTATTGATCCCAAGACAAAAACAGTCACAAAGCACAGAATATAAATATAAATGAGATACTAGGAAAAATATACATACATACAATGTATATGAAATAATAATATGAATAAAATAAAAGAACAAATATTTGAATATGTACAGGATGGGTAAACAAAAATGTGCAACTGCTTAAATAATATTCTAAAATGTATGCTAAATGTAAATAAACCAATTGTGCAGGTTGCATTGTGGTGACCAAAAGTCTTATCTAGCACCCAGTGATGACATGTTAAAAAGTGTTATTGCCTGTGGTAGGAATGATTTCCTGTAGCGGTCCGTGCGGCATCAAAGCTGTCGGAGCCTCTTTGAGAAGGAGCTCCTCTGTTGGACCAGTGTGGGGTGGAGAGGGTGGTCTGGGTTATCCATGATAGATAACAGTTTGTTCAGAGACCTCCTCTCCCCCACAGCTTCAAACGTGTCCTGTTTGCAGCCGATCACGGAGCCAGCCTTCCTGATCAGTTTGTTCAGTCTGTTTGTGTCGCTGGCTGCGATGCTGCTGCCCCAGCAGATGGCGGAGGAGAACAGAGCGCTGGCCACAACATACTGGTAGAAGATCTCCAACATCCTGCTGCACACATTGATGGATCTCAGCTTCCTCAGGAAATAGAGTCTGCTCATCCCCTTCTTGTAAACAGCAGTCTTCTGTTCCCCTGAGTGTCTGCATGTTCTGTTTCCTGTTTTATTTTGAAGTCTGGTTTTTGTCTCGTCCTGTCTTTAGTTTTACTTCCTGTGTCTTCCCTTTCTTGTGATTACCTGATGTTTTCCACCTGATTCCCTGCCCTCTTGTCACCTGCCTCTCTTTACCCCATTACCTTGTGTATTTAATGTCTGTGCTTCCCTTGTCTCGTGTCAGATCCTTTTGTCTTGTCTTGTCTGCGTGAGTTTTCTGCGTTTAGGTTTCCCTGTTGCTGGTTTTTGCCTTTTCTTTTTTTTCTCCCTGGACCTTTGCCTATTTTTGGACTTTGGTTTTTGGGACTTTGTGTTTTACCCTGTGTTTTTGTGGACTTTGTTCTTGTTGATATAAAAGCCTTTTTGAAGCCTTCTACCTACTCTGCTTTTGTGTCCTCCTTCCGCACCATAACAGTAAAACCCTTTAACTCAGATACTAGACATTATTTCATAAAAAAATTGCTTTTTTGACAATTAATTCCAAGGATGAGTGTAAAATTAACAGTGCTGGCATAAACAAAAGTGGCAAAAGCAACAAAAAAGTCAAGCGTGTTAAAAGTTGGACCCGGGAAGACAACATGTGCATGGTCAACAAAGCAACGCAAGGCTTAATGTCTCAATATTCCACACCACAGTGGACAATGGAGTTTTTATTTTTAAAAGGCTACATATCCCATGCTTTCACACATTTAGTAAAGCGTGATTTGATCGTTCAGAGAAGCTGTAGGAAGAGCAGGCATCATCGCAGCAGCACATCAGGCAAGGAGGGGGGGGAGGCTTCATCCGCAGATCGCTCATCAACACGGGCCACAAAGCTGTTTTACTTCACCAAAATGTCTTGCATAAGTACTTAATCCATTCTGGCAGGTACTCATCAAGGTGGATGTGTGCCTGTTCAGTGCCATTTTGGGTGTTTGTGTGATACAACATCATCTGCTCACAAATCTGATGACTTTTTCATAGTAAAAGAGTTGTAATCATAGCTGCTTCAATCTCGTTGCAGAGGTATTGCACTGTGTATAATGACAATAAAGGCATTATATTCTTCTATTCTAAAATACTGCAGTTGAATTTAAATCTCGGAAGACGAAAGATGCACCGGCTCGTTAATTTGATGTCTGACAAAACTCTTACACAAAAAGCAATACTACAACATTTCATTTCAGACATTTATTTACTATTTTAATCATATTTAACCTAAAACTTTGGTAAAGTCGTTTAAAGCACCGAAACAATTTGTACAAAACAATATAAGTCAAGGTTTGGGTTTAGGACTACAGGATGGACAATTTGAAAACAATTTGAAATCTTTATGGGATTCAATGAATTGTAATGGGCCTTTTTCACCAGTTTCTGACACACTGTATAATTTTTATTACTACAGTTAAGTTAAGGAAAATTCACATCAGATTAATCATTAATGAAAAATGTCATTAGCATCAGCCCTTTTTTTCACAGCTTCTGACTGGAATGTAACAGGTTCAAATCTCCAGTTTATCCCGTCAACGTGTCTTTGAGAAAGCACAAAACTCCATATCAAACCAAACAGTTTGCCATAGAGTCCAACAAAGCTGGCATTCCATAAAAACACATAAAATTGATGTGTGAAAACTGTTGTATGAAACGTTATTGTGTTGCGGCCTACGTTCCTCATTCGTGCCAAAACAATAAGTCCATTAATTGATTATGCCAACCGAAATGTGAATGACAATTTAAAAAAAAAATCAGTTAATCATTGAAGTCAGTTCTCAACAAAGAATATTCCCCAAATTTGCTGGTTTCAGCTTCTCATATGTAAGGACAGGCTGTGGG
The DNA here is from genome assembly GCA_029931835.1 of Etheostoma nigrum. Taxonomy (NCBI): domain Eukaryota; kingdom Metazoa; phylum Chordata; class Actinopteri; order Perciformes; family Percidae; genus Etheostoma; species Etheostoma nigrum. The sequence goes on from CM057249.1 coordinate 2,396,730, forward strand.
TCTCTGCAAGTCCTTTTAAACGAGTATGTCTGAGTTGTGGACTGGTCGGACAAAGCAAGCAATATGAAGATGTCGACTATCAAACTCAGATTTTCTCTATTTTTTTGGACATTTGAGTAAATGATTCATCAAAATCAACAGATTGTTAGTTGCAGTCCATTCTGAATGGACTATGGGCATAGCAAAATGTTCTGGGAGAAATTTGAGGACTTTCAAAAAGCAAACCTCATCGTTTCAGCTTTAGCAGCAAATTATCTCTTTACACGTTGCTCTAGAAAAAATGTGTGCATCGTTACATGGAAAGCTGAATTTGTTCTGAACATTTTGATATGAAAGACATGGGGATCAGTTATGTGAATATACCTTTAACAGGTAAATTTAAGAAGATATGTGAAAATCCCCTTAAATATCAGAGGGTTAAGCCAAGTATTTGTTCAAACAATTTATAAATTAGCATGGAAATCCAGACCCAAATGCAAAAGATAAAGGGTCTGCCTTTGAGTACTGAAAGTCGCCCTAACTCGAGGGGCGGCACCAAGCGTGCATTTGAAAATCTCACTGTCATGCAATTGGATAACACTACGACCAATCACAACACACAGGGTGATGTATCCAGAGCCCCATACGCTTAGCTTTCAGCGGAACTAACTGCTAGATTAGGCTGTCGTCATCTGTCTCTGGCCCCGCCTATATCAGATACACCAATGTGATTGGTGCAGCTCGGCTACAAGGTACAAAGTAATATGCAGAGTAACCATAGACAGTTAAAGAAATGGACCGACGGAGACCAGTGAAGTCTATTAGATGCTCTTTCCCGGTGATGCTGAGCGTTACTGCGCAGCCTCCAACTGAGCTTGGAAGACGTAGATGTGACGTGAGCAACCTGTCTGAAAGCTGTAAGTCTTCTGGTAGCTGTGCAAGAGAAATCTCAATAATTCCCAATCAGCAGAGACGGAGAGATAGGTATATGTTAGGAGATAACATAGGCACAGGCTAATTACTGCTAACTAACATACTAGTTAAAATTAACATAGGCACAGGCTAATTACTGCTAACTAACATGCTAGTTAACATTAACATAGGCACAGGCTAATTACTGCTAACTAACATGCTAGTTAACATTAACATAGACACAGGCTAATTACTGCTAACTAACATGCTAGTTAACATTAACATAGGCACAGGCTAATTACTGCTAACTAACATGCTAGTTATGTTAGTAATTAAACCTAAACAGCTGATGTAAGTCCCAACTGTCTGCGAGCTTACCCTGTACTATACGGTGATTCCTCTGTACTGTGCGACAGAAGTCGCTTGGTTACGACACAATCGTTAGCCTGTTTTTTACAAAAATGTCTGCAATGGAGCCATAACGTGACCTACAAGGTAATGGAGCCTTTTATACATTGTCGCGTTTCTTTAGAAATATACAACGGACAAATAGAGTCTTTAAATGCTTCAGATGTAAAGTTATTTGCTGTCAAACTGGTGCCAAAATGAATGGGAGTCAATGGGACGCTAATGGCAGGTGATGGCTTGGTTGCTTAGAGAGGAGAGGCTGACCCCCCTGAGAGTAACTCGCTGAGCAAATTCAAATTGTGCTCTCTGGATTCCCAGGGTACAGGTAAGTAGCACTCTTGAAGAATTTAACCCAAATTATAAAATGACCTTTGTTTCTAAGTACTTCATGTATATAGTTTGTAGGCAACAAACAAAATTCTGAGATGTTATTTTTCTGATAGATATCTTATCGGCGCCACTTGAGTACAATAGAAGTAAATAGAATGGGCAGGACTGTGTTTGTTTTGTTGTAAACATATTTGGCTTTTTATCCACTCCAATGGTTAGTTATATCTCACAGTTTGAGTCATGAGGTCCACCAAAGTCTCGTGCTCAACACAGATACCAAAATAACCAAATTCAGGCGCCAAGCGGTTTCCATTTTGGTTTTGGATTAGTTTCTTATCTGTACTGTACAGATGGATACAACACTGCAGATGCATTCAATTTTTGTTTGTAATTTTTGATTCATGAGGTTCTCAAAAATTGGCCCAGCTCGGACACCAGAGACACACAATCCAATTATACAGAGTCGACGATTGTGAACTACATTTGGAAATATGACTAATTCTAGTTCTTTTTGAATGTTTCATTTCTCTTTTTACAGCTCGACTAGAATAGGAACAAACACATCATTAAATCAGCAATGTCCCACTGTCGTCGTCATTATGAAACTCAGTTTGATGCCAATATGTTTCATTAAAAAAACATGCAGCCATTCGGGGGCCCCGACTTCCCTTGGTATGGAAATATGAAGCTAATCACGGACACAGTGCACGCCAAGCCCGGGGAAAGCGGCTCTCTGGCGTTTTCAAATAATACCATTAAAAAATAATAATTGATGAAGTTGGCTCCAAGCAAAGGCACTAAGCACTTTAAAAGCCTTCCGTCGTCTTACAATACAATTTCCAAATCAATATTTCATTAACTGGATAGAGGTGCAATGTTCCTTGTTAATAAAGGTTTGGCTCAGCACAGAGTTTAGCTTTACTGAATTTGGGGCAGGGAGTGGGCAATTATGTTATGTGCCTTCACACACACACACACACACACACACACACATACATTTGGTATATTCTCTGCAGAAACACACACACACACAGACACACACCTTACAAACATTCGGAATATTCTCTGCAGAAACAAACACACACACACACACCTTACAAACATTCGGTATATTCTCTGCAGAAACACACACACACACACACACACACACACACACACCTTGTCCTCCCTTGATTGTTTCTGTGTTTATGGGCCGTTTTATGACCATAGAGTTTTTGGTCTCCAGCGTTGTCGGGCGTCAGGTGACTTTCCCCGCGGCAACAGCGAGAAACAAACATGAGCTCCTCTGACTTTGGACCTAATTCAACTGACAGAGAAGGTGCAGCTGCCACTCCGACAACGCTGCATATTATTAATATTTTATCAGTATAGAAAATCTGCTTAGAGATATAGGAGATATTGGATAGGATAGAACAACACAATGTTTTTCTGCTAAATAAAACACAACCCATTTATTATTAATTTCACTTCTTTTCATTTAAACAAATATATATATATATATCTGAAAACTATACACATTTTCTAAAGGCTCAGTCTGCCACTTAAAAATAAATAAATCCAGTGCTGGTTCCATGGTATCGGGATTTTGAAATATTAATTGGTCATGTGAGACAGGCTGGGAAAATTGGCAGAACAGGCAGCCAAATCCAATTGTCACTGGGCACTCTAACCCAATGGATTGAGGGGTGGGGGTTTGGGGGGGGGGCACCAGTGGGGATTTCATATTTCAGGAGGGGGGGGCAGTGCCACCCTGTGCCACCCTGTGCCCTGTTAAGGTTAGGATAGCTGATTGGTCAGGGGATAGGACATGAACAAATCAGGTTACGTTACCTTGCAGGACATAGACAGTGGCGCTTTTGCTTATCAGACGGCAAAAGACTCGATTTATCAGGTAAAGCCACGTTTGAACCTAAACGGCGCTATAGAATTACAACTATGCTAATTTTGCTAACTTTAGCTTTCAATAACGTGCTTAGGAAAGACTAGGATCGCCATTGTTTGTTATAAAGAGACCTGTAATTAGGGATGTGCAATAACACAGTTCTAATATCCTTCTAATATCCCTCAGTTGATACAGCAGTGCACAGAATACTCATGGTAAACACATTGATTGTACGGCAAACTGAGACTGTCTTGACTTGCGATAGGATCTTTTAAATTGAAGACATACAGTATGTGTAATTCTTGGCTCAAATTAAAACTGAATATGTTTATCCCCACTAACTACCGTAGACATTTGAAATAAGGTCAAATTGGGGTCCACCGGAAGGGGCGGGACTCTCTTTAGTGTCTTCTGATGCAAAACTCCACTTTAACGTTTCCAGAAGGAATCCTGGAGGAGGTGAAGTGGAACAACTGCTTCAAACTTTTATTTAGATTATTGTTTTTTTTACTTTATATTTACTTTATGCTGATATCACTCTGCAATATTCACATCCCTTTGATTCAGCTTTAGATGGCTTTGTGTGGAGAGGGAATCACTGTGGGATTTTGGCATCAATGCAAATGCAGTGGTGCTTGTCGTTCAGGGCCGTGTGCCTGGACATTTGATTAACTATTGTACATCTGTAATGAAATATTGGAATGCACACACACACACACACACACACAGTATCAGAATTACAGAAAGTCACTTCTACTGCAACAATCTTTAATAGCACTTTATTTCTCAGCCTGCTGCACACTGTCCCTGCTTAGCTCAGCTCGCTGCAGCATGTGTGCCAGATTGAAATATTGAAATTCGTCTTGATGAATTGAAAGACATGCGGCGCCACATACCCGGCAGGATTGTACCAGATTGGTTTCTTTAACTGTGGTTTTATGTGGGATGTGATCCGTTGGACGAGTCTGCAGACATGTTAAGGGAAAGCGTCCTCTGCGTCCTGTAAAATGTGCGCTCTTTGAGCTGCTGCTGAAGCCTCTGACGTACAGTGTGGAGCAGGAGGATTCAGATGTGATGCAACAGTGACATCCAGTGCAGATAAAATGCAGGGCAGGGGTACATATCAACATGCATTTAATCATGCAATGAATACAAAAGGCACCACTAAAAAAATAAAATAAGAATGACATCTTAAAGTGGTTTTTTGCTGATATTTTTATTCAACTGTGTTTTTTTGCGCCAGTTGAGATTGCGATGACAATGATACATTGTGCAGCCCTGACTCAAAGGGTTTTATGTTGAAATGTTAACTTTATCTTAGTACCCACCTCTGTATTTATGTTTTTTTGGCCAAATTGTATATTTTATACTTGTACCCTTTATGTTCATATTTTGTTTTGTGTCAGCACTGGGAAAGTTTTTATTCATAATGTGTCTAACTAACCCTATAATGTGCAAGTGGCCAGACACACAGTAATACACAATTCATTCATTCATTCATTCATACTCTGTGGTTAGTTCCTGACAACATGTAAATGATCAGTAATCTCAACGTTGTGTGTAAGTGATTGTTTGTATCCTGCTGGATCTGGTCTAAGATTTTCCATCCAAGTGACATTTACCACCTGGCTCCGTACTTACCTGCCAGCAGTGTTTATTAAAGCGTCATCATTTCTTCTTCATCAGTCTTTACTTGTTGTGCCTTTTGGACATTTTAGAAATCTGATTTTAGACCTGCAAACTTCTACTCAGAACTGATACATAATTACATAATACATACATACATAATACAGTAATAGGGGACCACTAAGGTCTATATAAAAGAGACTTAGATACAGTATTAGAGGACCACTAAGGTCTATATAAAGAGACTTCAGATACAGTATTAGGGACCACTAAGGTCTATATAAAAGAGACTTAGATACAGTATTAGGGGACCACTAAGGTCTATATAAAAGAGACTTCCGATACAGTATTAGGGACCACTAAGGTCTATATAAAAGAGACTTCAGATACAGTATTAGGGACCACTAAGGTCTATATAAAAGAGACTTCAGATACAGTATTAGGGGACCACTAAGGTCTATATAAAAGAGACTTCAGATACAGTATTAGGGACCACTAAGGTCTATATAAAAGAGACTTCAGATACAGTATTAGGGGACCACTAAGGTCTATATAAAAGAGACTTCAGATACAGTATTAGGGGATCACTAAGGTCTATATAAAAGAGACTTCAGATACAGTATTAGGGACCACTAAGGTCTATATAAAAGAGACTTCAGATACAGTATTAGGGACCACTAAGGTCTATATAAAAGAGACTTCAGATACAGTATTAGGGACCACTAAGGTCTATATAAAAGAGACTTCAGATACAGTATTAGGGACCACTAAGGTCTATATAAAGAGACTTCAGATACAGTATTAGGGACCACTAAGGTTTATATAAAAGAGACTTCAGATACAGTATTAGGGGACCACTAAGGTCTATATAAAAGAGACTTCAGATACAGTATTAGGGGACCACTAAGGTCTATATAAAAGAGACTTCAGATACAGTATTAGGGGATCACTAAGGTCTATATAAAAGAGACTTCAGATACAGTATTAGGGACCACTAAGGTCTATATAAAAGAGACTTCAGATACAGTATTAGGGACCACTAAGGTCTATATAAAAGAGACTTCAGATACAGTATTAGGGACCACTAAGGTCTATATAAAAGAGACTTCACCTACAGTATTAGGGACCACTAAGGTCTATATAAAAGAGACTTCAGATACAGTATTAGGGGACCACTAAGGTCTATATAAAAGAGACTTCAGATACAGTATTAGAGGACCACTAAGGTCTATATAAAAGAGACTTCAGATACAGTATTAGGGACCACTAAGGTCTATATAAAAGAGACTTCAGATACAGTATTAGGGGACCACTAAGGTCTATATAAAGAGACTTCAGATACAGTATTAGGGACCACTAAGGTCTATATAAAAGAGACTTCAGATACAGTATTAGGGACCACTAAGGTCTATATAAAAGAGACTTCAGATACAGTATTAGGGGACCACTAAGGTCTATATAAAAGAGACTTCAGATACAGTATTAGGGGACCACTAAGGTCTATATAAAAGAGACTTCAGATACAGTATTAGGGGACCACTAAGGTCTATATAAAGAGACTTCAGATACAGTATTAGGGACCACTAAGGTCTATATAAAAGAGACTTCAGATACAGTATTAGGGACCACTAAGGTCTATATAAAAGAGACTTCAGATACAGTATTAGGGGACCACTAAGGTCTATATAAAAGAGACTTCAGATACAGTATTAGGGGACCACTAAGGTCTATATAAAAGAGACTTCAGATACAGTATTAGGGGACCACTAAGGTCTATATAAAAGAGACTTCAGATACAGTATTAGGGGATCACTAAGGTCTATATAAAAGAGACTTCAGATACAGTATTAGGGGACCACTAAGGTCTATATAAAAGAGACTTCAGATACAGTATTAGGGACCACTAAGGTCTATTTAAAAGCATCCAAAATGCAGCATGTCATAGGACCTTTAACAAGAAGGAAACCTTTTACAGCATCTTTCAAGCCTGCGAGCCATGTTTGATCTTAAAGATTAAATGTGTTTAGGTCGAGCATTGTGATGAAACATGTGATGAGGCAACTAAGTATTTAAAAAGCCTCTCAGTGGTTGTCCAAAAAAAGCAAAATCAACTGAAATATTGAACTGCAACAAGAACAGACAAGCACTTAAATGCTTTTGTTTCTGTGACTTTCTTACTTTTCTTTAAAAAAAGATCCCTGATCCCTGTCAGACAGATACAGACTGTGAGCTTGTCTGGCTTTGTTGAAGGCTGTCCAAAGAGCTAACAAAGTGGTTTGTGTCTGGATTTAGTTCACAAGGGCAATGCATCCAGTGGCGGCCAGCAAGCAGCCTGCTCTGTGCTCTTTGTGCCGAAGATTTCATTTGGGAGCTAACACCATTTTGTGACAGCACACTGGCACCAAGGAAAAGACAGGGAGAGTGAGAGAGAGCGAAAAAATGGAAAAGTTAAAAGGAAATGAATAACACCCTGAGGCGCTCCCCACACAACTGGCTTCTGATTTCTATTTGTTTCCCAATCTGGCCCTCCTCCGGGCCGCCCCGGCGCGATGACCGACAACTGACATTAAAAACAAATGAAAGGAAGCATTACGGCATCCCGTTGTTTCATCCTGGTGTGTATGCGTGTGTGTGGTGGCAAAGGTTGTGAAGCACACACGCTTGTGTTCAAAATATTTTCTAAACACAATTTCATCAGTCAGGAACAACAAAGGCCAGAGTATTTGAATCTTTCCTCCAGTGAATTCCCAACACTGGCAGCATGTTGTGTTGTCTTGTTGCTTGATGAGCTAATGCTCGGCATGAAACGATACATGATTCACTTCATGAAACCAACTCCACCGTGGCTCCCCTGCAGAGAGATGGAGGCAGGCCAACAGAGAGGATAGGAGCTGGGTTTCTTATTTTTAATTATTTATGTGACGTCTCATGAAATCCTCTCAGGAAAAAGAAATGTTTTATCTAACCTGTGACTCTTGACAAAAGACAATAATTTAACAATGTTAAAAGCAACAGACAAAGCCAGAAATCTTGGTGTAGTCATGGACTCAGACCTGAATTTTAACCGCTACATTAAGACAATTACATAGTCAGCCTATTACCACCTTAAGAATATATCAAGGGTTAAAGGACTCATGTGTCAGCAGGATTTGGAAAAACTGGTCCATGCTTTCATCTTCAGTAGACTTGACTCCTGTAACGGGGTCTTTACAGGTCTCCCTAAATAAATCACATCACTCCAGTCCTCACTAAGACCAAGAGACTGGATCACATCACTCCAGTCCTCACTAAGACCAAGAGACTGGATCACATCACTCCAGTCCTCTCTAAGACCAAGAGACTGGATCACATCACTCCAGTCCTCACTAAGACCAAGAGACTGGATCACATCACTCCAGTCCTCACTAAGACCAAGAGACTGGATCAGATCACTCCAGTTCTCACTAAGACCAAGAGACTGGATCACATCACTCCAGTCCTCACTAAGACCAAGAGACTGGATCAGATCACTCCAGTCCTCACTAAGACCAAGAGACTGGATCAGATCAATCCAGTTCTCACTAAGACCAAGAGACTGGATCACATCACTCCAGTCCTCACTAAGACCAAGAGACTGGATCACATCACTCCAGTCCTCACTAAGACCAAGAGACTGGATCACATCACTCCAGTCCTCACTAAGACCAAGAGACTGGATCAGATCACTCCAGTCCTCACTAAGACCAAGAGACTGGATCAGATCAATCCAGTTCTCACTAAGACCAAGAGACTGGATCACATCACTCCAGTCCTCACTAAGACCAAGAGACTGGATCACATCACTCCAGTCGTCACTAAGACCAAGAGACTGGATCACATCACTCCAGTTCTCACTAAGACCAAGAGACTGGATCAGATCACTCCAGGCCTCACTAAGACCAAGAGACTGGATCACATCACTCCAGTCCTCACTAAGACCAAGAGACTGGATCAGATCACTCCAGTTCTGAAGTCTTTACACTGGCTTCCTGTGTCTCAAAGAATTGATTTCAAAGTACTTTTGCTGGTTTATAAATCACTAAACGGTTTAGGGCCAAATACATTTCTGATACTACACTATGACCCCCCCAGACCTCTCAGGTCATCTGGGACAGGTCTGCTTTCTGTCCCCAGAATCAGAACCAAACAGGGTGAAGCAGCGTTCAGTTTCTATGCTCCTCATATCTGGAACAGACTCCCAGAAACCTGCAGATCTGCTGCTACTCTGTTCTTTTAAATCAAGGCTGAAGACCTTTGCTTTTTGATGTTGCCTTTCTTTAAATTATGTTAATTTCTTTAATGTTTAATTTCTTATTCTGGTACTGTAACTTTTATTCTTGTGTTTTATCTGTTTTTATTTTTTTATTTTTAACTGTTTCTTCTTGTGTTTGATCTGTTTTTATTGTATAACTGTTTTTTTTAACTGATTTTATGTAAAGCACTTTGAATTGCCCTGTTGATGAAATGTGCTATACAAATAAAGCTGCCTTGCCTTGCCTAATAGTATGTTAGTTTTGCATGTACTTGCAATATGTCTATGTATACTGACCAAAATTATAAACGCAACACTTTTGTTTTTGCCCCTATTTTTATTGAACTGAACTCAAAGATCTGAGACTTTTTCTATGTACACAAAAGGCTTATTTCTCTTAAATATTGTTCACAAATCTGTCTAAATCTGTGTTAGTGAGCACTTCTCCTTTGCCGAAATAACTCATCCACCTCCCAGGTGCTGATCAGACAGCATCATTACTGCACAGGTGTGCCTTAGGCTGGACACAATAAAAGGCCACTCTAAAATGTGCAGTTTTACTGTATGGGGGGGGTCCAAAAACTAGTCAGTATCTGGTGTTATGGGTAGGGTTAGGGTTAGGGTTCATCCGTGAAGAGAACACCTCTCCAAAGTGCCAGACGCCATCGAATGAGAGCATTTGCCCACTCAAGTCAGTTAGGGTGACAAACTGCAGTCAGAGAGAGAGAAAGAGAGAGAGATGGAAACGAAAAAGTAATAAAGAAATAATTTCTTGTATTGGCCATGAGCCCCGTTCCCATTGGCTGGCCCAGCGGCTGATGGTGGAGTGGGGGTGGTTAGTGACCAGATAAAAGAAGCAAATGTCTCTCGCCCTGCTTACACACACAATCACACTCACCACGGGCCTGCCTGTCTCTCTGCCTGTTTGTTTGTGGACACTAAAGACGAGGAGAAGATCCACCATCTGAAGCTCTCATTTAAAAAAGTAAGTATGCACACACATGTCTAATCTTCTATAAGATAAGGTTAATGGCTTTGCTTGTTAAGGGAAAGAGACATGCTGGGTAAACACTTGTTGAATGACATGGAGTCAGTGTAGATCCAGGAGCAATGTTCACACACTATGTTGTTCCATTTGAATATGCACTATGCCAGTAATTTGTATGGCAGTATTGATTTGCTATATTCTAATTCATTTATTGTTGTAGTGCTTTATTCTACAATGTACGTACTGTATGTCTTGTTCCTGTTTTGCACTTAACAAATAGGCTCATAAATGTCGCTGAATCTTTTCCTTAATCATTAGCTTGTACCTTGATGTTGACGAGGTTTTACGAAACTGTCCTTTTGCACGTTGCATTGTGAGCGAATGAGTTCACAACGGTCTATTCAAGTAGACTCTAAGTTTGTTTTAGATGTAGAAATATTTTTGCTATCAAGCTTTTCTTATGCTGCCAGGCCATGAAGTGAAAATAAACTAACCTATGATACTGGCTAAATGTTCCTCTGTTGATCCAGACTAGTTCATCCACGGGGAGGTGATAACTATCAAACACACAGGTTCTCACTTGGCATCATTTTATTTGGATTTATTGTCATGACAAAAACAATATGTGACACATGAATGTGGCCGTTACCATGTTCAGTTATCAGCTGGCATCATGATGCAACTCGTCAGCCCAGTCACATGGCAGTTTGTGACATGCTGACGTTATTTAATCTGTTGATTCGTGTACGGGGACACGCTTTTTAGTTTTGTTTGTGATGGTGAGCATGAATTTTAATCTAATTTATTTAAATGGGAAGCACCTTTTGTGGTAACAGCATGATTAGTACAGTAGTATCGAAAAATCCACGTAAGGAGGTTGGTTGGGGGGGAGGAGGATGGGTCAAACCACACAGGAGTCTCACCCCGGAGACCGGGGATCACGTCCCGCGTGGGGGGGGTTCCTTTCCCCCGTTGTTCATTTCCTAACAACCGCCCCGTTGTTGTAACGCATCCCGCATGCTCGGTCCGTCCCCTTGTTGTCTTAATTTACCATTGGTGCGTCCCCCAGAGACCATGGATCGTGTCCCGGCAACCGTTGTTGTCACCGTCTACCACGTGTGGCGTGTCATTTCCCTGTTGTATCCCCCAGAGCAGCCCAGTGCCATGTGTTGGAGCTAAATCCTGCTCCGGTCTCAGGGTTCAGTCAATTAGTAGTCAGAATCTCAGATGTTGATGTGTGAATCGTTTTTATTACATAAGATATCCTGAGACAAAGTTACCTGGACCAAGCTATCACAGCTCTCCCCTTCCTTTGTCTGGCTCTTCGGCTCTTGCACCCCTGGTCTTATTCACTAAGGGGGGGTCTCCAGGTCACAGTGGTGTGTCTGTGTGCTTATTTCGTTATATTTTCAGTTGGAATGTGACTGAGAGTTTATGACCCTCAGTTCAGGACTTGTAGAGCAAAAGATCAGTGGACTGTAAAGGAGGGACTGAAAGCAGATTCAGGAAGCGTCCCTAACAATCAATTTTACTTCCGACACATTTAGGAGAGGCTGGATTATTAAGGAATGTACCAGAACATCTTATGTTATAGAACAGAAGTATTGCAAAACAACTTAATGCATGAATATCAAACTTAATGCATGAGCAACATGTCTTCATTTATGTTGAAATAATGCTTTTGCCTATTAGCTTAAATGTATAATGCAAATCACACACAATGTTTAAGCACATATAACAGTTTAAATTCCAACACATGGCAGTTGTCGCCAGCGTGTGGCGTTTCATTTCCCCGTTGTTGCGTCCCCCAGAGGCCGCGGATCGTTGTTCATTTCTTGTTGACCACCACAAAATAAACGAGAAAATCGCATCCCTGTTGCCGAATCAAAAGATCAAAATAACGGGACCATTTCACGAACTGCCGTGAGACCGGGTTGAACTCGTTCCTACCAGCGAGATCAAAGGTTACGCACATTTTATGTAAGAAATCAGTTAAAAGGTTGAGGTATGATGTGTTTCTGTTCTGTATTCCAGCGGTACCATGGATGCAGCAGAGTTTCGAAGCAGAGGGAAGGAGATGGTAGACTATGTGGCCGACTACCTGGCGAACATCGAACAGCGGCCGGTCTACTCCGATGTGAAGCCGGGGTATCTTCGTTCCCTGATCCCCACCGAAGCCCCACTGGAGCCTGAGAATTATGAGGATGTTATTAAAGATGTGGAGAGGGTCATAATGCCAGGGGTGAGCTTCTACTGTTGAGGGTTTTTTTTGTGATGCACACAATGACGTAGGTGCAGAATTTCTCTTGTACTCTTCTGACAGTGTAACTCATTCAGATCAGTGTAGAGAAAATGAGTTTTTTTGTTTTTTTTTGTGATTGTTGTGGGCAAAAATCCTTGAGTATATGTCACGTTTTCTTTAAAAATGCGATGGCATATCCGGGATATTCATGCAAAAAATTGGGGGAATTTGCAAAAACTGCGGTTTGATGAAAAAGAGACTGTCGTAATTATGTCACTTTGTGACGTTACCATGGCAACAGGGGAAAATGGCTGCTCTTGTGTGAAGTAAACGCAACATTTTTCAACTTTCTGCTCAGATATATATGTGACATTTTTTAAACAAAAATACGGGGATTATGAAATCATTCAAGCCCAGCAGCAAAATCACTCACACAGCACAGAATATAAATATAAATGAAATACTAGGATACAATATACATACATACATAAAATACACATGAAATAATAATAATAATAGGAAAAAATATAAAAACAAATATTGTAATATATACAAGATGGGACTGCTTAAATAGTATGATAAAAATGGGTGTATTTCATGTACCAATTCTGTTGCTGTGGAGAGTGAGGAGAATTTTTCAGTATTACCAAAACTGTAATATAGTTTAAAAAAAACTTGCCAACCCCTTGTTTTCGTATTGATGACATACGGTTGTTGTTGTTTTAAAGTATTGCGTGATTTCTGTTTTCCAGGTTACCCACTGGCACAGCCCATACTTTTATGCCTACTTTCCAACTGCTAGCTCTTACCCCGCCATGTTGGCCGACATGCTGTGTGGAGCCATTGGCAGTATGGGATTCACCTGGGTAACAAACACTGTCTCTGTATCTGATTCTATATATACTATAGATATACTGTTACTACCGGCTCACAGGCCACAACAAAAGATGGAGATGCACAGGAGCTTAACAATAATATCGTAGCTATCATAGAAAGATGAGGTGTGATTATCAGTATCAGTGGTGAATGAGGGTGTATGGGTGCAATGGAGGATGTGAGGTGCATGTTTTCATTAGCTAACAAAGGAAATAACTAGCAGAACCTTTTGAGATTTGTGTTTTTGGTTATGTGTTTCCAGGCTTCTAGCCCAGTCTGTACAGAGCTGGAGATGGTGATGTTAGATTGGCTGGGGAAGATGCTGAAGCTGCCTGAGCATTTTATAGCCGGGACTCATGGCCAAGGAGGAGGTGTTATCCAGGTGGGTTTCTTTTGTGTCTTTATGTCTCCCCATAGGCAGCCCATGGAGCCAAACCCACTTCTGCTAACATTTATACTCTTCTGGGGTTTGGAACATTTGTAAAGCCAATTTCATAGACTTACTGTATATGAACTAGGACTCACAACTGAGTGCCCCAAAACCATATTCATCAGCTGTTGATATAAGAAGGAACTGTGTCTTTATTTCCAACATCAGTTCATACATGGTGAAGTCTTTTTTGGATTGGTAATACATTAAACATGCAGGTCCTCACTTTTTTAAACGTGGGGGTGTCAAAGATCAAAGATATCAGTTAGCAACATATTGTATAAGGAAAGCTGGTTAATGATAAGTGATCAACTCATTCCTACCAGTGAGATCAAAGGTTACCCTCGTGTGTGTGTGTGTGTGTGTGTGTGTGTGTTACATTAAGGGGTCCACAATCTGATAGTGTGTGTGTGTATAAGGTTTGTGTGTAAGTGTATTCAGGGCCTAAACTTAACTTTTTTTGGCTACCAGCCACTGTGGCAGGTGGATTTTAAAATCCACACAGGCTTTTTACCAGCCAATATTTTTGCCTCATAAAGATGAAATACAGGAAATGCACAAGAATCAGTCATGAACTCATGAAAGAATACACACTTAAGTGCTGTCAAGTTATTAACAAAATCACCACTGCACTATATAAAACAATATATAGCCTACAAACAATAGAACTATTAAACAATACTGCAGTGCAGTACATCTGTTCTGCACTGCTGTCGTAAATCAGCCACTCACAAGAATAGACCGTGGAGTTTCTGAACCATGGTTTGAATTCACAAGATCAATTTGAACTGCAGCTGTTCCAGCTTTATCAGCCAAGAAAAATAGTCATATTCTACCTGGCAGTACAGACCAACATACTGTAACAAATCAGAGTTGCTTTGCTTCCTGAAATACTCCATGTATTTGATTTCATTGCTTTTGTAAATATAGGTCTTGTATAAAGTACTTGAAAGCATTACTTGAGTAAAATAAAATTAGCTTGGTAGAAGTTAAAGTTGCTTGTTAGGATAGTAAACTTCTTGAAATATCTGGTATTGACAGTATGAAAAGTAATTTTCTTGTATTATATTAACTTAATTATTAGAAGTAAAAGTAAAAATCTTTTGATTGTGGCTTCCTTAAGATATGAAAATGCTTAGGAGAAATGTGGAGTAAAAGTAAGTTTTCAAAAATATAAATAACAAAGTAAAGTACAGATACCTGAACATTTTCATTTAAGTAGCCTACAGTAACAAAGTATTTATAAGATAAGATAAGAAAACCTTTATTTGTCCCACAGTGGGGAAATTGCGGTTTGCAACAGCAAAGATAGATAAGTGTACAAGATATAGCAAACTGTATTATACAATAAATTTCACATGAATTAGTTATGCAGAGATGTAATAATAATGGCACATGGGATATATTGCACAGAGTCAACAGTGTTACATTACAACACTGATACAGGCTCCATTCAGGTTTGGAGAGGCATTGTTTTACAAGTTCCCTTTAATTCTCCAACAGAGCACAGCCAGCGAGGCAACGCTGATGTCGGTGCTTGCTGCCCGCTGTAAAGCAATCCAACAAGTCCAGGCGTCCAACCCCGGACGATCGGAGGCCGAAATCCTCCCCAAGCTGGTGGCCTACACCTCAGAGCAAGTTAGAACAACATATAGATATGTCCAATTGTTTTTATGTCCTATTTTATGCAGAACTTCACCCAGATTTCTGACCTCACTCATACAGTTTTATTATTTAATATTCTTAGATATTACTTAAATATTTTAGTTAAAATAAAGGCATTCAAGGTACCTAGGCGGGGGTGTGTCTATGTTCCCACTGCCCTATGTTCCTACATTTCTACGATTTCTTTTTACAAAATGAGGTCCTAATTTTGTAAAACATCTTAGAAATGTGGGAACAAGGGCAGTGGGAACATAGGACCTAATTTTGGAGAGAAGATTTTCTTTCCAAAATTAGGTCCTATGTTCCCACACTTCCTTTTTCACACATTTGTATTAGATTTTATCTCCCAATTTGGGGTTAGGGGTTAACCCTAACCCTAATTTTAAGAACAATCTTAGAAATGTGGGAACATAGTGCTGTAGGAACATAGGGCCTAAATTCAATCAAGGGCCTAAATTCAATCAAAAATCTTAAAAATGTGGGACCATTGGGCTGTGGGAACACAGGCGAGGTTTATATCTGCATATATGTTGCTTTGTGTAGACGGTTTTACTCAACAACTTGGCCATGTGAACTCAGATCATTAAAGGTAACATCAGCAACAGTGAAATAGAGTCCCAGTAATTTAGTGGGACATATGGCATTAGATCTGATCAGGTTTAATACCAAGCTGACTCTGTGATTGGGTTATGGAGTCGCCTGAGGGCCACACAGACCTTCACTTGGAGAGCAGTGCATTTTGTTTCTACTCCACCATTCTAATATATCCAGGGTGTACATGTCTAAAGTAAATATGCATTTTGGTTTTCATAGTAATCTATTGTAGATGATCAGAAATATATCACTGATCATTATATCTCTGAGGTCAAAGCAGGCTCTTATTTTCCAGCAGTAGTCTATATATATATATATATATATACAGTATATACAGTATATAGAAATGAGATAATATGAGTATTTTCTCAAATTTGACAACAAGGTTCTGACCGTAATTTAAATGTTGTTTGACATTGAAAACTTACATTGTATGGTTTAAGGTGCGATAAGGTTTGACATAAACATTGCCCATCCTAACTAACAAATTCTACCAAATAATTTCACCATATGAAATCATTCAGTATCCATGAATATGAAATCAACCATTAAGATTGATCTTCTCACCGAAAGCGGGAGGCCATTTAATCCTGCAGTCTAACAATTTGCTTAACCCTCATGTTGGCCTCAAGTCAAATTTGACCCATTTTTAGTTATTTCGTTATCACAAAAAATGGGCCTTCAAAATAAGCTGAAAATGTAAATATTAGAAAAATCAAATAACTTTGGAAAAAAACATTAAAAAAACATTTTGTTCATAGTTGACGGGAAGACAACACAAGGGTTAAATAGCGTTTCTAAAGAAATTTAGCATATATTTCCTCCTAAGGCTCATTGCTCAGTGGAGCGGGCTTCTCTGATTGGAGGAGTCCTGATGAGGAAGGTTCCTACAGACGACAACTATGCTGTCGGAGGGGGCATGTTTAAGAAGATGCTGGAGGAGGACAAAGCAGCTGGACTAATCCCTTTCTACGTAAGAAAATATAGCATCCATCCATCAAACCATCACAGTGGTGACACATAGACACATACATGTCCAACAGTAGATACTGTACATTTTTCCATTGAGTCACATGCATTTGTCATTAATTACTATGTATGTAAATTGTATACAACCACCTACACAACCGCTAACAGCTACAATGATGCGCGTGTGATGCCGCTGTGCACACCCCGAGGCTTCTGCTGAAGGATAACATTGTTAGTGCTGAACCTAATGCATGTCTATCTGGTTAAGGACAATGATCGCTGTCTCAGCTGGACCCACAGATCACTATCAGTGAACAATAATCAGGAAGCTGCAGTAGTCCAGCACTTCACAATAGTCTGTGTATCGAAAGTGATATCCAGGTCGAAATGGCATCTGTGTCTGCTTGTATACGAGCAACATGTCACAGTGGTTGAATTTAAAACTGTCATTGTTGTGCCAGTGAAAATAGAAAATGGCATGGGTTACAAAGCACTTCAGGGTGTTAGTAATTTGTCTGTCTTTCAGCTGTGTGCGACCCTTGGCACGACGCCCTCATGTGGTTTTGATCGCATCACTGAACTGGGGCCCATATGTGAGTCTTCTGTTGCATCACCACACACTAGATATTAATATATATTTTGTTTTGCAACAGGAAAAGGATTTTAAGGCCCTATTGGATTTATTACACACACTTTGTTCTTATATTATATGTTATGCTGACGCTATGCTGTTGTATGTTGATTTTAAACCTGATGAGACTGATATGAGTGTTTTGCATAACTGACGGGTAGTAAGGACTGGATGGCAAATAACTTTTTACAACTCAATGCAGATAAGACTTAGGTCTGTTGTATCACAATCTGAGCAAGAGATGATCAATCACTGTTTTACGTCATCTCGGCTACGATTCTTTTTTCACCTGTTTCAGCTTATCATCCCTTGAGCATCTACAACTGATCATCAACAGGATTCAATTTTAGGTTCTTATTCGAACATATGGAGCCTTGAAAGACCAGGCTTTGAGACCTTGTCTGTACAAGGTGTTATATTACTATTATTTAGGAAGGACCATGATGCTAGGAAGGGAAATCCAAATCAAGAGGGAGTCAGGGAGTGTGAAAGAAACTGCAACGCCCTGCAACCAAGTATTCCACTTGAGTGTGTGTGTGTGTGAGAAACAAACAAAAAATGATGCATTCAGTCAGTTTTCCAAATTTCCCATATTACCTTCCTTTAGTGTTCAACATTAACAATTCCTCAATTATAATACCCAGCAAAAAATAACTTAATGTGTTAATATATGTATTTGATATTTATGCATCATAGTTTGAAATCTTGATTGACAAAAGTAATTATTTTACAGATGTTAACCTCTATGCTTCTTGTCCGTTCTAGGTAATAAGGAAAATATGTGGATGCACATTGACGCAGCGTATGCAGGGAGTGCATTCATCTGTCCAGAATTTAGGCCTTTGTTGAATGGCGTTGAGGTGTGTACAAATATTATGGTGCTTATTTTACATGAAAAATGAACTCCTATGATCAAATATTATTTCATTTCCCTCCAGGCTTATATCTTCCCAAAAATATCCAGCTGTATAATATTTGCAGACCTTTCTGAAAGCCACTGACTTTTATTAAAATAATAAATTGTCATGTTTTTCTTATTTCATACCTTTTGATCCAGAAAGACAATGCGTCTTGATAACTGTTTTTTTTTTTGTTTCTTTTAAAGTTTGCAGACTCTTTCAACTTTAACCCACACAAATGGCTTTTAACCAACTTTGACTGCTCCACAATGTGGTAAGTTATGCATGGCAATGTGCTGTGTGACACAAAGACCTGTTTAACAAAAGGAGAGCTAGTTTATCAATGATTGTCTAGCACCTTCTGCCTTTTGTAATGTAACAGAAAATTAACGATTTACCTCCATGGGAGTCTTGGACTCCTAATGTAACAATGAGTCATCCATTTAAAGCTGATATCCATCTACACGTCAATCATTTGCATAGTATAAATAGAACTACGCCTCCCATCTGCCCCTTCTGTCAGCAGCAAACTAGCCGAGACGTGCTCTGCACAAGATGGAAACAGATGTTTCAAACCTTGACATGTGTTCTTAAAACCTTTTTCCATCACCTCTGGCTCAGTCTGTCACTCAGCACTAGTCTCGCTTTGCCAGACCTATCTCGGTAGGTATAGCTGTGGCTACACTGCTTATCTATTCTGGGATGGGGGGGGGGGATGCTCTGGTTTGTTTGTGTATTTTAACCAATCACAATCGTCCTGGGCTTTATCCCGGCAATGTACATCCATGAAACCAGAGTCACTGCTGACATGCCACCTGTTGCCATTGAGATATCTTCCTGTTTTAGATGTCTGGTCCGTGCATAACTATTACTGTAACTGATGTTTTATCAAAACATGCATTTTTCTATATCTGTCACAGTTTATAGTTCAAGGTCCCATGACATGGTGCTTTTGGGATGCTTTTATATAGACCTTAGTGGTCCCCTAATACTGTATCTGAAGTCTCTTTTATATAGACCTTAGTGGTCCCCTAATACTGTATCTAAAGTCTCTTTATATAGACCTTAGTGGTCCCCTAATACTGTATCTGAAGTCTCTTTCATATAGACCTTAGTGGTCCCTAATACTGTATCTGAAGTCTCTTTTATATAGACCTTAGTGGTCCCCTAATACTGTATCTGAAGTCTCTTTTATATAGACCTTAGTGGTCCCCTAATACTGTATCTGAAGTCTCTTTTATATAGACCTTAGTGGTCCCTAATACTGTATCTGAAGTCTCTTTTATATAGACCTTAGTGGTCCCTAATACTGTATCTGAAGTCTCTTTTATATAGACCTTAGTGGACCCCTAAAACTGTATCTGAAGTCTCTTTTATATAGGCCTTAGTGGTCCCCTAATACTGTATCTGAAGTCTCTTTTATATAGACCTTAGTGGTCCCTAATACTGTATCTGAAGTCTCTTTTATATAGACCTTAGTGGTCCCTAATACTGTATCTGAAGTCTCTTTTATATAGACCTTAGTGGTCCCTAATACTGTATCTGAAGTCTCTTTTATATAGACCTTAGTGGACCCCTAAAACTGTATCTGAAGTCTCTTTTATATAGGCCTTAGTGGTCCCCTAATACTGTATCTGAAGTCTCTTTCCCAAAATTCAGCCTTGGTGCAGAATTCCAGCCACTAGAGCAAGTCCCACAATGAGCTTTCCTTAGTATGGGCCATTTCTGAGTCTGTAGCTCTTGAGGGGGGGGGGGGGGGCAAGGTGGAGGTTGGGGATGTGGCCTTGACTAACTGCCACTTTGCTCGTTTGAAAGCCATGATGTCTCTCTCTCATGGGGGGGGCCAAATTCTCTGGGCGGGCAAAGACGAGCTAACCCCTTATGACCTCATAAGGGGCAAGATTCCAGATTGGCCCATCTGAGCTTTCATTTTCTCAAAGGCAGAGCAGGATACCCAGGGCTTTCCTAACGATGACAAATAATAGTCTAATTTATTATTAATATTATTTTGCACATTATATTTTGCAAGTAAACTCTTATTTTGTCTTGCGTTCATAAAGTTCAACTGGAAAAGTATTACGAGAAATGTGACAGTTCAAGGTGTTTTACAACATGGGAATCTAAAGGATTCTGTAGCATTCTCCAATATTCCCGTAAAGATTTAGTTTACGCTTGTCAACATCAACAGGGTGAAGAAGAGAGACGACATCATTGGAGTCTTCAAGCACAGCGAGCAACCGTTCTACCTGAAACACGAAAGTCAGGAGTCAGGTAAAGAGGAAATTCACCTAAAGTTTTTAAGTTTATAAGTGAGCAGGTGCGAGCAGCTAGGTGCTTTGGGTTTGTGCTGTTACATGATGTGTTGGTTTGTGTAATATAGTCTCAACTTTGGGAAATGTTGATGTAAGATATTAGTATACAATGTATTTGCTGCATCACTGTGTAACTCACACTATGTACTTCTTTTAAAAAATGATATTTGGATTATCTTTGTAGAAAGGCCTGACGAGGGACTGGGGTTGCAAAATTAGCCTATTGGCTAGAAACCCTTGATGCAACACGTCTACACATGTTGTTATGGCCTTGACTGTAATATTCACGTATGTAATAATGTGCGCTGCATTGTCCCTGACAAGTAAATTGATAAATAAAACACACAAAGCCTAGGAATCGGTATTGGGACTGAAAAAGTTCTGTCAACAAGAGTTCGGGCTAGTGTCTTCTCTCCTCTGTGACAGTAAGATGAACATCTTTGATTAGTGGACAAAACAAGACATTTGAGGACGTCATCTTGGGCTTTGGGAAACACTGACCCACATGTTTCCCCATTATCTGACATTTTATAGAGCAAACAACGAGGAAAATAATCCATAGATTAATCAACAATGGCAATAATCTTTACTTGCAGCCCTAAGTGGAAGGCAATCCCAAATACATCATCTTAACAATAGGTCATGTTCTGATAATGTTCAATGTGAGAGCTTCCTTAATTCAACCTTATTGGAGAAATCGCTTTTGTTTTTGTATGACGAGAAGGCACACTGACCCCAAAAATAGTTTGGAAAAGCAGATTTAGCAAAATTAGCGTGTGACGTGACATCTTTAACTGATTTCTGAAGAGTTTTTTCTTTCAACAGGACTGGTCACAGATTATAGGGTAAGATGAGTCATTATTCATTTTCATTTTTTTCAAGAAATCTGATAATTCCAATTAGCATCAAACACCAAGAGGCTAAGGCTATAACCACTCCTCTCTTCTGCAGAATTGGCAGATTCCACACGGGAGAAGATTTCGCTCCCTTAAGCTGTGGTTCGTCTTCCGTATGTATGGAGTCCAAGGCCTGCAGGCTCATATACGCAAGGTAGGAGACATATTACAGGACAACCGCTCAACCCTCGTGTTGTCTTCTCGTCAAAATTGAAAATCAACATTTTTGTTGATACTTTATATCAATGTTTTTAACTTTTTCTAACGTTTTTGTGCTTTTTTGATGCTTTTCTCCCCATGTTTGTTACTTTGTTTTGATGTTTTCAACACTATGTAACACTAACTTATTAACTTTAGTTTTACAGTTATTTTGGGAATTCATGGTCCTCATTTATAGAAAATTTTACCTAATGTTTGAGTTAGAAAAGCAGAAATTAGGAATTATTGAGACTAAAATTAAAGGAATGGATGTTGATGATAACCACAGACTGGTTAATATGTCAACTTTTACTCAATACTATTTCAAAAACACTTCAATTTGTTTTCACAATGCTATAAAATTGAATAAGACGCCCCAATGAACCCAAAGAGCGTTGTGTGGAATCAATCATGTTATTTTGGGGAATTAAAAAGAACATTGACATAGGACAACATGAGGACAACATGAGGACAACATGGGGACAACATGAGGGTTAAGATATATGGCAGTTTAGTGTTTAATTGTTGTTTTTTTATTTTATTTTTTATTATTCATCATGAAAAAGCAACAATGTTGCAAAAAAAATTGAAACCACAAACAAAAAAAGGATATGTTCGAGAAGGAGCAGGCGGAAGCTACTTCACAATATCATATTATTACAAAACAAATAGATATGTACTGTATTTATATAGCGCTTTTCTAGTCTTAACGACTACTCAAAGCGCTTTTACATAGTACAGGAACCATCCACACACTGTGGCCATCAGATACACACTCACACTCCAATAGCGCAGCATCGGGGCCAATTCGGGGTCCAGTGTCTTGCCCAAGGACACTTCAACATGGGACTGCAGGGATTGAACCACCAACCTTCCAATTGGCAGGCAACCGCTCTACCGCTGGGCTACAGCCACCCCCTGCAAATACATCATACAATCTTTCAGGTCTAACAATAATACAACAATATAACAATATACAACAATACAACAATATACAACAACACCTTTACATCCCAACGCCGTTCCTGTTTCGCTCGATTCTTTTCTGTGTTGGTCACGTATTGATTTCTTTAATCTATTTTTGAACTGAATATTGAATGCTCTGCTCTCTTATTCCATAAGGTCGCCCCACTAACTGAAACACACATGCTTGTAATCACAGTTCGCACAAGAGGTTACATTATTATCCACACAATACATTGTCCTCTTAGATGATATCCCCCGTCTCTTTCATTACGTCTGATGGAAGGTAGGAGACCAACTGCATGATCCATTATGTATTTTGCCCTTAAATTACTGATTAAAATTCAAATCCCAGCTCGCTGATAGAGTTCATTTAAAGCCAGTTGATAGGTATTGATGATGCATGACTTTTACAATAGTATGTATTGATTTCTCTAACCAGTGCTTAATGTTGCTGAGGGCTGTTTGTAGGCATGCGCGGGTTTTAAAGACACATTAAAGACAAAGCCAAAGTTATTTATCAGAACAGTGTTTCCTTTGGTGCTTAAAGTCTGATTGTTTGTCCAGAGAAGAGTGACATGTTGGTTCGCAGTTTTGGGAAAAAAATTGAGAATTATTCCACAAAATGTGTGTTAGCCTTTGAAAAAAACACCCATTTGTGGGACACTCTGGTAGCTGAAGGGCCAGTCCTTAACGTAGCAGCAGGTTCAATTCCGACCCATGGCCCTTTGCTGCGTCTCATTCCCCCTTTCTCTCCCACTTTCCTGTTTTAATTTGTCTTATCAAATTAGGCAATAACAAATCTTTAAAAAAAAGAAAATTGCTATTAGCACCATCAGTGTGGTAATCCTGTAGTGTTATTAATTTAATTTATTAATTTATTTTAAATTTATTTTTCATTTTATTTGAATTCCTGACTTTGTTATAAACGGTCCCGTCACTGCCCTCATCTTTGCCTTTATTAACATATCCGTTTCATCATATGTCTGGTTTGCATCTTGTTTTTATAGCATTATAACATTTTCCTACATTTTATCTCCAATGCCCATCATCCAAACCCATGGCCATCCTTTCATTCTCCATGCCCCCCCCCCCTTCACCCTGAGCCTGTTTTGTGTTCACTCTACATTTTTAATTAACCCTTGTGTTGTCTTCCCTTCAACCATGGAAAAAAAAGATCGCTGTTCCCCACATTTTTGTCACTTTTTCAATTTTGTGGGTGCTTTTTTAAAATGTTTTTGGTGTTTTTTTCCAAAGTTTTTTGATATTTTTAATGTTACCATTTTCAGCGCTCATTTCGACGGCCCATTTTTTGTGACAAAAAAAAAATGAACTCAAAAACGGGTCAATTTGACCCAAGGACAACATGAGGGCTAAAACAACTCGGCCAGTGTTTTTGGTCCTTGTCAGACAAATATGTCCAAATGGACAATATGTCCAAATGGAAATGCACGCGTGTGATGTAGTGATTGTGACTTTCCTATTTCCTAGCAAAGAAAAAAAAAACACATTTAAATTCTACTTTTCCTTTTTTTTGATCTTCTCTTTACAGCAAGTGGCCCTGGCCAAAGAGTTTGAGAGTCTGGTCCGAGCAGACAAGAGGTTTGAGATCTGTGCCGAGGTCATCATGGGACTGGTCTGCTTCAGGCTCAAGGTAACACATCCAACGTTATAGACTTGATAAATCCAGTGTGGTCTTTTTACGAAATGTCAATACCCAGTAAAATTAGCAGGTTGTTAGAATTATTTCATTATCAAGAATAGACAGGAACCACTGAAGATATAATAAAGTTCTGTTTACTTGCTTCATTTGGTCTTTGCCCCTCCCCCTTGTCTCAGGGCTCCAATCAGCTGACAGAGCTCCTGCTGAAAAGGATCACCGAGAGCAGAGAGATCCACCTGGTGCCCTGCCAGCTCTCCGGACGCTTTGTCCTGCGCTTCGCCATCTGCGCAAGCACGACCGACTCCAGACACATCCACCAGGCGTGGAAGCACATCACGCAGCTGGCCTCTGAGATCCTGCAGGAGCCCAGTCGTTAGCCAGCAGGCTACAAAGAGATTCTACCGCTACATTTACAGTGCTATGTTTTGGTTTAACCCTTGTGTTGTCTTCCTGTTAACCATGAACTTGTCCTTACAGGTCAAAGTTGAATTTTTCTTTGGTGCTTTTTTAAAAATGAATTTGTCACTTTTTCCAGCTTTTGGTGCTTTTTTTAAAAAAGTGAGCTGGTTTAATAATAGGTTTTACACTTATTCTTGGAATTCATGGTCAACAAACCTCATTTATATCAAATATACAGTGAGGAAAATAAGTATTTGAACACCCTGCTATTTTGCAAGTTCTCCCACTTAGAAATCATGGATAGGTCTGAAATTGTCATCGTAGGTGCATGTCCACTGTGAGAGACATAATCTAAAAAAAAAATCCAGAAATCACAATGTATAATTTTTTAACTATATATTTGTATGATACAGCTGCAAAGTGGGAGAACTTGCGAAATAGCAGGGTGTTCAAATACTTATTTTCCTCACTGTACATAAGTTTTTAGTTTAAAAGGCAGAAATTATGAATTATTTTGACTAATAGTTAAGATCAGAGGGTGTTGAGTGGATCTCAGATGGGTAGATGTCAAAGTTTAGTCTGGATACTGTTTGGAAACCATTAAAAAAAGAATTCAAATGCTATAAGATTAAATAAAACACCCATAAAATTCAATGAAAGTAATCATTAATTTTACCTGAAGAATGTTGTATGGAATCCTCCATGTTATTTTTGGGCAATTGGATTGAAAGAAATCCATATTTCAGATATAAAACACTATGAAACGGGTCAGTTTGACCCGAGGTCAACACGAGGGTTATAACTGAGTCATTGAGCCTGATTGGCTCAGACTAAGCTACTAACGTCACCATGGGAACTGCCGGTAAACGAGATATTTTGGTTTGGCCGTGTTAGTTCAACCCTCGTGTTGTCTTCCCGTCAACATTGAAAATCAACACTTTTATTGATGCTTTTTATCGATGTTTTTAACTTTTTCTTATGTTTTTGTCCCTTTTTTCAACACTTTTGACGCTTCTTTTATTGTCACTTTTTTTTTTTTACTTTTAACACTACGTAACACTAACTTATTAACTTTAGTTTTACAGTTATTTTTGGAATTTATGGTCAATAAACCTCATTTATAGGAAATTATACGTAATGTTTGAGTTAGAAAAGCAGAAATTAGGAATTATTTAGACTAAAATTATAAGTAATGGATGTTGATGATAATCACAGACTGGAATATGTCAACTTTTACTCAATACTATTTCAAAAACACTTCCATTTTTCTCTCCAAATGTGATAAAATTGAATAAGATACTCCAAAATTAATGAAAGTAGAGATTTTTACTTCATGTTATTTTGGCTAATTACAATTAGGAAGTTAAAAAGGAACATTGATATAGGAAGATGGGACAACATGAGGGTTAAACGGAGATTAGTTCTTCTAATTGGAGCTAAAAACACGGTGCGCGGAGATTGTTTTTGGCTCAAAACTGGTTAAAAACCAAAACGTAGCGATGTAAATGTAGCCTAAGATTCTGATTTTAATGTTAAAGATGTAAAATGTCATAAAGGGAATGAGCAATGTAAGCAGTGGTGTCTCGATTTGAGTTTCTGTTGTAGTGTTTCCTGTTTTATTTTGTAGTCTCAGTTTTCTCCCATGTCGTGTCTTGCTTTACTTCCTGCCCTGTGTTGTCCCTCTTGTCTGATTGTCCGCCCCGCCCTGATTTATTTCACCTGTCCCTTGTTTCAGCCTCGTTAGCCTGTGTATTTAGTCTCTGTGCGTTCTGTCCCTTGTCAGATTGTTGTTTACTGCCTGCGGCGTGTCTGGTCCTGTCTTCATGGTGGATTTAGTCGTCTTGGGTTCCGTGTCTTGCTCTTGTGATCTTGCTTCCTGGCCTGCTTGCCTTTTTTGATTACTTGTGTTGTAGATTGGACACTTTTTGTTAAATAAATTCTTAACTCTCCATTTGGGTCCAAGCCTCGCTATTTCCTGACAAGTGGTCATTCATTTTACTGCTTTCGCAAATGAATGTATGTGAAAATAACTCAAATGGGTGTAAAGGGAAAGAAAACGCAGGTTTTCGGCCTGCTGTCCCTTGCTGCTTGCTTTGTGTTGGCGTTCTGAACTCCGGTGGATTTCTGAGGACTATGGTTACCTGGTCCTCAGATCTCTGCAGGGTAAATCCAGACAGCTAGCTGGACTATCTGTCCAATCTGAGGACTATGGTTACCTGGTCCTCAGATCTCTGCAGGGTAAATCCAGACAGCTAGCTGGACTATCTGTCCAATCTGAGGACTATGGTTACCTGGTCCTCAGATCTCTGCAGGGTAAATCCAGACAAATAGCTAGACTATCTGTCCTATCTGAGGACTATGGTTACCTGGTCCTCAGATCTCTGCAGGCTAAATCCAGACAGCTAGCTAGACTATCTGTCCAATCTGAGGACTATGGTTACCTGCTCCTCAGATCTCTGCAGGGTAAATCCAGACAGCTAGCTAGACTATCTGTCCAATCTGAGGACTATGGTTACCTGGTCCTCAGATCTCTGCAGGGTAAATCCAGACAGCTAGCTAGACTATCTGTCCAATCTTGGGACTATGGTTACCTGGTCCTCAGATCTCTGCAGAGTAAATCCAGCCAGCTAGCTAGACTATCTGTCCAATCTGAGGACTATGGTTACCTGGTCCTCAGATCTCTGCAGGGTAAATCCAGACAGCTAGCTAGACTATCTGTCCAATCTGAGGACTATGGTTACCTGGTCCTCAGATCTCTGCAGGGTAAATCCAGACAGCTAGCTAGACTATCTGTCCAATCTGAGTTTTCTGTTGCATGTCTAAAACTACTTTTGAACGTACACGTTCCACCAAAACACGTTCCTTCTTGAGGCGATTTTGCAGAAGCACTGTGGGTCCGTCTGGCGCTTAGCAACACCCAAGATGATTGTGATTGATTGGTTTAAAGAAATGCCAATAAACCAGAGCTAGCCAGAAACCTCCTACTGTACCACATATACAGTGTGTGCATATATATATATATATATATATATATATATATATATATATATATTTTCTTTTTTTTTTTCATGGCTCAGAATGGGCCTTTGGGGGAGAGCATATCAAAGTGTGGGGTCTGGGTGTCCTCCCCATTGTTATTTTGAGCATACAGCCGACAAATCTGCGGCAACTGTGTGATGCCATCATGTCAATATGGACCAAACTCCCTGAGGAATGCTTCCAGCACCTTGTTGAATCTATGCCACGAAGAATTGAGGCAGTTCTGAAGGCAAAAGGGGGTCCAACCCGTTACTAGCATGGGGTACCTAATAAAGTGGCCGGTGTATGTTGACTCTATACACGCTAAAAGTATTGCTTTTTTAAATGGAGTCTGGTGGGTTCAGAGCTGGTTCTGGTTAAACAGAAAGGTCTCAAAGAGGTTTTAAAGGTCTATCCCAGAAGGAATCCTTTCCATCATGTTGTCAGACAATAATCTGAGCCTGTCAGCAGCAAAACCAGCACTTTGTGAAGGTAAATACAAGCTGGACAATTGCCTCATCGAGTAATATTGTAGCTTGTTTTGCTGCTGCCGAATGCAGTGATCTCACTTAATACTGGACCAACTTCAAAGGTTGTTGTTCCAATCAGTCACTTACACACAATAACCAAGGAACATAGGGTCCAGGTTGAAGAAAAAAACAGTAGTTACCCTTTAAACTGTTTTTAGTTTCATTTAATTGCTACCGGAGTTTAATACTAAAGCTTTGATTTAAAAAAAAAAAAGAGTACATTTTAAAAATGTATGTAATGCATCCCAGGGAGGCAGAGCTTTAACTTAACCTCATTCTATGTCTTTGACAGACAACTTGATTTTATTGTAGAAAAGGACATTAACTGCCCTTTCTTAAACACTGTTGGACTTCATAATCTCTTTATTTAAAACTTCATCACTGGAAACAGCCAATATTATTTTAAAATAATGTACAGTACAAAAAGATGAACAAAGCTATAAAACGGTCTCATTATCCAGTCATTTATTTACAAATGTGTACACACACACACACACACACACACACACACACTACAGACTGTGGATGATGGTTCGGTTCTTCAGGTTCTGGACGTAGTCCTTGGCCTGGTCGAAGCTCGTCTTCTCCTCCGTTTTGGGCGGCGAGCCCTCCACTAGCTTGACAAAGTAGTGGCAGTAGACTTTGTCCATGATGCCAAACATCCCACGGCCGTGGTAACGGATGCGCTTCAGGTACTTCCCTTTGCCGGAGAAGGACTCGGCTGCAGGAAGGAGAGACGGGCGGGACGGTGTGATAGAGAACGAGAGAGAAAGAGAGAGAGACCAGATTCAGTTTTTTGTAGAGGGGCTGTTGAATGGAAACCCATCAGAATATAGAAGGCGCTGAGTTTAGGCTTATCTGTATTAATGTCTGTGACTCCACATGAATGACTCCCAGTGCACACCATCTCAACTCAAAAAGAAATCCACTGCTTTTTAAAACCCTTAAATATTCATTGAAGGTCACCCCCCCCCCCCCCCCCCGCTCCTGGGCACAATGGCATCATGTGATGTGTAATGATTTGAGTTGTTTGTTTCCACAGTGACACTTACCTACATACAGGTTGGATCTGTACTCTACGTTGTGATTTTTGACCGCCATCTCCTGAGCTTCCTCGAGAACCTGAACAAACCAACCGACAGCAAGCGGTGACATCTTTGAATCAACTTCTGGTGCGTAGGTGTGCACGCACGCATGCACGGCCAACAGTAATGAAGGGTGAACATTAGGGTTGTGCAAAAAAAAAAAAAAAAAAAAATCGACTCATTCATATCGCGATTCAAGCTCTACAGATTCAAAATCAATTAATTGAATTCTAAAAATCTATTGATTTTTCTTTTTATATTTTTTGTTTTGGGAAAACATGGGAAAAGTACTACATTTACATACTGTGAATCGTTTTTTTTGTTGTTTTTTTTAATTGAGAATTGTTTTTTAAATTAATTTTGAATTGAATCTTGAGCCTAAAAATCTATATCGAACCGTGACATTTTCTCCTGGTGAGCATGCATTTCGAACCTCTTTCATGATCTTCGCCCCTTTCTTGTCATTGAACGCCAGCTGTGCAATGGCTTCGTCAATGCTCATCCCTCGGATCTGGGAAGGAGAAGAAACGGCGAGATGAAACAACAAAGGTAACGTTTAGGACAGTAGGGGTTTGCACCATGCTTTAGTCGACCCTGACTACAATGGCTCTTTGGACAAAACAAACAGAAACGAGGCTGGATGCTACAGATCGGATTAATAAGGACTCTAAAGGTTTTACAGGTTAGGTCAGCCCCGTTATGTAAGTGGCTGGCAGATTCCTTTCTCTCACTAGCCAGAAAAAAAATGCAGTGTCTCCTCTATGTTAGAAGTTATTTATGAGTTCTCACTAAAACAATATAATAATGTTTTATTGTCACAACAGAACATCAAAATATAAAGTTCTGATAAATAAAATGTATACAAAAATACAAACTTAAGATATGAAACTTAAAGTCCTTTAAACAAAAACACATTAAGAAACAAATAATCAGTGTTGCCAACAGGGACGTTGTAGAGCGTCCTCTGGTGGACAGACTATGCAACGCCATCACTAACAGGGACGTTGTAGAGCGTCCTCTGGTGGACAGACTATGCAACGCCATCACTAACAGGGACGTTGTAGAGCGTCCTCTGGTGGACAAACTATGCAACCCCATCACTAACAGGGACGTTGTAGAGCGTCCTCTGGTGGACAGACTATGCAACGTCATCACTAACAGGGACGTTGTAGAGCATCCTCTGGTGGACAGACTATGCAACGCCATCACTAACAGGGACGTTGTAGAGCGTCCTCTGGTGGACAGACTATGCAACGCCATCACTAACAGGGACGTTGTAGAGCGTGCTCTGGTGGACAGACTATGCAACCCCATCACTAACAGGGACGTTGTAGAGCGTCCTCTGGTGGACAGACTATGCAACGCCATCACTAACAGGGACGTTGTAGAGCGTCCTCTGGTGGACAGACTATGCAACGCCATCACTAACAGGGACGTTGTAGAGCGTCCTCTGGTGGACAGACTATGCAACGCCATCACTAACAAGGACGTTGTAGAGCGTCCTCTGGTGGACAGACTATGCAACGCCATCACTAACAGGGACGTTGTAGAGCGTCCTCTGGTGGACAGACTATGCAACGCCATCACTAACAGGGACGTAGTAGAGCGTCCTCTGGTGGACAGACTATGCAACGTCATCACTAACAGGGACGTTGTAGAGCGTCCTCTGGTGGACAGACTATGCAACGCCATCACTAACAGGGACGTTGTAGAGCGTCCTCTGGTGGACAGACTATGCAACACCATCCCTAACAGGGACGTTGTAGAGCGTCCTCTGGTGGACAGACTATGCAACGGCAACACACATAACATGGTTGACAGTCCGTTTGTATTTTTTAATATTAATTTATCAGAATAATTTATTTGTCATTATAAATGATTCTGATGAATGAATATTTAAAAAATATATATACACATATGGTGCTCGCTAAATAATAACTTGCTAAAGTGGCAATATAATTTACTTGACTCCAAGGTGTGATAATGATGATGAGGTCTCACCATTTTAGCCAGATACCACATCTTGTCTTTGCTGTACTTAATCTGCCTCCTGCTGTGATGGATCTCCTGAAAACAAAACAAAGTATTCAGAGTTTATTTATTTATTTATTTTTTTAAAGACAAGAGCAAACGTGTGCGCAGCTTAACGCTTTAGTGCGTAACTTGTTGATGTCCATCTGTGGTTAGCAATCTACAGAAACTCTCAAGTACTACACTGTCATTTTGAAGTCAAGTGACACCTGACCGGGACATCCTCTCACTCTGCACACCATATTATCGGCAGACCCAAAGACTTACTGCTGGTCTGCGGATGTCCTCCGGTAGCTGGGGTGGAAACACCTTCCGGTTCCTCCTCTCCCAGTCCTTTGATTCCAGTGAAGTGCTGGTGTGGAGACATGAGAGCTGCTGCGGACCGCCACCCAAAACCTGCAACCTGGAGAGACGTTTACCCGTTGTGTTGTCCTCCCTGGTTAACCCTTTTTAATTAGGTTTTTGATGCTTTTTTGAGGTCTTGGTCGCTTTTTTCTGCGCTTCCCCCCCCCACTACCACTGGATTCGGCACTAACATCAATATACTACTACTATCTACCATTTACTTATTTGTTACAGATTTTTTTTTTATTGAGAGGTACCTCCTTAATATTGTCCATCATATTCAGTTAATTTCCTATATTTTCTACCAGGAAGGATTCTGTGAATATGTTGTGTTGGGAAAAAAGGTAACCCCCTTAATTCCCTTTATTTTACTTGAGAAGAGCGTTAGATGGAACAACCCATGTTATTTTGGGGCAGTTTAGCTGAAAGAAGGCAAATGTTCGATGTAGAAACTTTGAGAACGGGTCACATTTGACCCGAGGTCAACAAGACGGTTAAAAAAACACATTCAATTTGTATGTGTTCCACACCAGCTCAGACACTCTCTCTCTCACACACACACACACACACACCTGATTGTAAACAGATCATCCAAAGTAATAGAGCCCCCCCCTCCCTCCATCAATTGAATCACTGTACAGTAGAGGTTGCACAGACTAGTTAAAGCATTGACTTTACACCTCAACAATTAGGTTTTGAGCTTGAAGTCGACCAGTGATCATGTGGTTTTGTCACTAACAACATAGACCTGTAGCACTGTCACTGGCAACATTTGTCAAAAACCCAGCTCACCTGGACCTTCATTTGAACGCCACGAAACGTTTGGGACATAAGGAGATAATGTAGCTAAGGACGAGGAGAGCTGCCTGCAGCTGTTTGGATGTCTGCTACGCTAAAGGGCGTGTGTATGGTGAAGGGTATGTAAAAATAAAAATCTGCCTCTATGGGAATTTACCTTGGGGGGTGTATACTTATGCCCCCTGTATTTTAACATAGAGGGGTGTATACTTATGCCCCCTGTATTTTAACATAAGGGGGTGTATACTTATGCCCCCTGTATTTTAACATAGGGGGGTGTATACTTATGCCCCTGTATTTTAACATAGGGGGGTGTATACTTATGCCCCCTGTATTTTAACATAGGGGGGTGTATACTTATGCCCCCTGTATTTTAACATAGGGGGGTGTATACTTATGCCCCCTGTATTTTAACATAGGGGGGTGTATACTTATGCCCCCTGTATTTTAACATAGAGGGGTGTATACTTATGCCCCCTGTATTTTAACATAAGGGGGTGTATACTTATGCCCCCTGTATTTTAACATAGGGGGGTGTATACTTATGCCCCCTGTATTTTAACATAGGGGGGTGTATACTTATGCCCCCTGTATTTTAACATAGGGGGGTGTATACTTATGCCCCCTGTATTTTAACATAGGGGGGTGTATACTTATGCCCCTGTATTTTAACATAAGGGGGTGTATACTTATGCCCCCTGTATTTTAACATAGGGGGTGTATACTTATGCCCCTGTATTTTAACATAGGGGGGTGTATACCTATGCCCCTGTATTTTAACATAGGGGGTGTATACTTATGCCCCCTGTATTTTAACATAGGGGGGTGTATACTTATGCCCCTGTATTTTAACATAGGGGGGTGTATACTTACAGTGGGTACGGAAAGTATTCAGACCCCTTTAAATTTTTCACTCTTTGTTTCATTGCAGGCATTTTCCAAAAATCAAAAAAGTTCATTTTATTTCTCAGTAATGTACACTCAGCACCCCATCTTGGACAGAAAAAAACAGAAATGTAGAAATTTTTGCAAATTTATTAAAAAACAAAAACTGAAATATCACATGGTCATAAGTATTCAGACCCTTTGCCGTGACCCTCATATGTAACTCAGGTGCTGTCTATTTCTTCTGATCATCCTTGAGATGGTTCTACACCTTCATTGGAGTCCAGCTGTGTTTGATTATACTGATTGGACTTGATTAGGAAAGCCACACACCTGTCTATATAAGACCTTACAGCTCACAGTGCATGTCAGAGCAAATGACAATCATGAGGTCAAAGGAACTGCCTGAGGAGCTCAGAGACAGAATTGTGGCAAGGCACAGATCTGGTCAAGGTTACAAAAAAATTTCTGCTGCACTTAAGGTTCCTAAGAGCACAGTGGCCTCCATAATCCTCAAATGGAAGACGTTTGGGACGACCAGAACCCTTCCTAGAGCTGGCCGTCCGGCCAAACTGAGCTATCGGGGGAGAAGAGCCTTGGTGAGAGAGGCAAAGAAGAACCCAATGGTCACTGTGGCTAAGCTCCAGAGATGCAGTCGGGAGATGGGAGAAAGTTGTAGTAAGTCAACCATCACTGCAGCAATCCACCAGTCGGGGCTTTATGGCAGAGTGGCCCGAAGGAAGCCTCTCCTCAGTGCAAGACACATGAAAGCCCGCATGGAGTTTGCTAAAAAACACCTGAAGGACTCCAAGATGGTGATAAATAAAATCCTCTGGTCTGATGAGACCAAGATAGAACTTTTTGGCCTTAATTCTAAGCGGTATGTGTGGAGAAAACCAGGCACTGCTCATCACCTGTCCAATACAGTCCCAACAGTGAAGCATGGTGGTGGCAGCATCATGCTGTGGGGGTGTTTTTCAGCTGCAGGGACAGGACGACTGGTTGCAATCGAGGGAAAGATGAATGCGGCCAAGTACAGGGATATCCTGGACGAAAACCTTTTCCAGAGTGCTCTGGACCTCAGACTGGGCCGAAGGTTTACCTTCCAACAAGACAATGACCCTAAGCACACCGCTAAAATAACGAAGGAGTGGCTTCACAACAACTCCGTGGCTGTTCTTGAATGGCCCAGCCAGAGCCCTGACTTAAACCCAATTGAGCATCTCTGGAGAGACCTGAAAATGACTGTCCACCAACGTTTACCATCCAACCTGACAGAACTGGAGAGGATCTGCAAGGAGGAATGGCAGAGGATACCCAAATCCAGATGTGAAAAACTTGTTGCATCTTTCCCAAAACGACTCATGGCTGTATTAGATCAAAAGGGTGCTTCTACTAAATACTGAACAAAGGGTCTGAATACTTATGACCATGTGATATTTCAGTTTTTGTTTTTTAATAAATTTGCAAAAATTTCTACATTTCTGTTTTTTTCTGTCCAAGATGGGGTGCTGAGTGTACATTACTGAGAAATAAAATGAACTTTTTTGATTTTTGGAAAATGCCTGCAATGAAACAAAGAGTGAAAAATTTAAAGGGGTCTGAATACTTTCCGTACCCACTGTATGCCCCTGTATTTTAACATAGGGGGGTGTATACTTATGCCCCCTGTATTTTAACATAGGGGGGTGTATACTTATGCCCCCTGTATTTTAACATAGGGGGGTGTATACTTATGGCCCCTGTATTTTAACATAGGGGGGTGTATACTTATGCCCCCTGTATTTTAACATAGGGGGGTGTGTACTTATGCCCCCTGTATTTTAAGGAAGAACATTTTTTTATTTACAATACATTATTCATTCACAAAGAAAACTGTTGTCCTTAAAAGGACAAGGCAAGGCAGCTTTATTTGTAAAGCAAAATGATGGATTTACCTGAATGTTTTGAATTAAGATTAATTTCCAAAAGATGTTTGTTTATTCCTCTTTTTAACCCACTTTAGCCTGGGTGGGTAAACTAATGCAAGCCACTGTATATTGTGGCTCAGAAACTGACACCATTTACAGCAAAGTCACACTGCAGATGTGTATTTCCTAACTTTTTACAACATTTTTTAATGTGAGCTTCTTTCTAATTCAAATCCAGTGGTTTCCACTGTGGTTAGCTTAGCATGCTTAGCTAACATTACTTGAAGCAGCCCACAGACATTTGTCCTTCTGAAGAGACTTGAAGCACAGACATGTGTCCTTCTGCAGAGATTTGAAGCACAGACATGTGTCCTTCTGCAGAGATTTGAAGCACAGACATGTGTCCTTCTGCAGAGACAGTTTCTACTGATATGATGTAACTTACCTCGAGCTCCACACCCCAGACATATTCCTAACAAACGCCATGCCTGAAAACAAATCCGAATCAGTTATAACCTCCCCAGCAGACACAATACATCTTATAACATGGCAAATGTGGAGATAATTAGGCTGCATTCCCCTTACCACGTCCTGTCATTGCAGTCGCCATGTTGCATTTTTACGACGCTGCTGTTCGCTGACGGTAGTGACGTATACAGCAATAAAAAGCGAAACGTGTTCACCCATTTTTAGTCTTCACTGCTCATGCGACCTGATGCGTTTTGTTTAAGGTTATTATTTACGTAGTTGTCTTACAAGTAAAAGTGTAAGATAGTGATGAAAAACGGTATTTTGCTTTGAAAATAAAGCGAACTCGTCATGGTTTGACCCAGCTAGGATTCCGTACCAGGCAACGGTAGGACTTACGACACCACGCTGGCCGCACGGCCGGTAGTGTAGTCGCTGCGACAGTGCAGGTAACATGCGTGGAGTTTGGTTTAGCTTTATCGGACTTTATTAGAAACGTAGTTAACTTTAAACTCCCAACGGCGGCATGCACGAAAGGTCGCTTCCCGCCTCTCCCAACTGGTACTGCTCGCGCTGCAGTGACGTCAACAGCAGCGGTCTCCTGGGCGTCGGAGCCAAAAACATCATCTACCTGATCGACGTGTCTGCGTCCTCCTGCAGGGTCGCAGGTAAGTCTGGGGGGGGTCAGGGGGGGGTCAGATCACCTCAGGTGTGCTGATTACAGCTCCTGGAGTCAGAGAAGCAGATACAGTGGCTTGCATAAGTTTACACACCCATCAGGCTAAAGTTGATTAAAAATAATTAAAATAATAAATCTTTTGGAAATTGATCTTAATGCCTTAATTCAAAAAATTTAGGAAAATCCAACCTTTTAAGGACACTAATTTTCTTTCTGAATGAATAATGTATTGTAAATAAATAAATGTTCTTCCTTAAAATACAGGGGGCATAAGTATACACCCCCTATGTTAAAATACAGGGGGCATAAGTATACACCCCCCCTATGTTAAAATACAGGGGGCATAAGTATACACCCCCCCTATGTTAAAATACAGGGGGCATAAGTATACACCCCCCTATGTTAAAATACAGGGGCATAAGTATACACCCCCTATGTTAAAATACAGGAGCATAAGTATACACCCCCCTATGTTAAAATACAGGGGCATAAGTATACACCCCCCTATGTTAAAATACAGGGGCATAAGTATACACCCCCCCTATGTTAAAATACAGGGGGCATAAGTATACACCCCCCTATGTTAAAATACAGGGGCATAAGTATACACCCCCTATGTTAAAATACAGGAGCATAAGTATACACCCCCCTATGTTAAAATACAGGGGGCATAAGTATACACCCCCCTATGTTAAAATACAGGGGGCATAAGTATACACCCCCCTATGTTAAAATACAGGGAGCATAAGTATACACCCCCCTATGTTAAAATACAGGGGCATAAGTATACACCCCCCTATGTTAAAATACAGGAGCATAAGTATACACCCCCCTATGTTAAAATACAGGGGGCATAAGTATACACCCCCCTATGTTAAAATACAGGGGGCATAAGTATACACCCCCTATGTTAAAATACAGGGGGCATAAGTATACACCCCCCTATGTTAAAATACAGGGAGCATAAGTATACACCCCCCTATGTTAAAATACAGGGGGCATAAGTACACACCCCCCTATGTTAAAATACAGGGGCATAAGTATACACCCCCCTATGTTAAAATACAGGAGCATAAGTATACACCCCCCTATGTTAAAATACAGGGGCATGAGTATACACCCTCCTATGTTAAATTCCCATAGAGGCAGATTTATATTATTACAGGCCAGTTATTTCATGGATCAGGATAATATGCATCCTGATAAAGTTCCCTTGGCCTTTAGGACATTTCCAGTCAGAGTGAACACAGAAGGAGGAACTTGAGAAACCTTCTTAGTGTTACTAAACAACATCAATTTAGTCTTATCCACATTGAAAACCAGTTTAAGCTGCATAAGCCTGTGTCGAACCACATACATACATACATATATATATATATATATATATATATATATATATATAGATTAAACGTGGCCTCCTTCCTTTTACGATAAGACGCTGATAGCCGTCTGTCTTTGTGTTTTTCAGGTGAGCTTGTCGGCCATAAAGACTTTGTGTCGAGCTTTTCGTTCTGTCAGCATGAAGGGCAGAGCCACATCTGCGTCAGCTCCTCCAACGACGGGAGCGTTCGCTTCTGGGACGCGGACAACAAGGTTCTCATAAGAGAGCATGCGGCTCATCAGGTGAGTGCCGGCGTTTCCTGTTCCGGTGCGTCGTTAGGCCCGATGAGCCGGGCCTGCGACGAATCGGTCAGCGGCGATCGGCGCCCGATGTTCGGCGGTTAGATTTGTGTCCGACTTGATCTGATGTTTTTCACACATAGTGAGGTTTTTCCTGTATAGAGGATCTTTTTGGAGGATGTTTTTTCATTTTTCATTCTTCTATTATAGGGCTGGGCGGTATGGAGAAAATCAAATCTCACAATATTTTTGAGCAAATAGCTTAATATCGATACCGCAACGATATTGTAGTGTTGACTAATGGTGCGTTCACAAAATATTTACACAATGGGATTTATGATAAGTAATCATCAGTAATGTGGATATAATGATTAAGTGGGTAAAGGCAACAGTCTGGTAAGTTCAGAAAATGCCATTTTACTGTAATGCAGCCTTTAAAACCAGGAAAAGACAACACTTATGTCATATTACAATATCCAAAATCTAAGACGATATCTAGTCTCATATCACAGTATCGATATAATATTGATATATTGCCCATCTACTCTATTATTTTATTCAATCATTAGATTTTACATAGCCCATAATTTTCACAGTGGATGTTTCATTTATTTTGCGTAACTTTATTAAACATGATCATAGAAGCTGCAAAACGTAGACGCTGCTGTTGAACTGAGGCGTATCAGAAATTTGAGTTTACATGGAAGTACTGATACTTATTTTATTGGAATAGTTTTTTATTTTAACGTTAGCTTTTGTGTTAAATGTTCTGTGTTTGGCGGTTCAGTGTTCCTAAATTATTAAAAGAAAATCACCTATTGCTGGCGATTCATATCCATGTTCTCATCCCTATAGAGCAGTTTGGATGGTGTCTCATGTTATAATGCTCCATGACATGTTTTATCTGTTGCACAGTGAATATTAAACATTAGCTATACTTAAAAAGAAATCGCAAATCGAATCATAATCGCAATATCTAGCAAAAGAAAATCGCAATTTGATTTGTTTCCCCCCCAAATTGTTGAGCCCTGTAAGACACTAACCCTTTGTACCCTGGCTAGTGAAATGTATGTGACGTAGAGTATCAGCAGGATCTCCCTCCCGTTGTCCCCCCCCCCCACACACACACACACACACAGAGCCCCGTGGCGGTGGTGCACTGGTCTCCGCTGGATAAGAACCTGGTGGTGTCGGGGGACGAGAAGGGCGTCGTGGTCTGTCACTGGCACAACACGGGAGACACGGCCAGCTTCTTC
This sequence comes from Etheostoma nigrum, assembly GCA_029931835.1. Lineage (NCBI taxonomy): Eukaryota > Metazoa > Chordata > Actinopteri > Perciformes > Percidae > Etheostoma > Etheostoma nigrum. The sequence continues at coordinate 2,436,487 of CM057249.1, forward strand.
CCAGAGCCCAGGACCATCTTCTGCCTCACCTGCTCCCCTCACACCTGGAGCTCGGTGGCCGTCGGGTAAGACCCACCCCCAGAGAGCACGCTCCACTCTGGGTTTCCTCAGTAGGGGGGGGCTGGCGTCTCCCTTAGACGCTCCACTCTGCCGGATCACAACCCTTCAAGCAAAGTCCGAACATTCAAATCTGAGCCACAAACAGGGCTGGGTGTTGTTCCACAATTTCCGATAACAATACCTGGGATTATGTACCGATCCCTGACCGACAAAGTCCCGCACCCGCTCTTGCTGCAGCATTCCTATATCAATGTTCTTTTTAATTCCCCAAAATAACATGATTGATTCCACCCAACGCTCTTTGCCAAGTACAAATCTCTACTTTCATTAATTTTGGGGCGTCTTATTCAATTTTATAGCATTGTAAAACAAATGGAAGTGTTTTTGAAATAGTATTGAGTAAAAGTTGACATATTCCAGTCTGTGATTATCATCAACATCCATTCCTTTAATTTTAGTCTCAATAATTCCTAATTTCTGCTTTTCTAACTCAAACATTAGGTATAATTTCCTATAAATGAGGTTAATTGACCATAAATTCAAAAAATAACTGTAAAACTAAAGTTAATAAGTTAGTGTTATGTGTTGAAAACGTCAAAAAAGTGACAAATATTGAAAAAAGTGTTGAAAAGGGAGACAAAAACAGAAGAAAAAGTTAAAGATATTGATAAAAAGTGTCAACAAAAGTGTTGATTTTGTGTAGAACACAAGGGTTAATGTTAGATTTCCTACAAGCTGAGCGTAACATTAGACAGCCGATCAGTGATTTTCACTAAGGTCCTCCACCGCTTTGCTTTCAAATGTTCCTGATCCGTCCCAAAAAAACAGGAACCGTGAAAGTGCATTCTGTTTTGACGCCCCTAAACTGTGGAACTGTGTTGTTATTTTTAGTCTTGCCTAATCTTTTTTTCTGTCATCTGTGTTTTAATTTTGCTTTGTGAAGCACTTTGGGCTGCATGCTTGCATGAAAAGGGCAATACAAGTAAAGTTGAGTTGTATTTAACTGTAAAAAAAAAACAAATCCTAGAATGCACAAAACATTTCTTTACCTTCTTTACCTTGCCATATCTGACAAATTCAACCTTTTAGCTCCGTACCAGAAGTAGAATATAAACTGCCGCGGTTGTGATTGTGACAGTGCGGTTTCATCCTGTTCAAGGTACAAAGACGGGATGATCGTGCTGATCGACGTGAGCAAGAAAGGCGAGGTGACGCACCGTCTCCGCGGACACGAGGACGAGATCCACTCGCTGGCGTGGTCGCCCCTGGCCGGCGAGGACGCCTTCTGCAGCAGACCGGAGGACAGCGAAGGTAGCGGCGGGCCGTCAACAAAAACAACATACCGCAGCCCGCGTTGGTTTGGTGCATGACAGCAATTTGGTTTTTCTGTTTCAAACAGTGCGTTTACATGCAGTTTAAAAAAGGATTATATTACGGTTAAGGTAATACCCCGATTTCTCAAATACCATGTAACCATGGGTCTCATAATCCAGTTACCAGAGGTGGGGAACACCTTCACTAACCAGGGTGTCCCTGCATACACCTTAGCCGGGCTGTGGTCGGGTTAAACTTCTGCGCATGCTTCAACTGCCCGTCCCCACTCCAAAAATAATCAGTCAGCGCTGATTTAGAGTATCACAACAAGTTATCTCAAGACATTTTATAGATGGAGTAGGTTTAGACCACACTCTGTAATGTACAAGGACCCAACAGTTGTAGTAGTTCCCCCAAGAAGAAGCATTTAGTGTGACAGTGGCGTTGGAAAAACTCCCTTTTAGGAAGAAACCTGGGACACCCAGGCTCTTGGTAGGCGGAGTCTGACGGGGCCGGTTGGGGGGGTGATGCACAGTGGCAATCACAGTGGTGATCAGTGGCAGTCACATTAAAGATAATGGCTCATGTAAACGGGAAGAACTGGCATGACCCGGTTATTCACTACTGCTGTGTATGTTGACGCACCGACTGTGTGTTCATTCTGCACAAACAACAACTTTTTGACAGGAAGACTTCTTATAGAAACTTGTAATGTAAAAAGTGTATTTTTAATTTATGTTTATGTTGTTAATTTACACATGTACAAATTCAACGGATGAATATACACATAATCCACACAAGATTAGATGGCTAGATGCCAACTAACTCCTCAGAGGGGCTTAAACTGGGCACTCTCCAATGCACACTCCAGATAAAGTAGTAGTAAACTAAAACACTATACACACATAAGTAAAGAGCTGAAAGCCCAAATTACACACGCTATCAAATTCCATTTATCGCTCCGTTGTGACGAAAAGGGAGCTGAGCCAGAAGGCAAAGCTTTCGATCTACCGGTCAGTTTTCCATTCCTATCTTCACCTGGTCGTGAAGGCTGGGTCATGACCGAAAGAACCAGGTCCAGAGTACAAGCGGCTGAAATGGGTTTCCTCAGGAGGGTGGCTGGCGTCTCCCTTAGAGATAGGGTGAGAAGCTCAGTCATCCGAGAGGAGCTCGGAGTAGAGCCGCTGCTCCTTCACGTCGAAAGGAGCCAGTTGAGGTGGTTCGGGCATCTGGTAAGGATGCCTCCTGGGGGGGTCCATAGGGAGGTGGTCCAGGTACGTCCAGCTGGGAGGAGGCCTCGGGGAAGACCCAGGACTAGGTGGAGAGATTATATCTCCAACCTGGTCTGGGAACACCTCGGGATCCCCCAGTCGGAGCTGGTTGATGTGGCTCGGGAAAGGGAGGTTTGGGATCCCTTACTGGAGCTGCAGCCCCCCCGACCCGATACCGGATAAGCGGACGAAGATGGATGGATGAAGTCGACATATTTGACACATAAGAGGCCGGAGTTTTTTAACTTTTTTTTTTTTTCGTAGCAAACGGTGGCGTGCCGGCGGGAGACGCGGCGGGCTGCTATCTCGCGTCGGGGAGCAAAGACCAGACGATGAGGATCTGGAGCTTGACAAAGGGAAAAGGTGAGACATTCAGCAAATTGCCAGGATTTTGGGCTCATTCCTTATTTCCTCCTGACTTCTATTCATGTCAACGTGGAAAAACCTTTACAGGGTGTCCAGAATCATTAAGAAGCCCCAAAACATCTCTTTACATACATAAAACATCTAATTATATCGTATATATTATTGAACACTAATATAATTTATGTGACTAAAGTGCTGATGTAGTTACACTAATATTCAGTCATGTTATTATTTGTTAATTTAAAGAATACAATTGAACTATTCAGTTCTTTTTTTTTATTGTGGTCTAGTATTGTTTTTATTTATTCAGTTATTTATGTACGTCTATTATTATTATTATTATTGTCTTTGCCACAGTTATTACATTCCGCCCTACTAGTTCACTAAACATGTACACCATGCCAATCATCGCACCATCGATACATCCATAAACACCTGCGTGTGTGGGTGGGTGTGTGTGTGGGTGTGGGGGTGTGGGTGTGGGTGTGGGTGGGTGGGTGGGGTGTGTTTTACCCTATATGTCACTCACCTTTTTGTTGCACACTAGCTTCACAAACAAAACAAATTATAAAATAAAATGCCCCAAAACATATTGACCGATGAAGTGTTAATTTTTACAAATTTCTTTTATTGACTTTTTTCATCCTTCAGACTTTATTCCTATAGCTCTTATAACTCTACACATAACATAATTTCCCCCCCCCCCCACTCCCGGTCCCATTTACCCACCTACCCAACCACCCCTAAATTGACAGAAATGATGTCTGTCCTGTCACTCTGGAGCTCAAATGGGAATTTCATTGCACAAGAGTTGCTTTAAACAGAAAAGAAAGAGAAACTTCAGAAATTTACAATTCAAAATTGGACCACTGGTAAAACTTGATTAAAAAAAACAAAAAAAAAAGACTTCATAAAGATTGTCATTAAAGACGATAGAAAAAAGCAGCTCAAATCCACAGAGGGGATAAAGTCGCCTGCCGTTGTCCTTTCCTGAGATTCACCTCTGGTGACCTTGCGTAAACATCGCAAACCTCTCTGTCTGCTCTCATCTCCCGGCCCCCTGCAGCTGTGATGACTCTGAAGCTGCCGTATCTGAAGAAGAGAGGCCACGCGGTCGACCCCGGCGTCAAAGAGAGACTCTGGCTCCACGTCCACTGGCCGAGGGAACGACCCACTCAACTCGTGTCCAGCTGCTTCGGGTACGCACGCGTCTTCATCAGTCAGGCCATCTGAGAGAGCCCGATGTAACATGACACCAGCACAGCTCAGCAGCGTTTTTCAGGAGTTTTGGATTTGTGTGACTGTATTTTCTGGACTATTAGTCGCATCAGTCAAAAAATGCGTCATGAAAAGGAAAAAAAATATAGAAGTTGCACTGGACTATAAGTCGCATTTATTTCTAAGTTTATTTCACAAAATCCAAGATTAAGAACAAACTTTTAATTTGGAAAGGCAAGTTATTCAGCTACACAATAGCACACAAAACAGCAGGCTGAATACGTGTCCTGTATGTTAAGGTAACACATTAACAGTTATTCAGCTACACAGTAGCATATAGAACATACCTGGGAGGCTGAATAGGCTAAAGTAACATAACAAGTCAGCAAGTCCAACAAGCAAGCTACAGAGCTCCTGATCTCATTCCACATCACTGGATCCATTGAATGGTTTTTCCTTGGTTCACGTCAGTCAGTATGAATTAACATTTAAAAACATATTAAATTCTATATATTTTTATATAAAAGTTGCACCTGACTATAAGTCGCAGGACCAGCCAAACTATGAAAAAAAAAGTGCAACTTAAAGTCCAGAAAATACGGTTGTTGCTATGTGTGTTAAACCTTTGCTTTAGCTGATTAGTCTCCTGGGATCCGGATGTCGCTTTCTCACTTGTCCTGTGTGTCCCCAGGGGTGAGTTGGTGATGTGGGACCTGACCAGGACAGGGAAGCAGAGGTGGACACTGTTTGGGACTTCTTCGGAGGGTCAGAACCACAGCCGGATCGTCTTCAACGTGAGTCCGGTCCGCCTGCAGGGCGACAGAGAGCTGCTCATCAGCACCTCCATGGACAGAGAGGTGGGTCGCCTTCTTTCTTCTGACACTTAAGTGGAAAGATTACTTCTTTTTTTTTTTCTCCCTTTGTTTTCATTCATAATTCTATTCAATTTTATTTATAGTATCAATTCATAACAAGAGTTCTCTCAAGACACTTTACAAGGACCCAACAGTTCTAGTAGTTTCCTCCAGAGCAAGCAACAGTGCGACAGTGGCGAGGAAAAACTCCCCTTTGGGGTCACCAGGGGTCTCATTTATAAACGTGGCGTACGCACAAAACGGGGCCGAAAATGTGCGTACGCCACTTCCCGTGCTAAGGTTGTGATTTATAAAAGAAAAAGAAAAAAGAACGGTCCTCCACGCAAACTCTGACCCATGCGTATGCACGTTTTGGAGACAATGGGAATTGGCAACGCAGAGGGTAAAGTGGTGAACTGCTTACTTGGAGTACTTACTAGTTTTGATGCCTCACGCACGTTTTTTCAGTCCATATTTTCATGAAGATTAAATCCAGCAGTGTTATTTACTGAGTGGTAATTGTTTCATAAACATAGAAAATCAAATCTTAAATCTCAAGACACTTTACAGATAGAGTAGGTCTAGACCACACTCTATAATTTACAAGGACCCAACAGTTCTAGTATTTCCCTCCAAATACAAATACAGATACAGATACTCTGCAGGCAACCGGCTGTTTCCAGAGGGAAATGGCAGACAGCTAAGTGTTATTTAATGAATATTAGGCCTATATATAATCTTCTCTTCTTTATCACTAAGGCTTGTATATAGTTCTGTTAAATCTTATCATGTACAGTACAGGCCAAAAGTTTGGAACCACCTTCTCATTCAATTTGTTGTCTTTATTTTCATGACTGTTTACATTGTAGATTATCACTGAAGGCATCAGAACTATGAATGAACACATGGAATTATGTACTTAACAAAAAAGTGTGAAATAACTGAAAACATGTCTTATATTCTTGTTTCTTCAAAGTTCCTTGATTAATTGTTTTGTCTATAAAATTTCAGAAAATAGCAAATGCATTTCCATCCCAGTTTCTCAAAGTGGTGTCTCTAAATGTCTTGTTTTGTCAACCCAAAACCAAAATATATAAAAAACAAACAGAAAAGAGCATGAAATCTCCATATTTGAGAAGCTGAAAACAGCATTTTCTGCCATTTTTGCATGAAAAAAGTTACTTTTAACGATTAATCAATTTTCAGAATAGTTGGCGGTTACTTTTCTGTCAATCAGCCCCTCGATTAGTCGACTAATTGCAGCCAGAAGGAAAAAACAAATGTTGGGTCTATTGTGAACTCTGCTGAACAAAATTTTAAATATTATATATTTTCTTTTGGGCTGCGTGATGTGAGGAAAGTATGTAAATGCGATTACTTAGACTGACATTGCAATATGATTCACGATATCCTATTAAGAGCGAATGATCATTTTTGTATCATTCTCAAAAAACATTTAAAATGATAATAGTGTGATTTTTGCTTGACGTTTAGCTGGGTCATCTGACCAATTGGAGGGGGGGTGGTGGCCTTAACCCTCATGTTGTCCTCATGTTGTCCTCATGTTGTCCTATATCAATGTTCTTTTTAATTCCCCAAAATAACATGATTGATTCCACCCAACGCTCTTTGCCAAGTACTAATCTCTACTTTCATTAATTTTGGGGCGTCTTATTCAATTTTATAGCATTGTAAAACAAATGGAAGTGTTTTTGAAATAGTATTGAGTAAAAGTTGACATATTCCAGTCTGTGATTATCATCAACATCCATTCCTTTAAATTTAGTCTAAATAATTCCTAATTTCTGCTTTTATTACTCAAACATTATTGAACATAAATTCCAAAAATAACTGTAAAACTAAAGTTAATAAGTTAGTGTTACGTAGTGTTGAAAATGTCAAAAAAAGTGACACGTGATGAAAAAAGGGACAACAACGTAAGAAAACGTTAAAACATTGATTAAAAAGTATTGATTTTCAATTTTGACGGGAAGACAACACGAGGATTAAAGAAAGAGCCCTGACTTTGACTTTTTGACCCTGCAGATAAAATGCTGGGACCTGGCCTCTCTGGACTGCTGCTGGACTCTGCCCACCCTGGGCGGCTTCGTCTACGCCCTGGCCTTCTCCCCCGTGGGCGCGGGGTGTCTGGCGCTGGGTGTCGGCGACAACATGATCCGGGTGTGGAACACGCTGACCACCCAGAACCAGTACGACACCCGGTCCTTCTGGCAAGGCATCAAGTCAAAGGTCACGGCGGTAAGACGTTTGGTGTTTAAATATCTGTGTGTTGACTTTTTTGTTGACTGGGGTTTGGGGCTAGCCAATATAGGGATATTATATTTATATATATTTTTTATTACACATGTTTTTTCCTGGTTTTAAAGGCTGCATTTCAGTAAAGTGATGTAATTTCACCAAAATTACTAGCTGTTTTTTTTTGTGGTGGAATTTCTAGGAACACCATCTAGTGTTATGAGACTAAAGGGAAATCATAGGTCACAGGACAGGTAGTCTCGCTTTGCCAGACCCTCCTCCAAAGCGGGCATGTTGGACCGTTAACCAACAATAATCATTTTAACTGACAAATACAATGAGTTAAATAGGTAAAAAAACAGTATTAATAAAACAAAAATAAAAAGGTGAAAGACCACAACCCGACACATCAGAGCGGGCAGAGCATCTCTAAGGTTTGTGGAGAGGATTATTATTCAAAGGTTCAAGGTGCTCTAAGCGATGTCGCACGGTTTTTAGGCTACAACATTGTTTGTCACATACAGCAAACATCTCACTATCTGCTAGCTGCCTGTCCCCAGAACACACTGTAAAAAACATCTCACTATCTGCTAGCTGCCTGTCCCCAGAACACACTGTAAAAAACATCTCCTCACTATCTGCTAGCTGCCTGTCCCCTGAACACACTGTAAAAAACATCTCCTCACTATCTGCTAGCTGCCTGTCCCCTGAACACACTGTAAAAAACATCTCCTCACTATCTGCTAGCTGCCTGTCCCCTGAACACACTGTAAAAAACATCTCCTCACTATCTGCTAGCTGCCTGTCCCCTGAACACACTGTAAAAAACATCTCCTCACTATCTGCTAGCTGCCTGTCCCCTGAACACACTGTAAAAAACATCTCCTCACTATCTGCTAGCTGCCTGTCCCCTGAACACACTGTAAAAAACATCTCCTCACTATCTAACTGCCTGTCCCCTGAACACACTGTAAAAAACATCTCCTCACTATCTGCTAGCTGCCTGTCCCCTGAACACACTGTAAAAAACATCTCCTCACTATCTGCTAGCTGCCTGTCCCCTGAACACACTGTAAAAAACATCTCCTCACTATCTGCTAGCTGCCTGTCCCCAGAACACACTGTAAAAAAACATCTCACTATCTGCTAGCTGCCTGTCCCCTAGACACACTGTAAAAAACATCTCCTCACTATCTGCTAGCTGCCTGTCCCCTGAACACACTGTAAAAAACATCTCACTATCTGCTAGCTGCCTGTCCCCAGAACACACAGTAAAAAACATCTCCTCACTATCTGCTAGCTGCCTGTCCCCAAAACACACTGTAAAAAACGCAGTCTCGGTAGACAGTCCAGGCTCCACAAACACCAACAAAATCAACTTGTGCCAACCTGCACCACCAAATGTAACAGTGTTCAAAGATTTGGGGATGGGGGCTGGGGGGGGTTATTGCACATGCAGATGAAAGGGGGTGCAGGGAGTGGAGGCGAGAGAAGGGTGAAGAGGGAAGTTGAAAAGGTGGTGAGATCTCCGCCGGCAGAATCCGACGTTCAAATGGCTCCGTTTTTGCTTAACAGGTACATATCGAGTTTGGTTTTTCTAAATGGACGTTCATGTTATATAAATATAATTGGCTAGAGTCAGCGCTAACCTTGGTGTATGCGACATACAGGTCTCTAGCAGCTAGCGCTAGATAGAGGGAGGGGCGAGCTAGCCACCGTTTAGATTGACAATACTTCGAATGTCAACAAGAAGTGACGTCACCCAGCGTCGCTTAGAGCACCTTTAAACATAGTGTTGTTTTAAAGTGTGCGCCGTTATCAACAGCCATTACCCATTTACGTGACACACAGACTACAACACGTTTTCCTTCCCTACAGCTGGCGTGGCACCCACAAAAAGAAGGATCGTTGTCTTTTGGAACGGACGATGGCAAAGTTGGTATCTACGATGTCTTCTCTAACAGGTGAGAGTCATTATTACCATTAAAAGCTTTGTATGGTTTTAATGATGAAGTTTTGTTATTTTCCAACACTTTCGTCCCACCAGTGCACATGGCACTGTAGTTTCATACTTGATAGTTTTTAACCCCCTGCTGTTTCTTAAAAGTCCCATGGCATGGAAACCTCACTCTATGAGTTTTTTTAACATTAATATGCGTTCCCCCAGCCTGCCTATGGCCCCCCAGTGGCTAGAAATGGTGATAGGTGTAAACCGAGCCCTGGATATCCTGCTCTGCCTTTGAGAAAATGAAAGCTGAGATGGGCCGATCTGGAATATTGCCCCTTATGACCTTATTTTTTTTAATTGTGTTGCTTTTCATTTAAAAGTAACTGAGGATGTGTTAATGGACAACAACTTACAGTTTAGGTAAGAGTGCAGAAAAAAACCCAAAAATGGCCAAAAGGAAATAAAAAAATATGTTTTGTATATTTACACATCATCTAATAAGACATACATAAAATAATTAGACAAAACAGATAAAGGCTGTTCAACTACTTTATCACATTACATGTGACCAACTCATGTTTCATGGTCTAAGAAGCCAATTCTCCACCGTTAACCATGACTCAGCCTCTGACATGGAAGATCACTGAGAAAGAAGGTGACTCAGCATGTTTAAGGCTTTAGCCTGAAATGACTACACAATAAAAAACCAGAAGAAAAAACATTTAAATAAAAAAAAAAAACTAAAATTAAAACTTGTGTGGGACAAATACTGCATGTCAAAATCTAACAAACTGTGGCCAGGTTGGCTCAGTGGGTGCAGCAGGTGCACGTATACTTTGAGGTTTGTGCCTCGATGCCGAGGTCCAGGGTTTGAATCCGACATGCGAAGATTTCCTGCATGTCTTCCCCCTCTCGCTCCCCTTTCTCACTTAACTGTCCTGTCAAATAAAGGTGGAAAAGCCCCCAAAAAAATCAAACAAACTCAGATTTATTATTTATTTATGTATTTTTTTAATCACGCCCAGAGATTCCCACCCCTAATGTGCACAATGCATCTTGTTCCGAGAAAACAAATCAAACTTTTTACTGTGTGTTTACAATAAAACTCCACAGGGCACCTTTTTAAAGATGACTATGGGCATGTTTTCTAACTGCTAAAAAGGGATGACTGTTATGATTAAACCACACAAGGCCCCCCGGCAAAAATAAAGAGACAGAAAGTTATTTGCTTCGGTCAAAGTAATCCTTTAAGGCCTCCTGAGTGCTGTTGTTGCTTGTGTTCCTGACGGGGCGTTTGTTCTGCTTCGTCTCCTCCCAGGCCGCCGCAGATCTCCAGCTCCTATCACAGAAAAACGGTGTACACGCTGGCCTGGGGGCCCCCGGTCCCCCCGATGTCGTTAGGTAAGTTCCTAATGAACTGTTCTAATAACGCTGCTGTTTCTCTCTGACGCAGCAACCATCTGATGAGGCTTATTCAGCTCATTTGTTTACCTCACAGCCTTTATTTATTTATTTTTAAGATTATTTTATTTATTTTATTTATTTATTGTATTCATTTATGTGTTTTTAAAGATTCATTTTTTTATTATCTTTAGTTTTGATAGGAAAGATGAAGACAGGAAAGTGGGAGAGAGGGATGATGGGCAGCAAAGGGCCACGGGTTGGAAATCAACTCGTGGCTGCTGCAGTAAGGACTGAGCCTTGGTACATGGGGCGCGCGCTCTACCAGGGCGCCCCGGTTTTTATTGCTTTTATTTACAGAACTGATTAAGTCACAAAGTGGGAGAGAGAGGGGGGGGAATGACATGCAGCAAAAACTAGAACATATACAGTACAATACTATACATAAATACAGTAAAGTAAAAACTTATAAAAATATACGTTTAAAGTGCTGTCTGATAGAGAAAGCATACCGCTTAGTTCGTGTCACAGGAGGTCTTAGCCTACCACTACGCTCCATAACCCTACCAGTCAGATTACCACAGGAGGTCTTAGCCTACCACTACGCTCCATAACCCTACCAGTCAGATTACCACAGGAGGTCTTAGCCTACCACTACGCTCTATAACCCTACCAGTCAGATTACCACAGGAGGTCTTAGTCTACCACTACGCTCTATAACCCTACCAGTCAGATTACCACAGGAGGTCTTAGTCTACCACTACGCTCCATAACCCTACCAGTCAGATTACCACAGGAGCTCTTAGCCTACCACTACGCTCCATAACCCTCCCAGTCAGATTACCACAGGAGGTCTTAGTCTACCACTACACTCCATAACCCTACCAGTCAGATTACCACAGGAGGTCTTAGTCTACCACTACGCTCCATAACCCTACCAGTCAGATTACCACAGGAGGTCTTAGCCTACCACTACGCTCCATAACCCTACCAGTCAGATTACCACAGGAGGTCTTAGCCTACCACTACGCTCCATAACCCTACCAGTCAGATTACCACAGGAGGTCTTAGCCTACCACTACGCTCTATAACCCTACCAGTCAGATTACCACAGGAGGTCTTAGCCTACCACTACGCTCTATAACCCTACCAGTCAGATTACCACAGGAGGTCTTAGCCTACCACTACGCTCTATAACCCTACCAGTCAGATTACCACAGGAGGTCTTAGTCTACCACTACGCTCCATAACCCTACCAGTCAGATTACCACAGGAGGTCTTAGTCTACCACTACGCTCCATAACCCTACCAGTCAGATTACCACAGGAGGTCTTAGCCTACCACTACACTCCATAACCCTACCAGTCAGATTACCACAGGAGGTCTTAGTCTACCACTACGCTCCATAACCCTACCAGTCAGATTACCACAGGAGGTCTTAGCCTACCACTAAGCTCTATAACCCTACCAGTCAGATTACCACAGGAGGTCTTAGCCTACCACTACGCTCTATAACCCTACCAGTCAGATTACCACAGGAGGTCTTAGTCTACCACTACGCTCCATAACCCTACCAGTCAGATTACCACAGGAGGTCTTAGTCTACCACTACGCTCCATAACCCTACCAGTCAGATTACCACAGGAGGTCTTAGTCTACCACTACGCTCCATAACCCTACCAGTCAGATTACCATGAAGAGGGTGAACTGGGTCCCTCATTATTTTCGGTGTCATTTTTACCAAACGATTTGTTTTTGTGTACGCGTTGTGTTCAGGCACAGCCGGAGGAAAGCCGTCCTACAGTCTGTACAGCTGCGCCGGTGAAGGCGTCATCCTGCAGCACGATCCGTCTCGGCTGAGCGGGGACGCGTCGGACATCGACAGGCTGATCAGAGACACCAACAGCATTAAGGTGGGAGGGGTGACGATGACATTCTCTTGGCCATTTAACCTGCTTTTAAGATGTTGTCATGCTTATTCAATGTGGCACTCACTTCACGGCATATTATTAGATGCTCTCCCCTCCAAGAGTGTCATACAACAGCCAAAGTAATGTACTCATTCAGCGCTGAAATTATTTGGCGATTCATACTGGTGGTTACCCTGGGTGCCAGACAAACTTACCCCCACCCACAACATTTGAGGTTGGGAAGTTTGGTCTGGATTTGATCCGTTGTGGACCAACTATGCTCCAACAACAGCTGTTTGGACCAATCAGATTGTCAGGGTGGGCTTGTATGCACATACTGCACACAAGCATCTGTTTTTAGATGGACTCAAGTAGTTTTTCTTTGAATGTTTTAACGTCATTTACCTCCCTAACCCAAAAACAAAGAGAGCTTATTCATGCTTCAGACACTAATAAGCAGTAGAACAATCACCATATTCAGAAAAACTAAATTTGTGTCCTCATCTGCTCATCCACACATGCTCGTCTGCGAACTTCAGAAACCCTTTAGTGACCTGTGAGCGCCTGTCAGCCACAGTAGAACCTGACAAAAGCACTTGCGCTGAATGTGAACGATTGCAGGTGATTTGAAACAGGTTGTGACGTGAGCTCTGCTTCCCAACAGCACAAGCTGTCTCCGCACACCGACCTCCGCTGGAAGCCAGATGGGAAAGTGGTCGCCATCGGCAACGAGGACGGGTGAGTAGCCCGTCTCCTAACATGCCGTCGGCCTGTGGAGTTCCTGTGAGGGACCAACTGTCCACTTTGGTCTTTAGGCTTCAGGGGGGATGCATAGTGATGATTAGTAAGGTGAAAAAAACCGGGAAAGAGCTTCTAACAGACTTCACTGGTCTCCGTCCAGACCAACGTGGTCTGTTGGTCCATTTCTTTAACTGTCTATGGCCCAAACTGCCGCTTGTCTCGGTTTGCATGCAAACGAAGATTTCAAAGATCTCCACTCTCATTTTCAGAGGCAAATTCTTTGTTTGTCAAAAATAACCACATGCGTGTAAACAGGGCCTCAGCTGAGTGGTGTTGAACAGATGTTAATTCCTCCTAATTCCTTCTTCCTAGTTAATCTATGTCTTGAAAATGGTTTCCTTTGAGCTCCTAATGGAAGCTGTCGTGTTTTACGTCTTCCCCCGTGCTCTCCGCTGCAGCTGCATCGACGTGTACGGGGCCCCCGCTCTGAAGCTGCTGTGCAGCATCCAGCAGCACCACAAGATCATCAACACGCTGCGGTGGCATCAGGGCCACGGCGCCCCGCCGGAGCTGCACTGCCTCCTGGCTTCGGGCTCCAGCAACGCCACCGTCTACGTGCACGATCTCCGCGCCGTCATAGGTGGGATGACTCCTCACGCACATCGCATTATTCAAACCTGTGCTACATTCATTTGTGAGCGCTGGTGTTTTTGCCTGATCCTGAGTATTAAGCCTCGTGTTGTCTTCCCGTAGACCAACATTTAGTTGTTCTGGGTCAACATTTTACATTAAAACCTCCTTAAGACCCTTTTGTCACTTTTCCTAAAGTTTGTTGATCTTTTTTTTTTGTTGACATTTTTGATGTTTTGACCAAGTTTTTGAAGCTTTCTGACATTTGACATTTGTTGTCACTTGTTGACGTTTTCTAGCTTTTCCCAAAGTTCTTTCTCACTTTTTACAATGTCTTTGTCGATTTCTTCAGTTTTTTGTTTTTTTTTTGACGTTTTTGTTGTTTTTTTCCCTACATTTCTGTCACTTTTTTCAGTGTTCTTAAATCTTTTTTTTCCTTCTTAAAATGCTATAAGTGAAAAAAAACACCCAAATTCAATGGAAATAGTGAACTGATCAGTTATTTTAACTTGTGAGGAGCGTCGTATGGAACCATCCACGTTATTTCTTTTTATAATTTGGTTGAAGGAAACCCAAATTTGTGATTTAGAAAGTTTTTGAAAATGGGTCAAATTTGACCCCGAGGACAACAGGAGGGTTAAATAACATGACATTTTAGATGTGTTAAAAAAAAAATTTTAAGATTATTTTTTGGGCGTTTCCACCTTTTTTAATGGACAGGACAGCAAAGTGAGAAAGGGGAGAGGGGGAAGACATGCAGGAACTAGGTAACAGGTCAGACTTAAAAGGGAAAAGCCCCCCAAAAAATAATCTTAAAAAAGAAAGAAAAAAGACCTCGGTGGTTATAGACATTGGTGTTTTTTATTTTTTTACCTTTTGCACAGAGAATCCTCCAGAAAGCCCCGTGGTGATGACGGAGCCGTTTCGCAGGCTGTGTGGTCATACCTCTAAAATCACCAGCATGGCCTGGAGTCCTCACCACGAAGCGCGGCTGGTCACCGTCTCATATGACGGCACGGCCCAGGTTAGTACCAGGCATTATGGGTAAACAAACATGTCCGTCCCCCATTTGTGATGTTGTTGGATGTCTTTGTGCCGTGGAGGTGTGGGACGTGCTGCCGGAGGAGGCTGTCTGTAACTACCGGGGCCACAGCGGGTATCTGCTCTGCGTGGACTGGTCGCCTGTGGACCCGGATGCCATCTGGACGGGAGGGAAAGACTTCACCCTGCAGGAGTGGAGAGTCTCCAAACAAGAGTTTACAAAGCCACCCAAAGGTGAAGGCACCCAGGACCCACACCCTCCGACGGGTTATAGAAAAAGATATCTTTCGCCTTCAGTGTAACCGTCAGACTGTAACACGCACGTGTTTGTCCTCTCAGGGAAAAAGATGGTCGACCTGAAGGAGAAGATGAAGGCCAATCCCAAGCAGAAGAGGAAGAACAAGAAGGCGTCTGGAGGAGCTACGCCGCCGGAGATGAACGGAGAGCCAGTTACAGGAGGCGAAAAGGCGCCGGCGGCGGGACAGGAGCTGTCTGGGGAAGATGAGGAAGATGAAGTCGGCTCTACCAACAGTCCTGTACCTCCATCAGGTAATGGAGTAGTAGTTACAAGGCCTGTAACAATTATTACATAATCGTATAATCGCAACATTTTTACGTAATCACCGTTTCTTTGTTTGACCGCTAACATTAGCCAAGGTCTTAAAGGGTAACTACTAGTGCTGTCAGTTAAACGCGTTATTAACGGCGTTAACACAAACCAATTTTAAATGGCATCAATTTTTTTAGCGAAAGATTAACGTTCTTTTTGGTCTAGCAAACTTTGTCGTTTTTTTCACATGCTGTTGCAACAACTAGTTCCCTTTAAGGGGTCTGACCTGCCATGAACCTGAAATGCCAAATTGTAATTATATAACTGATTATTGGTGGTTTGTTTTTATTGGTGATACATGTTCTACTGTCAATTGTATGTTCATTTAGGAAAAATACAATATTTTGTGATAATTAAGAGGAATTACTTACTTTATAGGCTGTGTACCTGTCTTGTTACATTATCTGGGTCACAGGGATTCAGTTAAAACTCTAATATGTTTGTAAAATAAATAAATATATATTTTTCAATTGGACAAAAAGACACTTATATTGTTAATTGCAGTTTATTGTACAGCCAGATTTATAATTATTCCAGCTTTTGTTGTTATCTATGATATATATATATATATATATTTTTTATTTTTTTTAACCTTATAACCAACTTAATTCTGCAATTTAGTTTCAGCCGCATTTGAGACGCAACGGAGATCTTTCACCGCTGCAAAGAGCAAAGACAAACCAGGTACGCACCGAAAAGCTACGAAAATAAGTCCAGCTGATTGTGTTTTTGAAACCAGGGGTATTCGTGTGTGTGTGTGTGTGTGTGTGTGCTGTGTGTGTATATAACTGTACGGGTGTTTTGTGCGTTTCTGGATTCAGACCTGGCCCTGCTGAAGAAGAAGAAGCCTCGCTCCATGCTGCCCGTCAGCACCTCCATGGACCATCGACCCAAAGAGGATCTGCTGCAGGACTGCATCACTCTGGCCTCGGTCAAACACAGCGGTGGTAAGACGGAGCACGGGATTTATAGTCCACCAAAACCCACATAAGCAGCGGGAAATATTTATAGTAAACTGAAACCTTCAAGAAAAACTGTGTGTGTGTGTTCCAGCTCCCCCTGCAGGGTGTGTCCCAGGCCAGGGAGAGCACGTCCACCTGGGCCTCTTCTCTGACAGACAGGCTCTGTACCGCATGTTTGAGGCAGAAGGTACGTTGGTCGTCCTGCTGCTGTTGTATGTCCACTCTCTGATTAACACCAGGTAATGAAACATGTTCATGTCCTTGGGGGATTTATTTTCATCACTTTGGTAATCTGCCCATTTCTAGTTACTCAAGGTTAATTAAAGTGTACTTGCAACTGGGACATTTAGATACCTGATACATGCTCGTGGTGACACAGTCACTTCCAGATTAGTCTCGCAGTGACCAGCTCTATCTCCACAGCACTGTGGAGGAAGGTCTGGCTCCACCACATTACATTACATGTCATTTAGCTGACGCTTTTTATACAAAGCAACTTACAATTGCTTTATATACTCACCGGCCACTTTATTAGGTACCCCATGCTAGTAACGGGTTGGACCCCCTTTTGCCTTCAGAACTGCCTCAATTCTTCTACAAGGTGCTGGAAGCATTCCTCAGGGAGTTTGGTCCATATTGACATGATGGCATCACACAGTTGCCGCAGATTTGTCGGCTGCACATCCATGATGCTAATCTCCCGTTCCACCACATCCCAAAGATGCTCTATTGGATTGAGATCTGGTGACTGTGGAGGCCATTTGAGTACAGCGAACTCATTGTCATGTTCAAGAAACCAGTCTGAGATGATTCCAGCTTTATGACATGGCGCATTATCCTGCTGAAAGTAGCCATCAGAAGTTGGGTACATTGTGGTCATAAAGGAATGGACATGGTCAGCAACAATACTCAGGTAGGCTGTGGCGTTGCAACGATGGTCAATTGGTACCAAGGGGCCCAAAGAGTGCCAAGAAAATATTCCCCACACCATGACACCACCACCACCAGCCTGAACCGTTGATACAAGGCAGGATGGATCCATGCTTTCATGTTGTAGACGCCAAATTCTGACCCTACCATCCGAACGTCGCAGCAGAAATCGAGACTCATCAGACCAGGCAACGTTTTTCCAATCTTCTATTGTCCAATTTCGATGAGCTTGTGCAAATTGTAGCCTCACTTTCCTGTTCTTAGCTGAAAGGAGTGGCACCCGGTGTGGTCTTCTGCTGCTGTAGCCCATCTGCCTCAAAGTATCGACGTACTGTGCGTTCAGAGATGCTCTTCTGCCCACCTTGGTTGTAACGGGTGGTAATTTGAGTCACTGTTGCCCTTCTATCAGCTCGACCCAGTCTGGCCATTCTCCTCTGACCTCTGGCATCAACAAGGCATTTCCGCCCACAGAACTGCCGCTCACTGGATGTTTTTTCTTTTTCGGACCATTCTCTGTAAACCCTAGAGATGGTTGTGCGTGAAAATCCCAGTAGATTAGCAGTTTCTGAAATACTCAGACCAGCCCTTCTGGCACCAACAATCATGCCACGTTCAAAGTCACTCAAATCACCTTTCTTCCCCATACTGATGCTCGGTTTAAACTGCAGGAGATTGTCTTGACCATGTCTACATGCCTAAATGCACTGAGTTGCCGCCATGTGATTGGCTGCTTAGAAATTAAGTGTTAACGAGCAGTTGGACAGGTGTACCTAATAAAGTGGCCGGTGAGTGTATATCAGACGCCTCTCTGTAGGAACTATGGGTTAAGAGTCTTGCTCAAGGACATTTTGGTTGATGTAGCGTAGTGGGAATTGAACCCAATCAACGAGAGACACGCCCACCAAACGAGAGAAAACGCAACGTAAAGCCTGTTTCACACCGCTCCGAGAAAACATGTCGTCCAACCATGGAGCCGTAGCAGAACGGGGCACACCGTTTGGAGATCGAACATGCTCCGCTTTTCACGTCCGCAATTCTAATACGCGCCAGGTTTAAGCTCTTGGAAAAAAGCCTTTTTAAAATGGAGTGAGATTTCTGATGTTTTGATTGGCTCTGCTGTTCTCCAGAGGAGGGCCATGTGGAGGCGGGCCACTTTGAATCGGTGGTGTACCTGCGACTGTGGAGCGGAGACCTGCAGGGGGCGCTGCAACTGGCCACTGAGAGAGGAGAGCTCAACGACCACCTGCTCTCCCTGGCTCCTATGGGTAACCACTTGTCTTGTGTTGATGAATGCTGAGTTATAGAAATACTATGCACATTCCTGACTGCAGTTTACAGTTTTCTGACAATTCCATAAACAAAAATGTTTATAATGATCCAGTAAATCAAAACCCCAACTACTGGTTAAAAAAAAAAAAGAAGATATATAAAGAAATCCGGAGAGTCTGACAGATTCTGACTCTGGAGATCTAACTGAAATCAGCTCTCATATTCAAATTTATGTTCTGCTTGTTCAACGCTTGTTTAGTAAATTGCTCTTTTGCACATTTAGAGAGGATCTCTTGGTGCTGGTGATTTTCTCTTGGGGCTGGCTGAAACCTCTTTGAGGGGCGTTGCCAAAAACTCCTCAATGCAGGGAAAACCCTGACATAAAACATGGAATCATTAATGTCCAAAGCCGATGAGGTACAACGCCAGGAGGCTTCCAGATATGGTAACAGTGCTCGTGTGTCTCCTCTTGCAGCCGGGTTCGAGGTGTGGAGCCGGACGGCGGAGGCGTTCGCCAGGCAGCTGTGTCTGCAGGAGCAGTACCTGAAGGCAGCGTCCCACCTGCTGTCCATCAACCGGCTGTACCAGGCCGTCGACCTGCTGCGCTCTCACAAGCTCTACAGGTTCACACTCTTCATTTGCTTTTTGCTTTTGAACGAAGTGGAAAGAGTAGGGCTGCAACTAACGGTTATTTTCATAGTCAAGGAATCTGTCAATTATTTTCCAAGGGATGATTAGTTTGGTCTCTAAAATGTCAGAAGTGGAGAAAAAAACAACAATGTGGATCAGTGTTCCCCCAAAGTCCAAGATGACGTCCTCAAATGTCTCATTTTGTCCACAACTCAAAGATATTCAGCTCACTGTCAGAGTAGAGAACCCACTAAAACAATATTCACATTTAACAAGCTGCAATCAGAGACGTTTAGCTTTTTTTCATAACAAATGATTGATTATTAATAGTTGGCAACCCTTGGATTCACCATTAAGCTCTAGAAATGAAAGTTATTATATGCTCTTCTGTTGGCCATACCGCCACGCGTGTTACCCAGCATTTGTTTTACTTATTATAAAATGAACTCTGTAGTGTTTCCCATCAAAAATGAATAAGACAGTTCTTTTCATTTGTACATGTGTGTTGCAGGGAGGCCATAGCGCTGGTCAAAGCGCGGCTGCCCGCAGACGAGCCCGTCCTGAAGGAGCTGTACACCTGCTGGGCCGGCGTGCTGGAGAGGGACGGACATTTCTCTTCCGCTGCAAAATGGTGAGTAGGCGAGGGCGGGGCTACTTTCATGTTTTACATGAGTGCTTTCTTTGTACAGCACTTTGGTCAGCTTTACCTATATTAAAGGTCTCATGGTATGAAAATGTCCCTTTATGAGGTTTTTTAACGTTAATATGAGTTGCTTTTGGTCCCCCAGTGGCTGGACATGGTGATATCTTTATCTTTGATGTCCATGTCCTGGTAACGTCCATGAATCGGCGTAGACGAATAAAAGACCTTTTTAAGGGCGCTTTCACACCTGCCTTGTTTAGTTTGGTTGTATCGCACCAGAGTTGGTGTGGTTGTTTTGGGCAGGTGAGAACTCGGGTTCTCAATATATATCGGCCTATATATATTTAAAAAAATAAAAAATCCAGAAACACGTAACAAAACTTAAAACATATATAAATATGATAATAATCTGTTTTACTGTCACAACAGAACATCAAAATATATTAAAGTTCTGATCAATAAAATGTATAAAATACAAACTTGAGATTTGAAACTTAAAGTCCTTTTGAACAAAAACACATTAACAAAGGGACAGGGATGTTGTAGAGCGTCATCTGGTGGACAAACTATGCAACACCAACGCTCATAACATGGTTGACAATCCGTTTTTATTTTATTTATAAAAATATGTATTTTTTTAGGAAACCGAACCAAGGGGAAATCACTCCAAGTTCGGACTAAAGCAAACCGGCTACAGGTGTAAAAGCGCCCTAAATGTGCTCTAGCAATGAACTTGACCTTCTTACTAACTTCCATTGTTTTCCTGGTTGTCCCGTCTCCCAGCTACCTGGCTGCCGGCGCCAGTTTCGACGCCGCCAAAGTCATCGCCAGGAAGAGCGACGTCCCCTCGCTGAGGACGGCGGCCTGCGTGGCGCGGATCTCGGGAGAGGCGCCCCTGGCTCAGTCGCTGGCGCTGCGCTGCGCCAAAGACCTGGCTGTCGCCCAGGACTGGACCGCAGCCCAGGACGTCCTGAGCTCACAGGACAGCCTGCTGGTCAGTGGACAAAAACATCGTCTTAAGACTAACTTTCTTCCTTGTGTTTAACAATTTTAGTTTTTTTAGCAACATACAAAACATACAACGCAACTCTCACCCAGACATAAATCAAGAAAAGACAATGCAATACTTCAGTATTCAAGACCATTCAACACAATAGTAAAAACATATACAATTAAACATAAATCAATTAAACATATGTATATCAGACGACACCCTAAGCCCATTGTACACGTCTCTCTCCCCAGCACAACGCTTCTGAGGAGCCCTCCAGAAAGTTCAGGTTCTTTCCCCATTTTCTAGTTTAGACATCCAGTCTGGCAACCCGTTTATATGACATCATTTCAAACGCCGCCACCCTAGTCGCTCCTGGTCTCACGGCACCCCTTCCCAAAAAAGCTGTTGGATTCATTGTCCTTGGCTTCAAACAACAAAACAACAAAACAGGATGATTGAAGCCCAGCAGTGTAAATTACAAATCTTGAATTGGAACAATATCTGTTTTATTTTCTCAAATACTTCAGGAACTTACTACAGTTTAGGAAGAGGTAAGGTGTACAACAGAGATGGGAAGTAATGAAGTACAAATACTTTTTTACTGTACTAAAGTAGATTTTTCAGATATTTTTACTTTACTATATATTTTTGTGCCTTTTTTTTACTTTTACTCCTTACATTTTAACATGAATATCGGTACTTTCTACTCCTTACATTTTACAAAATTGGCTTGTTACTTTAGTTTCAAATAATTTCAGTTGAAACTAATCAGATGGGAATATACGTTGCACTTCCGCACCACTACAAGATGACGCCGCATTAAGGACGGCGACATGATTGAAAATGAAGAAAACATTGTGAGCCTGATATATACATTTATTATTATTATTAGACTCCATGTTCAAAGATTTGCTCTCAGTTCATTTTCTCATTCAAAAGGCTACTTTTGCTTTTATACTTTTTCATTAATTTCCGAGCCTGTACTTTGTTACTTTTAGTTGAGTAAAGAAGTTAAATCAGTACTTATACTTATACCAGAGTAGTTTTTAACACAAGTATCTGTTCTTCTACTTGAGTACAGGAAGTGAGTACCATTTTGGGTGTACAGTGTGCATGAAACACAGGGTGGTAGGACCGGGGAGGACTTACAATAAACTTGCAAATATTAATAAAAATCATCTTGACAGATTAAACAAAAGGGGAATTTCAAACAGTCATATTTTTCAAGTTCCTTTTGAGAAGAAAAAATTACTCATTTATTCAGTAAACACTTTACATTTGACCCACTAAGTCCAAGTTAATGACATTTTTTTTGTGAAGACGAAGGGTGTACACGGAACATAAAATGTAATTTACTCCTTCAGGAGGCATCCAAAGCCTTGTGAGTGACTTTTTTTTGACTGAAGGTCTGACTCTGACTCTAAATTGTCTGGACCGTGTGCAGGTCCACGCGCTGCATCTTTGCACCGCCGAGCTGCTGGCTGCGCTGTTGTCAGACCCTCAGCCCTGCGTCTCCAGTCACCCGTGGGCGTCGCCGGGCCAGCGCCCCAGCAGCATCCAGGACCGCGTGAGGGATGTGTGGGAGGAGCAGTTTGGGGTTTCCCAAACGTCGTCTGTACAGCGCTGCGCCGCAGCTCTCCGACAGGAGCTGAAGTCCGTGGAGAGTCCGACACCCAGCGCCAACATTCCTCTGAGACAGGTGCGCGGTCTGATTCATAACAGCATATTTTCACGTGTACGCTGGGTAAAAAGGGAGAGAAGGGACTTATAAGTGAGAGCAGAGGTGAAGGAAGGCCATGATCACACTCAGGGTCTTTTTTGACAAAAAAAAAAAAAGGACTAGAGTGCTTTTGTAGTTTAAAAAAAAGAAGAAGCTGGCAGCGTTTTGGTTCCAAAAAGAGCATCTTAGTAACCTAAAGCCCCATACCCAAAGAGTCGAGTCAGACCGGCTCTGGGCCAGTGTTGGCAAGTCCGCTTATTATAAGTGACTTTGGGCGTGTTTTTCTGTAAAGTCGCTTACAAATATTGGTGGTCGCGGTTTTTTTGGGCTTGTTACAAAGTGTAGTTGCTTATTTGGGCTTGTTCCCAGCTCCATAATAAGTTGTAGATATTTTATTATCTAAACGTAGGAGTTTGTTCCCTGAGTCCCGCCCCTTTCCTCATACACACTGGAGACAGCAGTGTTATTTCCCGCCCACTTCTAATTGGCTCTGACCCAGATGGCACGAGTACTAGCCAATCAGAGGCAGAGCAGTGCAGTCTGTTTACATCCTAGTTATTTTATCAATATTACAGAATGTGAAAAATACATTTTTAAATGGTTTCAAAACAGCATCCTGACCAAACTTTGACATAAACCAGTCTGATCCACTCAACCTCCTCTGATCTTAACTATTCTATTAGTCTAAAATTTAGACTAATAGAATAGTTAAAAAGTAAAAAAGCAAAAATTATGAATTATTTAGACTCTAAATAATTCATAATTTTTGCTTTTTTTCTAACTCAACAATGAGGGTATATGAAGTATAATTTCATTTAAATTAGACAGTGAAGACAACACAAGGGTTAAGGAAACGCCTGTCATTGGTCGGCTGGACGTAGGGCGTTTCTTCAGAAAAAAAAACAACTGTTTTCAACTTCAAAAAGACACTGAGCTGCAGAAAAACAGTCTGCGGTGGCGTTTAGAAGAGTTCAAGACTTTTACTCTGCACGGTTTACTCCATAGGATTCTAATGAAAAACAGAGGCTGGCCGCTTAAAAGAAGACGCCAAGTGTGAACACAGCCTTAGTCTGACTCTGTCCTGTCCTTCTGTCTTTCTTGGTGCATGTGTCCCACCTGTCCCCAGGTCCAGCTGTATTCATCCCTCCATCTGACCCGCGCGGTGTTGAGCTGGTTGTTGGACGACGACGACCAGCTGATGACGGAGCTGTGGCAGGCGGCGGCCTGGCTCCGAGACGCCGGCCCCTTCTGTGTGTCTGCGGAGCTGTGCAGGCTGCTGTTCCCCGACGGTACGCCTGTCGCTCCAATCAAACAATCCGGTTTCATGTTAAACAAAAAGGATCTTATTCTTCAACAAACATCTCTGTAGGGATCCTTTCCATAATGTTGTCAGACACTTAGAATAATAATCTGAGGATGTCGGCGGCAAAAACAGAACTTTTAGTGGACGCTTACTAGGGGTGGGAATCACCAGACGCCTCCCGATACGATATCATCACGATACTTATGCCACGATACAACATTATTGCAATTTTCAACATATTGCAATATTCTGTGATATATTGCAAGTTATCACCTTATTTCCAACTTCTAATTTTTCCCAATTTCAAATGATGTCAACAAAAAGAAACTTTGTTTTAACTAAAAAGAAACATTTCTCTGTTTGTTCATCTCATTTCAATTGTATTTTTGCATAATGCGACAAACTGACCAACACATACAGTATAATATATACATATAATAAAAGATCGATACTTGGCGCCTGTGTATCGATACAGTATTGCCACTGAAAATGTTGCGATACTACGCTGAAACGATTTTTATTTATTTATTTTTCCACCCCTAACGCTAACGATACAATGCTTACTAACGGGTTACATTGCAGCACGGTTCGTGGCTGCCGGTCACAGCGTTTTTTCACAATACTGGACCAATTTCAAAGATCTTTCTTCACGTTAGTCACTTAGACACCAGTGCATATGGAAATAGGGTCAAGATTGAAAAATTGAAATTACCCTTTTAAGCTTAAACAAATATTTGATCAAGCAATAGATTAGTTGATAATGTAAAGAATATGGAGCCATAATGTATTATCATTTGTGTTTCTGAGCAGTGACTATCATTTTCTACCAGGTGACATCAGCGTCTGGTCCAGGAAACACCCCAAAACACTTGAGCACACAGAAGGAGAAGCCAAAGCTGCCGCCAGCAGTCTACAGGCGTTTGTCCATTACTATCGTCTGTACCAGCACTGGTGGACCCACTCCGCCCAGATCCAGAGCCGGGTTCCCCTCTCAGCAGCCGATTCCAGCCCTGGAGACGTCGTGAAGGACGGCGCGGTGAACGGAGGCGTGTCGGCGCCAGAGGGGAGTGTCTGCCCGGCGCCCGGGAGCTCTGGTGGACTAGACTTTGACGCGTCCGTGCTTCTGTCCGAGCATCACGCCGCCTGCCAGGCCACTCAGCGGTCGGTGCAGGAGATCCAGGAGCGGCTGGCGGCCATGGTGCTGCAGCACAGCCGAGCCCAGGGAGGGCAGCTCCACCCTGGGGAGAAAGAGGCAGATGGACCCATCGCGCAGACCTCCACCGCCAGGGAGCCCTCCGACAGCCAGGGGTCCGCTGATGTGGGGCAACGGTGAGGGCTCTCTGTTAACTAATGTGTTGTTTTTACCAATTTGGGATGTTTGGGTTTAAAGCTACAAATCTAAACTAGGGATCGACCGATACCGGCTTTTCAAGAGAACTGATTTTTGGAACCAAAATGTGTGTCAAAATTAAGATTTTTGGAATGTTGAAACTCCAACACAAAACTTTGTTTAAATGCATTAAGCAATTATTTCAGAATTAAGAAACTTTCAACATAATGGCCAGTAACAGAGTCAGAGAAACAGTCTTTTATGGGGAACTTGGAGCAATACTTTTGTAAAAGTCCAAGCGTGTTACAAGAAAATGACTTAGGTAGAAGTCAGTCTCCTTTTAGAATATTACTTGAGTTAAAAGTCTTAAAGTATCTGATATTTACTGTATTTAAGTACCAAAAGTAAATTTTATCATATTAAATGTACTAATTAAAAGGAAAACTTTGATTATGAACTTCATTGTGGCTTCCTTAGAGTGAAGTTCCACAACCTCTTAAACATCAAGTCTGACGTCACCACTTCTGAGTGAGTAAGAATCTTTCAGTCCAGCGTACGGAAACATTTCTCGCAAGTAACAAAGATGTATCAGAGTAAAAGTATACATATTATTTAGGATATGTAAGGGCGTAAGAGTGTCCAGAAATATAAATAAATATAAATATATATATATATAAATATAAAAAAGTACAGGTACGTGAGAATTCTACTGAAGTACAATCAAGGGCCTAACATTGGAGGGGTTGAGATCTCCACTTTTGAGCAAAATATAAATGTTGAACGTCAAACACTTCCTTTCTGCATTCTGGTGAACTTTGCTGCAACAATTTCTGGAGCAAATGTCTTCATGTCCGTCCATCCGTCCATCTTCGTCCGCTTATCCGGTATTGGGTCGCGAGGGCAGCAGCTCCAGCAGGGAACCCCAAAATTCCCTTTTCCCGAGGGGGGGGGGAATCCCGAGGTGTTCCCAGTCCAGGTTGGAGATATAATCTCTCCACCTATTCCTGGGTCCTCCCCGAGGCCTCCTCCCAGCTGGACGTTCCTCCACCTAGTCCTGGGTCTTCCCCGAGGCCTCCTCCCAGCTGGACGTTCCTCCACCTAGTCCTGGGTTTTCCCCGAGGCCTCCTCCCTGCTGGACGTGCCTGCAACATCCTTACCCCACTGGCTCCTTTCGACGCCAAGGAGCAGCGGCTCTACTCCAAGCTCCTCACGGATGACTGGGCGTCTCACCCGGTCTCTAAGGGGGACGCCAGCCCCCCTCCTGAGGAAACCCATTTAGGCCGCTTGTACCCTGGATCTCGTTCTTTAGGTCATGACTCTTCATGTATGTAAGCGAAATTATAATAGGTTTTTGGGGTGGGTTGCACTCAGTGACGGAGTAGTCGAGCTTTGTTACATTGCAACGCTGCCTTTAAGCCTCTGTTTTCCCTCCCTCAGGCCGGAGGACTCGGAGACTCTGCTGTCTCTGTCTACCAAGATGTCCCAACAGCAGAAACTGCTGGCTGACCTGCCTGACACTGTCAAGGTACAATACACCATCCCAGTGGTTTGTCAAAGACTTAGGTGCACATATGTGGCAGAGATGTCCTCCCTCAGAAAACGGGACGTTTTTTATAGAATAGAAATAATCCTCAATTACACGTCCTGCAGAGCGCCCGATGTAAGTCGAGTGCAGATTTGAGTCACGCATGCAAAAAGTAGCATATAAGATGCTAACGAGAGACTTCTGTAATGTCAACACAGTAAACATGGACCTACTTAACGAAGTTGGTTCACTGCTGGCTACAAGTTAGCATCAAACACAACAAAAGGATCTCAGTTGAATGATTTGATTTGAGCATAGACAGTTAAAGAATCTTTCCTCTTGTAAAAATTTGAAATGGGTCATTTTGACCCGAATACCATACAAGGGTTAAGGAAGTGCTATCCTCCTGATGAACTATACCAACTGTTGTCTGTGTTCCCTCTCAGATGTTTCCTCATCCAGACGTCGTTGAATGCTGCCTGGTCCTGCTGCACCTCAGCAAGTCTTCCCCGTCCGTCTCCGAGGCGCTCCGACAACGGGCCAAAGATCTGCTCCGCAAACACGGAACCAATCCCGCCGTCCTCAAAGCCTCGCAGCAATTCCTCCACTGAATCTTCCAGCGGTAGCTCTGAAAGAAGCACTTCTAATGTATAGCTATTTTTTTTGTTGAATTAAAAAAAGACGACTTTAATTACAAAAAATGATGTTTGAACATCTTGATTCTGTTTTGAAGGTCTACATCCAGAAACAAACTGAAGGAAGCGCAGACTGATTCCTGTCAGGGCAGGACACTTATGGACATTAACTGGTGGTTAATAATTAATAATTAAAGCAAGAATGCAACATTCTCTGCGTCTAGCTTCTCACATTAAGATTTGTGGCTCTTCACTGTCGTTTTAGCGTTTAAATACCTTCGGAGTAGAGCCCGGCTGATATTAGGCATTTATAATGGCAGATTTAAAAAATATTCATCAGAATCATTTATTTGTAAAATGATTCTGATGAATATTTTTAAATTTAAAAAATTAAAAATCCTTTATTGGTCGGGCTCTATAACAGAGGCCATGGAGGAATTTCACATTTAATTCTCGCGGGAGCCGTTTTTGTTGTAAACAAACTCAACCTAGCCCATCTGTCCATCATTGTTTAAAGCCCGCCCTGACAATCTGATTGGTCCAGAACAGCTCTGGTTCAGGCATAGTTGCTCCACGACAGATCAAATCCCGACTTCCCGACCTCAAATGTTGTCGGCGGAGCTAATTTCGGCCGGCATCCAGGCTAGGCATCATGACATTTTGATGACAAATAACAATTTAACCTTCTTCTCATCAACTATGAACAAAAACCACTGGACCCTTAAACCATTTTGTCACTTCGATGTTCAGTTTCTTCCAGTGTTTCTGAAGTTGTGGCTTTTGTCGCTCTAAGAAAAATCTACACTTTTCCCAACACCCCATATTTCTTTGACTGGTCAAAACTGCCCAACTTTTCAGATCTGTTTAGGATTTAAATTGAAAAAAATACTCATTTGAGCAACTTTTGCTTGATTAATAATTGATGGATCTGTTTCAGCCTTATTTTTTATGTTTTTCTTTTTAACTTAAGAGATTGTAGAGAACTTTCCAGTTGAATATTTCTAACCCTACAATGAAGCCTTTCAAACTTTAAATGTTAAACAAGCTGTGTGTCAGTGTATGGCTGTTTATAAAAAAAAAATTATATGCTTAAAGTTGACAGTCAAAATACAAAACAATTTAATATACAACTGTTTAAAACAACGCAGAATGTAAAAACAGTACCCACGACATGTGTAAACGTGGCGGACAGTTGGGTCTGGTGGGTGAATGTACACAACGACAGTTTGCCCAAAATGCATACATGCATAAACCAAGATCAGTTAAACTATTTGATGCGCACTGTTAAAAGGTTCTGAAAGTGGAAAAGAGCTAAAACATTTTTATTTTCATCAAAATTATACAATTTTAATTTACAGGCCCCTTCCAACATCAACTTAAAAAATGAAATCCCTGCAACAAGAGACGAGTCCCGCTGACGAGAAGGATAGTCTGAACTGAAGAATCGGACTGTTTTGTTTTTGGCAAAGTTGGGTCTGAAATCACAGTATGATACAGGCGCTGGTCCCATGCTGTTAAAGAAGGGCGTCACTAGAATGCTGCGTTAAAAAAAGTGTTCTGAATATATGAACATGTACTCAGTAAAAGCGACTAAAAAGAAACAACTGAGCCAGTGAAAGGATCCAATGTCACTGCGAGTCCATTTTACAGTCACCCGGGAAAGAACCCTTTTAAAGAAATCTACTTAGTTTTGCCTTGTTTTGTGTCTCGTCCCGAGTATTGGGGGGGGGGTGTATGTGCTGGCCGGGTGTTTTAAAACAAGTGTGTATTCCACTTGGAGAATGTGAGCGCTCAGTCAGTGCTTGTTGTTCGTCTCCTCCTGGCCCGAACTGGAGATGCCGTTCTGGGGTTGGGTGGAGCCCGAGCCCAGGCCGTACAACCTCCCACAATACTTTGCGTCATCAATGTTGTCTTCGAAGAAAAGCTGAACAAAACAGATTTGGATTAGATCAAAACAGCCGGTTTACCTAAACACACCTTCCATTGATGTAATTATCTTTATTTCTTTTAAAGAGAACATTTAAAGCCTCTGAACATCAGGGTTCTGGCGGATTAGACCTCGGCTCAGGTTGAAGTTGAGCCGGAGCTGTTACAATGATTTAGCGGACCTTAGCCCCGCCCTCACATGTGCAACAAAGCTAACAGAAGGCTCAGAAAACAGTCAATCGGCCCACAAACACCCACACAGTCCTGAGAAGAAGTCTAATCAGCCAGAATCACTGAAAACACTTCTTTGGGTGAAATTAAATAAGATAAATGCATCTGATTGACATAGCTGTGGCAAAGCAGTAAATCGCTCCTCTCTGGGTTCTCACACCTGAAACCCATCAAGATGTCCACTGCAAATAAATTCTTCCAGAGGGCTTTCTTAAGCAGTTTATAGAAAAAATGTTCTCTGGTTGTGAGGGCACTAAAGAATGTTCTAGTAATAAGTTAAAAGAAACAATTGTCTGAAAATGTGCAGGTAAACTATAATTTGTTTAAAAGCTCTTATTAACTGTACCTCTTTCATCCTGAAGAAAGCCATGCCGGTGAGTAGCGAGTCGGATCCGGCCTGATGCTGCCGCCCGATCCTCTTCAGCTCCAGCTGGTCTGCTACTTCCTGTAGACCTCCCTGCACAAAACAAGTCAAACGTCTCCAGATTTGTTTCGACAGAGGTTGTTTCCTGCGTTAAAGTGGAGGATTAAAGATGCCCGGTCTAGAATACCTTTAGGTTCTTGCAGCTCTTCATCAAGTATTTGACATCGTAGATTGCGGGGAAGAAGAGGTTGAGGATCTGGAAGAAGTCGTGTTCCTCCTCAGGGAGCCGTGCGTCCGTCAGGAGCTTCACCAGGTAGCCGAAGTCGTAGCCGCTGAGAAACACAAGACAAGGATTTGTGTCAGAGTTAGTCTCGCATTGCCAGACCTTCCTCCACAGCGCTGCAGAGGAGGGTCTGGCTAGTCCACACAGCATTCCTGGATGGGAGAAAAGCGTGCTCTGGTTTATCGGCATTTCTTTACACAAATCACAATCGTCTCAGGTGGTGCTAAGTTCTGGACGCAGCGACGGTGCCTCTGCTAAATAATCTCGGGAAGGAACTTGTTCTGGTGGAACATTTGCACCCCGCAAAAGAAAACGCCTCATCCAATATTAAATGAAGTTAACTGTTGACACAATACAGTAACGTGAGCTATTTAAATTAGCTGATACATGGTTAAACCTTATTGTCTCTTACCAGTGTATCTCGGTGTGTACTTCATCCACAGCAATCCCACCAATCGGTCCCAAAACGTCCCAGTTAGAGAGGAAATGGCCTAAACAAATTCTTTGTAAATCTTAATCATTCCCCGACCAAACCAAGCAGGCCGGTCTTGTTGCACCATCCAGATTTTCCTTAAAACTTGCCATTTTCAGCATGTAATGTTGCTCAGAGGTCCCAGTTAATGTTCCTCGATCCGACCGGAGTTTAACGTTAATTTAAAGGAGGCAGAAAGTGATAGACATCCAGCGGCACTGAAACTATCCCGTAAATCAACTGCCGGTGATGAAGACTAGGTCAGGGTGGATCAGTGGTCACCGCGGCTCAACATTGAAGCCAGTGTTTAGGTACAAGAGTTAAAGAAAGACTCCTCTGAACTGGGACCAGCCATGCAAACTGACCTGTGGAAGGAGAGCCACTTGACGTTTTCACACAGCACCAGACCGGACGTCATGAGGAGCTCGGCGAAGTAGAGCGTTTCGATTCCCTCCTCTTCGTGTTTTTTAAACTGGAGGCCCGAGTTCTGGAGCAGGTCTATGGAGTCCTGGGAGTACATATCTTCTCTGTGAGGATTTAAAAAATAAAAAAAAAGGGACAGAAAGACACTCAGGGAGTGCTATCATCAAGCTCAACCATCTATTAGATTGTAATCAGAGTGTCAAACATACGGCCCGTGGGCCACCACGGCCCACCAAAAGGGTCCAGTTAGGCGCCACTTGATGACTTTGTGAAGTGTGAAAATGGCAGTCTGGTAATTAATTACAAATTTCCAAATTTAACACTTTAATCTCAGAGAATTTCGTAAATTTTCGACTTTCATGTTAGAAGTTATGAGGTTTTTGTCTGAATGTTACCCCTCTCTCCCGGGTCCGGAACATTGTTTTTCCTACAGAGGCTTAAAAACGCTGTCGTAGCAGAAGGAACTTTCTGCGTGAGCGTGCCTATGTTCCCACATTTCCTTTTTCATGAATATTTATCAGATTTTATCCCTGTTTCTCCCAATTCGGGGTTAGAGGTTAATCGTAACCCTAATTTTAAGATAAATCTCAGAAATGTGGGAACATCTGGGTCACCGGCAGATAAAGTTTCTGATCTTTCTGGAATGCTTTACTTGTCCGGCCCACTTGAGATCAAATTAAGGGGGGGGTGTGGCTCAGGAACTAAAATGAGTTGGACACCCCTCTAACCATTAGAAAGGTGCATGGAGAGGGTGCACCTACGTGAGGTTGAACTTGAAGTTGAACTGCCACGTCGTGGTGCCGTGGGGGTAGTCTCCGTCCTCGTTCATGAACGTGAGGCCTAGCTGGATGATCTTCAGGAGGTCAACGTTACACCTCAGCAGCTGGTACTGGTAGTCTACTGTGCTTCGAAACTCGCCGATTGGCCGGACAACCACTCCGGGGAATTCTGTGTCCTGATGGAAAATAAAAAGACATGAACAGAAAATGTTCACCCTTCAACATTCCTGCACGGTTCTTTCTTAGCGGTGTGTAAAGATCCACTAGAGTGGAACATGGATTTAGCAGGTTATTCGTATCAGTGTTTCATTTTACCGATAAAGTTATTATTAGGGTTGAGTACCAAAACCCAGTGCTAATATGGCACTAGTGCATAAACGCCGGTAACTACTGGACCGAATAACAACGCAGATTTTGGTGCCTAGTGCCCATTAAATGCCTTTTTCCCTGCTCTCTGATGCTCTGAAACAAACGTTAGAGACAACACCCAACATTACTCATTCTTTACACCAACTCTCCTGTCAATGCATGCCGTTTTTATTGCCATTTATGTCACCAACTCATCTCAAACTGGCCCATCTCTTACCATGGCGATGAAATTGTAGCTCTGAATAATCTGCCGGATCTTCCTCATTTCCTCCTCCACATTGCTCGCCCAGACTTCACAGATTATTTGGCTGGAATCTGTAAGTGCAGCTGGCATGTTGGCAGGTCAGGATGAGAGGTCAAAACCCCGACAATCCTGCAGCGCTGGTGAAGGGGGCGGAGGGGGAGGCAGTGTGATGAAGAAAGACAACTCTGGGAGAGGAAGGAAGAGAGTTGATGAAGATTAGCGTTAGTACAATTTAACAGTGTGTCTATGTTTCACGATTGATACCGGTACATTGGTACAGTTGTGATAATGGCAATAGGTAGTTTGTTTTTTTTTACGTACTATTTATGTAGTTCTTGAAATGAATGTCAAAATATGGTTCAATTTGTTGGCATATCACTATGAGATGTGCCCTAAAATATTGTGATATTATTTGCGAAAGGTTCACAAATTCACACAGCAAACGTAAACACAAACGTTGGATAAATCACAAAATAAACAACGCAACAATATAGAAAGTGTTTATACACTTTGTATATTGTTGCGCGTGTGTGTGTGTGTGTGTATATATATATATATATATATATATATATATATATATATAGCCTCCACGCTAATAGATTTATGGGCATTTTTCCTTTCTCATTAAAAGCAACGACTCCTTGAGAATAGGTGTGCAAGATGATTTCCTTTCGAAATTAACATTCAAATTAACGTTAGCTACACAAGTTAAGAGTTGCGTTGCTATATTATCGGGCTAACGAACGTTAATGCAACAGATATCCGACAGAAGGCCACCAGATATGAGAAGTATTTTCATCATTTGTGTTTAGCCGTTTTAAATAATATAGCTAGCTAGCTAGCTGGCTGGCTGGCTGGTAACTAACGACGTTGTAGCGAGGGAACTAAGTGAGTGGTTAGCATTACGGCTAACGTTTACAAACTAGCTAATCCTCGCTATCGTTAGCTAACAACACCGGAGCTAAGTATAAATGAAGAGGTTCTGCTTTATCACTTCTCAGTGTATCAATGCAGCCACCCACACGGTGTACAGGGCAGCGTGTGAGTGTAAAAAATATATAAATGTATAAAACAAAATAGGTTTACCTCAGAGTTTTCCTCGACGTAGCTAGCCTGTCAAGCTAGCGGATAGCGCCACTGTTCGTTTTCTCTTCTTCTCTTGCTTATTCTTTGTGTATATTTGCGGATTGCAATCAGACGGTGAATGTGCACACCGCCGCCTACTGTGTTAGATGTGTAACGACGGGAAATTACATACATTTTTATTGGAAACAAGGTTGGTGTGCACATAATACAGCACAAGTAGCCATTCTTTTCTATTTTAAAGAAAATAATAATATTTGTTTAAAAGAATAAATATGAAATGCATTAAAAAGTCATTGAAAAAAAATACATTAAAAATCGAAATTCTAATGAAAGAATTTGCAATCAAAATAATCAATGAAAATACATACATGAAAGAAAGATATTATTACAAAATAGTATGAAAGAAAGACAGGCTGAATCTATGTACTCCACGAGAGAATAAAATAACAAATAAAACAAGAATATGCATTTCCTGCAGAAAATGCTGAAAAACTAAATTGCTGAAGCTAAACTGGATTGCTGGCATAATTGCATAAGAATTGTGTATCAAAAAAGTGTTAAAAAGTATATTTTGTATATTTAATATTTCGAAAAAAAGTTATCAATGAAAGTCATGGTTTAGAATGACGCAAACAATGTCATAGTATAGCAAGTTGAAAAAAGTAATTGTATGTATATCTAAAAAAGTCTAAAAAAAAAGGGAAACAATATCATAATTTGTTGAAAGTCATGATATAGCATGTCGGGAAGAAAGAAGTTATTTTAAAAAAAAGTCTTAGTATAATAAAAAAAAGTTATAAAAAGTAATTATAAAGTATGTTGAAAAAATCCATTAAAAAGTCATAGTATAGTATGTTGAAAAACCGTGATAAAGAAAGTCATTGTATATTATGTCGAAAAAAGTCATGGTATAGTACGTCACAAAAGTCATGAAAAAATTATTTGCAGTGAGTCGAAAAAAATGATAAATAAAGTCATAGTATATTATGTTGATAAAAAGTGACAAAAAAAGTCGTTGCTCCATCTCCGCCACCCGCCTCCATGTTATGCCTTACATGTGCTTTCAGTGTGGCCTCTGTGAGACTCTCCTGTCTCTTGTCTCTTTTGTATATTATCTTTACTGCATGGACTGCTTTAATGCCTTTGCCATCACCTGTGCTTACTTGTTTGTCTGCCACTTGTGTATGTCCTAATCCTTTTTTGCGTATGCCTGCTGTCATTATGGATGTAATGTAATTTATTTTAATCTGCCATTGTGTTTTTGGATGTCTATCGTCAACTGTCAGCAGGGACTGGAAATTAGAGGCTGAAGCTAAACTTGAATAGTATGTTGAAAAATGTCATGTCAGAGTATAGCGTGTCAAAAAATGTCATAAAAAAAGATCCTAGTATTGTCTGTTGACAAAAATAATAAAAAAGTCATAATATAGTATGTTGAAATAAGGGAAAAAAGTAATTGTATGGTATATCTAAAAAAAAGTCAGTATACTATTTCGAAAAAAGGGATAAAAAATCATTATATAGCATGTTGAAAAAAGTGAAAAACTCATGGTATATAGCATGTCGGGATGAAAAAGTTACAAAAAAGTAGTAGTATATTATGTTGAAAAAAGTGATAGTTTAGTATGTCAAAAGAAAGGAATAAAAGTCATAGTGCTAACCACCAAGCCACCGTTCCTCCAAATAAAGTTGTAAAAACATCATAGTATGGTTTGTCAAAAAGAAGGAAAAGTATAGCATGTCAAAAAATATAAAAAGTCATAGTATAGCATGTTGAAAAATATAAAAAATTATAGTATTGTATGTCGAAAACCTTTATAAAAAGTCATAGTATAGCGAGTTGAAAAATATAAAAAATCATAGTATTGTATGTCGAAAAAGTTTGAAAAAAGTCATAGTATTGTATTTTAAAAAATATAAAAAGTCATAGTATTGTATTTTAAAAAATATAAAAAGTCATAGTATTGAATGTCAAAAAATGTCATAAAAAGTATAGTATGTTTCTAAAACTTGTAGTTGTAATACATCTCTGACTCTCCCAAGACTGCATGCTTTCCCCCTCTGCTCTTCTCCCTGTACACCAACAGCTGCACCTTTAGTCACCAGTGCGTCAAGCTCCTGAAGTTTGCGGACACCCCCCCCTCATTGGACTCATCTCTGGCGGGGATGAGACTGCCTACAGGTGGGAGATGGACCACCTGGGGCAATCAGAACAACTTGGAGCCTCTTTAGACAGGT
Source organism: Etheostoma nigrum (assembly GCA_029931835.1). Lineage (NCBI taxonomy): Eukaryota > Metazoa > Chordata > Actinopteri > Perciformes > Percidae > Etheostoma > Etheostoma nigrum. The sequence continues at coordinate 2,472,463 of CM057249.1, forward strand.
TGTGGACTTTAGGAAGGACGCAGTGTCCCCCGCTCCCGTCACCCTGGGGGACTCCACAGTCTACATTGTGGAGTCCTTCTTCTACCTGGACACAACAGAGGATGTACTGAGAAGTTCAACCTGTCAAAGACTATGATGGTGGACCTCTACGCTGCCATCATCGAATCTGTCCTCACCTGCTCCATCACCATCTGGTACGCTGCAGTCTCTGCTTTCGGGGCAGAGCAGTAGCCCAGTCCGTAAGGAGTTGGGTTAGGGACCGGAGGGTTGTCAGTTCAATTCCCTGTATGGACCTGGAGTGTGGACTGGTAGCTGGAGAGATGCCACCTCACCTCCTGAGCACTGCCAGGTGCTCTTGAGCAAGGCACTGTACCCAGTAATTAATTAATAAACAGTATTAATAATTCTTAAGGACAAGAGCAGAGTATATGCTTACATCATAAAGAACAATTCTTCCCCTCAGCAGTAAGGTTTACCAACAAGGCCCCAGGCCACAATTGGCTCTAACTCTTAACCCCCCCCCCCCCCATCCACTAAACCTGCAATGACCTTAATCCTGGACTTTACATGCGCCCATTGCAAATATTTATATATTTGTTGCAAATTTTGTACTCAATTCATTCCCAGCCTTTTTTTTAATTATGCAACAGTTACTTTGTATGTATATATTGGTTATTTCTGTTATTGTTTATTTTATATTCATGTTTAATATGTTTGTTTATTTGTTGTTTATGTATGCACCTGTCACCAAGACAATAAAACGTTTTCTAAATCTGATGTCATAGTATAGCATGTCAAAAAGTCATAAAAAGTCATAGAATAGTATGTTGATGAAAGTCATAGTACAGCATGTCATAAAAAGTCATAGAATAGCATGTCATAAAAAAGGTATGTCATAAAAAGTCATTATATAGCATGTCGAAAAAAGTCATAGTATAGCATGTCGAAAAAAGTCATAGTTTAGCATGTCGAAAAAGGTCATAGTATAGCATGTCGAAAAAGGTCATAGTACAGCATGTCATAAAAAGTAATAGTATAGCATGTTGACAAAAGTCATAGTATAGCATGTTGACAAAAGTCATAGTATAGCATGTCATAAAAAGTCATAGTATAGCATGTCATAAAAAGTCATAGTATAGCATGTGGAAAAAGTCATAGTATAGCATGTCGAAAAAAGTCATAGTATAGTATGTCATAAAAAGTCAAAGTATAGCATGTCATAAAAAGTAATAGTATAGCATGTTGACAAAAGTCAAAGTATAGGATGTCATAAAAAGTCATAGTATAGCATGTCGAAAAAAGTCATAGTATAGCATGTCGAAAAAAGTCATAGTATAGCATGTCGAAAAAAGTCATAGTATGGCATGTCGAAAAAACTCATAGTATAGCATGTCGAAAAAAGTCATAGTATGGCATGTCATAAAAAGTCATAGTATAGCATGTCGAAAAAAGTCATAGTATAGCATGTCATAAAGAGTCATGGTTTAGCATGTCGAAAAAAGTCATAGTATAGCATGTCATAAAAACTCATAGTATAGCATGTTGAAAAAAGTCATAGTTTAGCAAGTCATAAAAAGTCATAGTATAGCATGTCAAAAAAGTCATAGTATAGCATGTCATAAAAAGTCATAGTATAGCATGTCGAAAAAAGTCATAGTATAGCATGTCGAAAAACGTCATAGTACAGAATGTCATAAAAAGTCATAGTATAGTATGTCGAAAAAAGTCATAGTATAGCATGTCATAAAAAGTCATAGTATAGCATGTCGAAAAAAGTCATAGTATAGCATGTCGAAAAAAGTCATAGTATAGCATGTTGAAAAAAGTCATAGTTTAGCATGTCATAAAAAGTCATAGTATAGCATGTCATAAAAAGTCATAGTATAGCATGTCATAAAAAGTCATAGTATAGCATGTGGAAAAAGTCATAGTATGGCATGTCGAAAAAAGTCATAGTATAGTATGTCATAAAAAGTCATAGTATAGCATGTCGAAAAAAGTCATAGTATAGCATGTTGAAAAAAGTCAGTTATTATGTCGAAAAAAGTCATAGTATAGCATGTCATAAAAAGTCATAGTATAGCATGTCGAAAAAAGTCATAGTATAGCATGTTGGAAAAAGTCATAGTTTAGCATGTCATAAAAAGTCATAGTATAAGTCATAGTATAGCATGATATAAAAAGTCATAGTATAGCATGTGGAAAAAGTCATAGTATGGCATGTCGAAAAAAGTCATAGTATAGTATGTCATAAAAAGTCAAAGTATAGCATGTTGACAAAAGTCAAAGTATAGGATGTCATAAAAAGTTATATTATAGCATATCGAAAAAACTCATAGTATAGCATGTCGAAAAAAGTCATAGTATAGCATGTCGAAAAAAGTCATAGTATGGCATGTCATAAAAAGTCATAGTATAGCATGTCATAAAAAGTCATAGTATAGCATGTCGAAAAAAGTCATATTATAGCATGTTGAAAAAAGTCATAGTAAAGCATGTCGAAAAACGTCATAGTACAGAATGTCATAAAAAGTCATAGTATAGTATGTCGAAAAAAGTCATAGTGTAGTATGTCATAAAGAGTCATAGTATAGCATGTCGAAAAAAGTCATTGTATAGCATGTCATAAAAAGTCATAGTATAGCATGTCGAAAAAAGTCATAGTATAGCATGTTGAAAAAAGTCATAGTATAGCATGTTGAAAAAAGTCATAGTTTAGCATGTCATAAAAAGTCATAGTATAGCATGTCGAAAAAAGTCATAGTATAGCATGTCATAAAAAGTCATAGTATAGCATGTCGAAAAAAGTCATAGTGTAGCATGTCGAAAAAAATCGTAGAATAGCATGTCATAAAAAGTCATAGTATAGCATGTGGAAAAGGTCATAGTATAGCATGTCGAAAAAAGTCATAGTATAGTATGTCATAAAAAGTCAAAGTATAGCATGTCATAAAAAGTTATAGTATAGCATGTCGAAAAAAGTCATAGTATAGTATGTCATAAAGAGTCATAGTATAATATGTCGAAAAAAGTAATAGAAAAGCATGTTGAAAAAAGTCATAGTATAGCATGTCATAAAAAGTCATAGTAAAGCGTGTTGAAAAAAGTAATAGTACAGCATGTCAAAAAAAGTAATAGTATAGCATGTCATAAAAAGTCATAGTATAGCATGTCGAAAAAAGTCATAGTATAGCATGTCATAAAAAGTCATAGTATAGCATGTCAAAAAAAGTCACAGTATAGCATGTTGAAAAAAGTCATAGTATAGCATGTTGAAAAAAGTCATAGTTTAGCATGTCATAAAAAGTCATAGTATAGCATGTCGAAAAAAGTCATAGTAAAGCATGTCATAAAAAGTCATAGTATAGCAAGTCATAAAAAGTCATAGTATAGCATGTGGAAAAAGTCATAGTATGGCATGTCGAAAAAAGTCATAGTATAGTATGTCATAAAAAGTCAAAGTATAGCATGTTGACAAAAGTCAAAGTATAGGATGTCATAAAAAGTTATATTATAGCATATCGAAAAAACTCATAGTATAGCATGTCAAAAAAAGTCATAGTATAGCATGTCGAAAAAAGTCATAGTATGGCATGTCATAAAAAGTCATAGTATAGCATGTCATAAAAAGTCATAGTATAGCATGTCGAAAAAAGTCATATTATAGCATGTTGAAAAAAGTCATAGTATAGCATGTTGAAAAAAGTCATAGTTTAGCATGTCATAAAAAGTCATAGTATAGCATGTCGAAAAAAGTCATAGTATAGCATGTCATAAAAAGTCATAGTATAGCATGTTGAAAAAAGTCATAGTATAGCATGTCATAAAAACTCATAGTATAGCATGTCGAAAAAAATCATAGAATAGCATGTCATAAAAAGTCATAGTATAGCATGTGGAAAAGGTCATAGTATAGCATGTCGAAAAAAGTCATAGTATAGTATGTCATAAAAAGTCAAAGTATAGCATGTCATAAAAAGTTATAGTATAGCATGTCGAAAAAAGTCATAGTATAGTATGTCATAAAGAGTCATAGTATAATATGTCGAAAAAAGTAATAGAAAAGCATGTTGAAAAAAGTCATAGTATAGCATGTTGAAAAAAGTCATAGTATAGCATGTCATAAAAAGTCATAGTAAAGCGTGTTGAAAAAAGTAATAGTACAGCATGTCAAAAAAAGTAATAGTATAGCACGTCATAAAAAGTTATAGTATAGCATCTCGAAAAAAGTAATAGTATAACATGTCCAAAAAAGTAATAGTATAGCATGTCATAAAAAGTCATAGTATAGCATGTCATAAAAAGTCATAGTATAGCATGTCGAAAAAAGTAATAGTATAACATGTCGAAAAAAGTAATAGAATAGCATGTCATAAAAAGTCATAGTATAGCATGTCGAAAAAAGTCATAGTATAGCATGTCATAAAAAGTCATAGTAAAGCGTGTCTAAAAAAGTAATAATACAGCATGTCAAAAAAAGTAATAGTATAGCATGTCATAAATAGTCATAGTATAGCATGTCGAAAAAAGTCATAGTATAGCATGTCATAAAAAGTCATAGTAAAGCGTGTCTAAAAAAGTCATAATACAGCATGTCAAAAAAAGTAATAGTATAGCATATCATAAATAGTCATAGTATAGCATGTCGAAAAAAGTAATAGTATAACATGTCATGAAAAGTCATAGTATAGCACTTCATAAAAAGTCATAGTATAGCATGTCATAAAAAGTCCTAGTATAGAATGTGATAAAAAGTCATAGTATAGCATGATAAAAAAGTAATAGTATAGCAAGTCGAAAAAAGTAATAGTATAACATGTCATAAAAAGTAATAGTATAGCATGTCATAAAAAGTCATAGTATAGCATGTCGAAAAAAGCAACAGTATAGTCTGTCTTAAAAAGTCATAGTATAGCATGTCATAAAAAGTAATAGTATAGCATGTTGACAAAAGTTATAGTATAGCATGTCATAAAAAGTCATAGTATAGCATGTCAAAAAAGTCATAGTATGGCATGTTGAAAAAAGTCATAGTATAGCATGTCATAAAAAGTCATAGTATAGTATGTCATAAAAGGTCATAGTATAGCATGTTTAAAAATATACAAAATCATAGTATATTATGTAGAAAAAGTTTTTAAAAAGTCATAGTATTGTATTTTGAAAAATATTAAAAGTCATAGTATTGTATGTCAAAAAATGTCATAAAAAGTCATAGTATAGTTTCTAAAACTTTGTAATACATTGTAATACATCTCTGACTCTCCCAAGACTGCATGCTTTCCCCCTCTGCTCTTCTCCCTGTACACCAACAGCTGCACCTTTAGTCACCGGTGCGTCAAGCTCCTGAAGTTTGCGGACACCCCCCCCTCATTGGACTCATCTCTGGCGGGGATGAGACTGCCTACAGGTGGGAGATGGACCACCTGGGGCAATCAGAACAACTTGGAGCCTCTTTAGACAGGTTGTGGACTTTAGGAAGGACGCAGTGTCCCCCGCCCCCGTCACCCTGGGGAACTCCACAGTCTACATTGTGGAGTCCTTCTTCTTCATGGACACAACAGAGGATGTACTGAGAAGTTCAACCTGTCAAAGACTATGATGGTGGACCTCTACGCTGCCATCATCGAATTTGTCCTCACCTGCTCCATCACCATCTGGTACGCTGCAGTCTCTGCTTTCGGGGCAGAGCAGTAGCCCAGTCCGTAAGGAGTTGGGTTAGGGACCGGAGGGTCGTCAGTTCAATTCGCTGTATGGACCGGAGTGTGGATTGCTAGCTGGAGAGATGCCACCTCACCTCCTGAGCACTGCCAGGTGCTCTTGAGCAAGGCACTGTACCCAGTAATTAATTAATAAACAGTATTAATAATTCTTCAGGACAATATGCTTACATCATAAAGAACAATTCTTCCCCTCAGCAGTAAGGTTTACCAACAAGGCCCCAGGCCACAATTGGCTCTAACTCTTAACCCCCCCCATCCACTAAACCTGCAATGACCTTAATCCTGGACTTTACATCAGCCCATTGCAAATATTTATATATATATATTTGTTGCAAATTTTGTACTCAATTCATTCCCAGCCTGTTTTTTAATTATGCAACAGTTACTTTGTATGTATAAATTAGTTATTTCTGTTATTGTTTATTTTATATTAATGTTTAATATGTTTGTTTATTTGTTGTTTATGTATGCACCTGTCACCAAGACAATAAAACCTTTTCTAAATCTGATGTCATAGTATAGCATGTCAAAAAGTCATAAAAAGTCATAGAATAGTATGTTGATGAAAGTCATAGTACAGCATGTCATAAAAAGTCATAGAATAGCATGTCATAAAAAAGGTATGTCATAAAAAGTCATTATATAGCATGTCGAAAAAAGTCATAGTATAGCATGTCGAAAAAAGTAATAGTTTAGCATGTCATAAAAAGTGATAGTATAGCATGTCGAAAAAAGTCATAGTATAGCATGTCGAAAAAGGTCATAGTATAGCATGTCATAAAAAGTCATAGTACAGCATGTCATAAAAAGTCATAGTATAGCATGTCATAAAAAGTAATAATATAGCATGTTGACAAAAGTCATAGTATAGCATGTCATAAAAAGTCATAGTATAGCATGTCATAAAAAGTCATAGTATAGCATGTCATAAAATGTCATAGTATAGCATGTCGAAAAAAGTCCTAGTATAGCATGTGGAAAAAGTCATAGTATAGCATGTCGAAAAAGTCATAGTATAGCATGTCATAAAAAGTTGAAAAAAGTCATAGTATAGTATGTCATAAAAAGTCAAAGTATAGCATGTCATAAAAAGTTATAGTATAGCATGTCGAAAAAAGTCATAGTATAGTATGTCATAAAGAGTCATAGTATAATATGTCGAAAAAAGTAATAGAAAAGCATGTTGAAAAAAGTCATAGTATAGCATGTTGAAAAAAGTCATAGTATAGCATGTCATAAAAAGTCATAGTAAAGCGTGTTGAAAAAAGTAATAGTACAGCATGTCAAAAAAAGGAATAGTATAGCACGTCATAAAAAGTTATAGTATAGCATGTTGACAAAAGTCATAGTATAGCATGTCATAAAAAGTCATAGTATAGCATGTCATAAAAAGTCATAGTATAGCATGTCATAAAATGTCATAGTATAGCATGTCGAAAAAAGTCCTAGTATAGCATGTCATAAAAAGTCATAGTATAGCATGTCGAAAAAAGTCATAGTATAGCATGTTGGAAAAAGTCATAGTTCAGCATGTCATAAAAAGTCATAGTATAGCATGTCGAAAAAAGTCATAGTATAGCATGTCATAAAAAGTCATAGTATAGCATGTCATAAAAAGTCATAGTATAGCATGTGGAAAAAGTCATAGTATAGCATGTCGAAAAAAGTCATAGTATAGCATGTCATAAAAAGTCAAAGTATAGCATGTCATAAAAAGTAATAGTATGGCATGTTGACAAAAGTCAAAGTATAGGATGTCATAAAAAGTTATAGTATAGCATGTCGAAAAAAGTCATAGTATAGCATGTCGAAAAAAGTCATAGTATGGCATGTCATAAAAAAGTCATAGTATAGCATGTCATAATAAGTCATAGTATAGCATGTCGAAAAAAGTCATAGTATAGCATGTCGAAAAAAAATCATAGTATAGCATGTCATAAAAAGTCATAGTATAGCCTGTGGAAAAAGTCATAGTATAGCATGTCATAAAAAGTCATAGTATAGTATGTCATAAAAAGTCAAAGTATAGCATGTCATAAAAAGTAATAGTATAGTATGTCATAAAGATTCATAGTATAACATGTCAAAAAAAGTCATAGTATAGCATGTCATAAAAATTCATAGTATAGCATGTCGAAAAAAGTCATAGTATAACATGTCATGAAAAGTCATATTATAGCACTTCATAAAAAGTCATAGTATAACATGTCATAAAACGTCATAGTATAGAATGTCATAAAAAGTCATAGTATAGCATGATAAAAAAGTAATAGTATAGCATGTCAAAAAAAGTAATAGTATAAAATGTCATAAAAAGTAATAGTATAGCATGTCATAAAAAGTCATAGTATAGCATGTCGAAAAAAGCAATAGTATAGTCTGTCTTAAAAAGTCATAGTATAGCATGTCATAAAAAGTAATAGTATAGCATGTCGAAAAAAGTCATAGTACAGCATGTCGAAAAAAGTCATAGTATAGCATGTTGAAAAAAGTCATAGTTTAGCATGTCATAAAAAGTCATAGTATAGCATGTCGAAAAAAGTCATAGTATAGCATGTCATAAAAAGTCATAGTATAGCATGTCATAAAAAGTCATAGTATAACCTGTCATAAAACGTCATAGTATAGAATGTCATAAAAAGTCATAGTATAGCATGATAAAAAAGTAATAGTATAGCATGTCGAAAAAAGTAATAGTATAACATGTCATAAAAAGTAATAGTATAGCATGTCATAAAAAGTCATAGTATAGCATGTCGAAAAAAGCAATAGTATAGTCTGTCTTAAAAAGTCATAGTATAGCATGTCATAAAAAGTAATAGTATAGCATGTCGAAAAAAGTCATAGTATAGCATGTCGAAAAAAGTCATAGTATAGCATGTCGAAAAAAGTCATAGTTTAGCATGTCATAAAAAGTCATAGTATAGCATGTCGAAAAAAGTCATAGTATAGCATGTCATAAAAAGTCATAGTATAGCATGTCATAAAAAGTCATAGTATAGCATGTCATAAAAAGTCATACTATAGCATGTCGAAAAAAGTCATAGTATAGCATGTTGAAAAAAGTCATAGTATAGCATGTTGAAAAAAGTCATAATTTAGCATGTCATGAAAAGTCATAGTATAGCATGTCGAAAAAAGTCATAGTATAGCATGTCATAAAAAGTCATAGTATAGCATGTCATAAAAAGTCATAGTAAAGCATGTGGAAAAAAGTCATAGTATAGCATGTCGAAAAAAAATCATAGTATAGCATGTCATAAAAAGTCATAGTATAGCCTGTGGAAAAAGTCATAGTATAGCATGTCATAAAAAGTCATAGTATAGTATGTCATAAAAAGTCAAAGTATAGCATGTCGAAAAAAGTCATATTATAGCATGTTGAAAAAAGTCATATTATAGCATGTTGAAAAAAGTCATAGTTTAGCATGTCGAAAAAAGTCATAGTATAGCATGTCATAAAAAGTCATAGTATAGCATGTCATAAAAAGTCATAGTATAGCATGTGGAAAAAGTCATAGTATAACATGTCGAAAAAAGTAATAGTATAGTATGTCGAAAAAAGTCATAGTAAAGCATGTCATAAAAAGTCATAGTATAGTATGTCATAAAAAGTCAAAGTATAGCATGTCGAAAAAAGTCATATTATAGCATGTTGAAAAAAGTCATATTATAGCATGTTGAAAAAAGTCATAGTTTAGCATGTCGAAAAAAGTCATAGTATAGCATGTCATAAAAAGTCATAGTATAGCATGTCATAAAAAGTCATAGTATAGCATGTGGAAAAAGTCATAGTATAACATGTCGAAAAATGTAATAGTATAGTATGTCGAAAAAAGTCATAGTAAAGCATGTCATAAAAAGTCATAGTATAGCAAGTCATAAAAAGTCATAGTATAGCATGTGGAAAAAGTCATAGTATGGCATGTCGAAAAAAGTCATAGTATAGTATGTCATAAAAAGTCAAAGTATAGCATGTTGACAAAAGTCAAAGTATAGGATGTCATAAAAAGTTATATTATAGCATATCGAAAAAACTCATAGTATAGCATGTCGAAAAAAGTCATAGTATAGCATGTCGAAAAAAGTCATAGTATGGCATGTCATAAAAAGTCATAGTATAGCATGTTGAAAAAAGTCATATTATAGCATGTTGAAAAAAGTCATAGTATAGCATGTTGAAAAAAGTCATAGTTTAGCATGTCATAAAAAGTCATAGTATAGCATGTCGAAAAAAGTCATAGTATAGCATGTCATAAAAAGTCATAGTATAGCATGTCGAAAAAAGTCATAGTATAGCATGTCATAAAAAGTCATAGTATAGCATGTCGAAAAAAATCATAGAATAGCATGTCATAAAAAGTCATAGTATAGCATGTGGAAAAGGTCATAGTATAGCATGTCGAAAAAAGTCATAGTATAGTATGTCATAAAAAGTCAAAGTATAGCATGTCATAAAAAGTAATAGTATAGTACGTCATAAAGATTCATAGTATAACATGTCAAAAAAAGTCATAGTATAGCATGTCATAAAAATTCATAGTATAGCATGTCGAAAAAAGTCATAGTATAACATGTCATGAAAAGTCATAGTATAGCACTTAATAAAAAGTCATAGTATAACATGTCATAAAACGTCATAGTATAGAATGTCATAAAAAGTCATAGTATAGCATGATAAAAAAGTAATAGTATAGCATGTCAAAAAAAGTAATAGTATAAAATGTCATAAAAAGTCATAGTATAGCATGTCATAAAAAGTCATAGTATAGCATGTCGAAAAAAGCAATAGTATAGTCTGTCTTAAAAAGTCATAGTATAGCATGTCATAAAAAGTAATAGTATAGCATGTCGAAAAAAGTCATAGTACAGCATGTCGAAAAAAGTCATAGTATAGCATGTTGAAAAAAGTCATAGTTTAGCATGTCATAAAAAGTCATAGTATAGCATGTCGAAAAAAGTCATAGTATAGCATGTCATAAAAAGTCATAGTATAGCATGTCATAAAAAGTCATAGTATAACATGTCATAAAACGTCATAGTATAGAATGTCATAAAAAGTCATAGTATAGCATGATAAAAAAGTAATAGTATAGCATGTCGAAAAAAGTAATAGTATAACATGTCATAAAAAGTAATAGTATAGCATGTCATAAAAAGTCATAGTATAGCATGTCGAAAAAAGCAATAGTATAGTCTGTCTTAAAAAGTCATAGTATAGCATGTCATAAAAAGTAATAGTATAGCATGTCGAAAAAAGTCATAGTATAGCATGTCGAAAAAAGTCATAGTATAGCATGTTGAAAAAAGTCATAGTTTAGCATGTCATAAAAAGTCATAGTATAGCATGTCAAAAAAAGTCATAGTATAGCATGTCATAAAAAGTCATAGTATAGCATGTCATAAAAAGTCATAGTATAGCATGTCATAAAAAGTCATAGTATAGCATGTCGAAAAAAGTCATAGTATAGCATGTTGAAAAAAGTCATAGTATAGCATGTTGAAAAAAGTCATAATTTAGCATGTCATGAAAAGTCATAGTATAGCATGTCGAAAAAAGTCATAGTATAGCATGTCATAAAAAGTCATAGTATAGCATGTCATAAAAAGTCATAGTAAAGCATGTGGAAAAAGTCATGGTATAGCATGTCGAAAAAAGTCATAGTATAATATGTCATAAAAAGTCAAAGTATAGCATGTCATAAAAAGTTATAGTATAGCATGTCGAAAAAAGTCATAGTATAGCATGTCGAAAAAAGTCATAGTATGGCATGTCATAAAAAGTCATAGTATAGCATGTCATAAAAAGTCATAGTATAGCATGTCGAAAAAAGTCATATTATAGCATGTTGAAAAAAGTCATATTATAGCATGTTGAAAAAAGTCATAGTTTAGCATGTCGAAAAAAGTCATAGTATAGCATGTCATAAAAAGTCATAGTATAGCATGTCATAAAAAGTCATAGTATAGCATGTGGAAAAAGTCATAGTATAACATGTCGAAAAAAGTAATAGTATAGTATGTCGAAAAAAGTCATAGTAAAGCATGTCATAAAAAGTCATAGTATAGCAAGTCATAAAAAGTCATAGTATAGCATGTGGAAAAAGTCATAGTATGGCATGTCGAAAAAAGTCATAGTATAGTATGTCATAAAAAGTCAAAGTATAGCATGTTGACAAAAGTCAAAGTATAGGATGTCATAAAAAGTTATATTATAGCATATCGAAAAAACTCATAGTATAGCATGTCGAAAAAAGTCATAGTATAGCATGTCGAAAAAAGTCATAGTATGGCATGTCATAAAAAGTCATAGTATAGCATGTCATAAAAAGTCATAGTATAGCATGTTGAAAAAAGTCATATTATAGCATGTTGAAAAAAGTCATAGTATAGCATGTTGAAAAAAGTCATAGTTTAGCATGTCATAAAAAGTCATAGTATAGCATGTCGAAAAACGTCATAGTATAGCATGTCATAAAAAGTAATAGTATAGCATGTCGAAAAAAGTCATAGTATAGCATGTCATAAAAAGTCATAGTATAGCATGTCGAAAAAAATCATAGAATAGCATGTCATAAAAAGTCATAGTATAGCATGTGGAAAAGGTCATAGTATAGCATGTCGAAAAAAGTCATAGTATAGTATGTCATAAAAAGTCAAAGTATAGCATGTCATAAAAAGTTATAGTATAGCATGTCGAAAAAAGTCATAGTATAGTATGTCATAAAGAGTCATAGTATAATATGTCAAAAAAAGTAATAGAAAAGCATGTTGAAAAAAGTCATAGTATAGCATGTCATAAAAAGTCATAGTAAAGCGTGTTGAAAAAAGTAATAGTACAGCATGTCAAAAAAAGTAATAGTATAGCACGTCATAAAAAGTTATAGAATAGCATCTCGAAAAAAGTAATAGTATAACATGTCCAAAAAAGTAATAGTATAGCATGTCATAAAAAGATATAGTATAGCATGTCATAAAAAGTCATAGTATAGCATGTCGAAAAAAGTAATAGTATAACATGTCGAAAAAAGTCATAGTATAGCATGTCATAAATAGTCATAGTATAGCATGTCGAAAAAAGTCATAGTATAGCATGTCATAAAAAGTCATAGTAAAGCGTGTCTAAAAAAGTAATAATACAGCATGTCAAAAAAAGTCATAGTATAGCATATCATAAATAGTCATAGTATAGCATGTCGAAAAAAGTAATAGTATAACATGTCATGAAAAGTCATAGTATAGCACTTCATAAAAAGTCATAGTATAGCATGTCATAAAAAGTCCTAGTATAGAATGTCATAAAAAGTCATAGTATAGCATGATAAAAAAGTAATAGTATAGCAAGTCGAAAAAAGTAATAGTATAACATGTCATAAAAAGTAATAGTATAGCATGTCATAAAAAGTCATAGTATAGCATGTCGAAAAAAGCAACAGTATAGTCTGTCTTAAAAAGTCATAGTATAGCATGTCATAAAAAGTAAGAGTATAGCATGTTGACAAAAGTTATAGTATAGCATGTCATAAAAAGTCATAGTATAGCATGTCAAAAAAGTCATAGTATGGCATGTTGAAAAAAGTCATAGTATAGCATGTCATAAAAAGTTATAGTATAGTATGTCATAAAAGGTCATAGTATAGCATGTTTAAAAATATACAAAATCATAGTATATTATGTAGAAAAAGTTTTTAAAAAGTCATAGTATTGTATTTTGAAAAATATTAAAAGTCATAGTATTGTATGTCAAAAAATGTCATAAAAAGTCATAGTATAGTTTCTAAAACTTGTAATTGTAATACATCTCTGACTCTCCCAAGACTGCATGCTTTCCCCCTCTGCTCTTCTCCCTGTACACCAACAGCTGCACCTTTAGTCACCGGTGCGTCAAGCTCCTGAAGTTTGCGGACACACCCCCTCATTGGACTCATCTCTGGCGGGGATGAGACTGCCTACAGGTGGGAGATGGACCACCTGGGGCAATCAGAACAACTTGGAGCCTCTTTAGACAGGTTGTGGACTTTAGGAAGGACGCAGTGTCCCCCGCCCCCGTCACCCTGGGGGACTCCACAGTCTACATTGTGGAGTCCTTCTTCTTCATGGACACAACAGAGGATGTACTGAGAAGTTCAACCTGTCAAAGACTATGATGGTGGACCTCTACGCTGCCATCATCGAATTTGTCCTCACCTGCTCCATCACCATCTGGTACGCTGCAGTCTCTGCTTTCGGGGCAGAGCAGTAGCCCAGTCCGTAAGGAGTTGGGTTAAGGACCGGAGGGTCGTCAGTTCAATTCCCTGTATGGACCGGAGTGTGGATTGCTAGCTGGAGAGATGCCACCTCACCTCCTGAGCACTGCCAGGTGCTCTTGAGCAAGGCACTGTACCCAGTAATTAATTAATAAACAGTATTAATAATTCTTCAGGACAATATGCTTACATCATAAAGAACAATTCTTCCCCTCAGCAGTAAGGTTTACCAACAAGGCCCCAGGCCACAATTGGCTCTAACTCTTAACCCCCCCCATCCACTAAACCTGCAATGACCTTAATCCTGGACTTTACATCAGCCCATTGCAAATATTTATATATATATATTTGTTGCAAATTTTGTACTCAATTCATTCCCAGCCTGTTTTTTAATTATGCAACAGTTACTTTGTATGTATAAATTAGTTATTTCTGTTATTGTTTATTTTATATTAATGTTTAATATGTTTGTTTATTTGTTGTTTATGTATGCACCTGTCACCAAGACAATAAAACCTTTTCTAAATCTGATGTCATAGTATAGCATGTCAAAAAGTCATAAAAAGTCATAGAATAGTATGTTGATGAAAGTCATAGTACAGCATGTCATAAAAAGTCATAGAATAGCAAGTCATAAAAAAGGTATGTCATAAAAAGTCATTATATAGCATGTCAAAAAAAGTCATAGTATAGCATGTCGAAAAAAGTAATAGTTTAGCATGTCATAAAAAGTGATAGTATAGCATGTCGAAAAAAGTCATAGTATAGCATGTCGAAAAAGGTCATAGTATAGCATGTCATAAAAAGTCATAGTACAGCATGTCATAAAAAGTCATAGTATAGCATGTCATAAAAAGTAATAATATAGCATGTTGACAAAAGTCATAGTATAGCATGTCATAAAAAGTCATAGTATAGCATGTCATAAAAAGTCATAGTATAGCATGTCATAAAATGTCATAGTATAGCATGTCGAAAAAAGTCCTAGTATAGCATGTGGAAAAAGTCATAGTATAGCATGTCGAAAAAGTCATAGTATAGCATGTCATAAAAAGTCATAGTATAGCATGTCGAAAAAAGTCATAGTATAGCATGTTGGAAAAAGTCATAGTATAGCATGTCATAAAAAGTCATAGTATAGCATGTTATAAAAAGTCATAGTATAGCATGTCATAAAATGTCATAGTATAGCATGTCGAAAAAAGTCCTAGTATAGCATGTGGAAAAAGTCATAGTATAGCATGTCGAAAAAGTCATAGTATAGCATGTCATAAAAAGTCATAGTATAGCATGTCGAAAAAAGTCATAGTATAGCATGTTGGAAAAAGTCATAGTTCAGCATGTCATAAAAAGTCATACTATAGCATGTCGAAAAAAGTCATAGTATAGCATGTCATAAAAAGTCATAGTATAGCATGTCATAAAAAGTCATAGTATAGCATGTGGAAAAAGTCATAGTATAGCATGTCGAAAAAAGTCATAGTATAGTATGTCATAAAAAGTCAAAGTATAGCATGTCATAAAAAGTAATAGTATGGCATGTTGACAAAAGTCAAAGTATAGGATGTCATAAAAAGTTATAGTATAGCATGTCGAAAAAAGTCATAGTATAGCATGTCGAAAAAAGTCATAGTATAGCATGTCGAAAAAAGTCATAGTATGGCATGTCATAAAAAAGTCATAGTATAGCATGTCATAATAAGTCATAGTATAGCATGTCGAAAAAAGTCATAGTATAGCATGTCGAAAAAAAATCATAGTATAGCATGTCATAAAAAGTCATAGTGTAGCCTGTGGAAAAAGTCATAGTATAGCATGTCATAAAAAGTCATAGTATAGTATGTCATAAAAAGTCAAAGTATAGCATGTCATAAAAAGTAATAGTATAGTATGTCATAAAGATTCATAGTATAACATGTCAAAAAAAGTCATAGTATAGCATGTCATAAAAATTCATAGTATAGCATGTCGAAATAAGTCATAGTATAACATGTCATGAAAAGTCATAGTATAGCACTTCATAAAAAGTCATAGTATAACATGTCATAAAACGTCATAGTATAGAATGTCATAAAAAGTCATAGTATAGCATGATAAAAAAGTAATAGTATAGCATGTCAAAAAAAGTAATAGTATAAAATGTCATAAAAAGTAATAGTATAGCATGTCATTAAAAGTCATAGTATAGCATGTCGAAAAAAGCAATAGTATAGTCTGTCTTAAAAAGTCATAGTATAGCATGTCATAAAAAGTAATAGTATAGCATGTCGAAAAAAGTCATAGTACAGCATGTCGAAAAAAGTCATAGTATAGCATGTTGAAAAAAGTCATAGTTTAGCATGTCATAAAAAGTCATAGTATAGCATGTCGAAAAAAGTCATAGTATAGCATGTCATAAAAAGTCATAGTATAGCATGTCATAAAAAGTCATAGTATAACATGTCATAAAACGTCATAGTATAGAATGTCATAAAAAGTCATAGTATGGCATGATAAAAAAGTAATAGTATAGCATGTCGAAAAAAGTAATAGTATAACATGTCATAAAAAGTAATAGTATAGCATGTCATAAAAAGTCATAGTATAGCATGTCGAAAAAAGCAATAGTATAGTCTGTCTTAAAAAGTCATAGTATAGCATGTCATAAAAAGTAATAGTATAGCATGTCGAAAAAAGTCATAGTATAGCATGTCGAAAAAAGTCATAGTATAGCATGTTGAAAAAAGTCATAGTTTAGCATGTCATAAAAAGTCATAGTATAGCATGTCGAAAAAAGTCATAGTATAGCATGTCATAAAAATTCATAGTATAGCATGTCATAAAAAGTCATAGTATAGCATGTCATAAAAAGTCATAGTATAGCATGTCGAAAAAAGTCATAGTATAGCATGTTGAAAAAAGTCATAGTATAGCATGTTGAAAAAAGTCATAATTTAGCATGTCATGAAAAGTCATAGTATAGCATGTCGAAAAAAGTCATAGTATAGCATGTCATAAAAAGTCATAGTATAGCATATCATAAAAAGTCATAGTAAAGCATGTGGAAAAAGTCATGGTATATAGCATGTCGAAAAAAGTCATAGTATAATATGTCATAAAAAGTCAAAGTATAGCATGTCATAAAAAGTTATAGTATAGCATGTCGAAAAAAGTAATAGTATAGCATGTCGAAAAAAGTCATAGTATGGCATGTCATAAAAAGTCATAGTATAGCATATCATAAAAAGTCATAGTATAGCATGTCGAAAAAAGTCATATTATAGCATGTTGAAAAAAGTCATATTATAGCATGTTGAAAAAAGTCATAGTTTAGCATGTCGAAAAAAGTCATAGTATAGCATGTCATAAAAAGTCATAGTATAGCATGTGGAAAAAGTCATAGTATAACATGTCGAAAAAAGTAATAGTATAGTATGTCATAAAAAGTCATAGTATAGCATGTCATAAAAACTCATAGTATAGCATGTCAAAAAAAGTCATAGTATAGCATGTTGAAAAAAGTCATAGTATAGCATGTTGAAAAAAGTCATAGTTTAGCATGTCATAAAAAGTCATAGTATAGAATGTCGAAAAAAGTCATAGTACAGCATGTCATAAAAAGTCATAGTATAGCATGTCATAAAAAGTCATAGTATAGCATGTGGAAAAAGTCATAGTATAACATGTCGAAAAAAGTCATAGTTTAGCATGTCATAAAAAGTCATAGTATAGAATGTCGAAAAAAGTCATAGTACAGCATGTCATAAAAAGTCATAGTATAGCATGTCATAAAAAGTAATAGTATAGCATGTTTACAAAAGTCAAAGTATAGGATGTCATAAAAAGTTATAGTATAGCATGTCGAAAAAAGTCATAGTATAGCATGTCGAAAAAAGTCATAGTATAGCATGTCGAAAAAAGTCACATTATAGCATGTTGAAAAAAGTCATAGTAAAGCATGTCGAAAAACGTCACAGTACAGAAAGTCATAAAAAGTCATAGTATAGCATGTCAAAGAAGTCATAGTATAGTAGGTCATAAAGAGTCATAGTATAGCATGTCGAAAAAAGTCATAGTATAGCATGTCATAAAAACTCATAGTATAGCATGTTGAAAAAAGTCATAGTATAGCATGTTGAAAAAAGTCATAGTATAGCATGTTGAAAAAAGTCATAGTTTAGCATGTCATAAAAAGTCATAGTATAGCATGTTGAAAAAAGGCATAGTATAGCATGTCATAAAAAGTCATAGTATAGCACGTCGAAAAAAGTCATAGTATAGCATGTCGATAAAAATCATAGTATAGCATGTCATAAAAAGTCATAGTATAGCATGTGGAAAAAGTCATAGTATAGCATGTTGAAAAAAGTCATATTATAGCATGTTGAAAAAAGTCATAGTTTAGCATGTCGAAAAAAGTCATAGTATAGCATGTCATAAAAAGTCATAGTATAGCATGTCATAAAAAGTCATAGTATAGCATGTGGAAAAAGTCATAGTATAACATGTCGAAAAAAGTAATAGTATAGTATGTCATAAAAAGTCATAGTATAGCATGTCATAAAAACTCATAGTATAGCATGTCAAAAAAAGTCATAGTATAGCATGTTGAAAAAAGTCATAGTATAGCATGTTGAAAAAAGTCATAGTTTAGCATGTCATAAAAAGTCATAGTATAGAATGTCGAAAAAAGTCATAGTACAGCATGTCATAAAAAGTCATAGTATAGCATGTGGAAAAAGTCATAGTATAACATGTCGAAAAAAGTAATAGTATAGTATGTCATAAAAAGTCAATGTATAGCATGTCATAAAAAGTAATAGTATAGCATGTTTACAAAAGTCAAAGTATAGGATGTCATAAAAAGTTATAGTATAGCATGTCGAAAAAAGTCATAGTATAGCATGTCGAAAAAAGTCATAGTATAGCATGTCGAAAAAAGTCACATTATAGCATGTTGAAAAAAGTCATAGTACAGCATGTCATAAAAAGTCATAGTATAGCATGTCATAAAAAGTCATAGTATAGCATGTGGAAAAAGTCATAGTATAACATGTCGAAAAAAGTAATAGTATAGTATGTCATAAAAAGTCAATGTATAGCATGTGATAAAAAGTAATAGTATAGCATGTTTACAAAAGTCAAAGTATAGGATGTCATAAAAAGTTATAGTATAGCATGTCGAAAAAAGTCATAGTATAGCATGTCGAAAAAAGTCATAGTATAGCATGTCGAAAAAAGTCACATTATAGCATGTTGAAAAAAGTCATAGTAAAGCATGTCGAAAAACGTCACAGTACAGAAAGTCATAAAAAGTCATAGTATAGCATGTCAAAGAAGTCATAGTATAGTATGTCATAAAGAGTCATAGTATAGCATGTCGAAAAAAGTCATAGTATAGCATGTCATAAAAAGTCATAGTATAGCATGTTGAAAAAAGGCATAGTATAGCATGTCATAAAAAGTCATAATATAGCACGTCGAAAAAAGTCATAGTATAGCATGTCGATAAAAATCATAGTATAGCATGTCATAAAAAGTCATAGTATAGCATGTGGAAAAAGTCATAGTATAGCATGTCGAAAAAAGTCATAGTATAGTATGTCATAAAAAGTCATAGTTTAGCATGTCATGAAAAGTCATAGTATAGCATGTCATCAAAAGTCATAGTATAGCATGTCATAAAAAGTCATAGGATAGCATGTCGAAAAAAGTCATAGTATAGCATGTCATAAAAAGTCATAGTATAGCATGTCGAAAAAAGTCATATTATAGCATGTTGAAAAAATTCATAGTAAAGCATGTCGAAAAACGTCATAGTACAGAATGTCATAAAAAGTCATAGTATAGCATGTCGAAAAAAGTCATAGTATAGCATGTCATAAAAAGTCATAGTATAGCATGTCATAAAAAGTCATAGTATAGCATGTCGAAAAAAGTCATAGTATAGCATGTCATAAAAAGTCATAGTATAGCATGTCATAAAAAGTCATAGTATAGCATGTGGAAAAAGACATAGTATATCATGTCGAAAAAAGTCATAGTATAGCATGTCAAAAAAAGTCATATGATAGCATGTCGAAAAAATTCATAATATGGCATGTCATAAAAAGTTATAGTATAGCATGTCGAAAAAGTCATAGTATAGCATGTCAAAAAAGTCATAGTATAGTATGTCATAAAGAGTCATAGTATAACATGTCGAAAAAAGTAATAGTATAGCATGTTGAAAAAAGTCATGATATAGCATGTCATAAAAAGTAATAGTAAAGCGTGTTGAAAAAAGTAATAGTACAGCATGTCAAAAAAAGTAATAGTATAGCATGTCATAAAAAGTCATAGTATAGCACTTCATAAAAAGTCATAGTATAGTCTGTCTTAAAAAGTCATAATATAGCATGTCATAAAAAGTAATAGTATAGCATGTTGACAAAAGTCCTAGTATAGCATGTTATAAAAAGTCATAGTATAGCATGTGGAAAAAGTCATAGTATAGCATGTCGAAAAAAGTCATAGTATAGTATGTCATAAAAAGTCATAGTTTAGCATGTCATGAAAAGTCATAGTATAGCATGTCATAAAAAGTTATAGTATAGCATGTCATAAAAAGTCATAGGATAGCATGTCGAAAAAAGTCATAGTATAGCATGTCATAAAAAATCATAGTATAGCATGTCGAAAAAAGTCATATTATAGCATGTTGAAAAAATTCATAGTAAAGCATGTCGAAAAACGTCATAGTACAGAATGTCATAAAAAGTAATAGTATAGCATGTTGACAAAAGTCAAAATATAGCATGTCATAAAAAGTTATAGTATAGCATGTCGAAAAAAGTCATAGTAAAGCATGTCAAAAAACGTCATTGTACAGAATGTCATAAAAAGTCATAGTATAGCATGTCAAAAAAGTCATAGTATAGTATGTCATAAAGAGTCATAGTATAACATGTCATAAAGAGTCATAGTATAACATTTTGAAAAAAGTCATAGTACAGCATGTCATAAAAAGTCATAATATAGCATGTCAAAAAAAGTCATAGTATAGCATGTCATAAAAAGTCAAAGTAAAGCATGTCGAAAAAAGTAATAGTACAGCATGTCAAAAAAGTAATAGTATAGCATGTCATAAAAAGTCATATTATTGCATGTCGAAAAAAGTAATAGTATAACATGTCGAAAAAAGTAATAGTATAGCATGTCATAAAAAGTCAAATTATAGCATGTCGAAAAAAGTAATAGTATAACATGTCATGAAAACTCATAGTATAGTATGTCATAAAAAGTCATAGTATAGTATGACATAAAAAGTCATAGTATAACATGACAAAAAAAGTCATAGTATAGCACTTCATAAAAAGACATAGTATAGCATGTCATAAAAAGTCATAGTATAGAATGTCATAAAAAGTCATAGTATAGCATGTTGAAAAAAGTAATAGTATAGCATGTCAAAAAAGTCATAGTATAGCATGTTGAAAAAAGTCATAGTACAGCATGTCATAAAAAGTCATAATATAGCATGTCATAAAAAGTAATAGTATAGCATGTCATAAAACATCATAGTATAGCATGTCATAAAAAGTAATAGTATAGCATGTTGAAAAAAGTAATAGTACAGCATGTCATAAAAAGTCATAGTATAGCATGTCATAAAAAGTAATAGTATAGCATGTCAAAAAAAAGTCATAGTATAGCATGTGGAATAATTCATAGTATAGCATGTCGAAAAAAGTCATAGTATAGTATGTCATAAAAAGTAATAGTATAGCATGTTGACAAAAGTCAAAGTATAGCATGTCATAAAAAGTTATAGTATAGCATGTCGAAAAAAGTCATAGAATAGCATGTCATAAAAAGGTCATAGTATAGCATGTCATAAAAAGTCATAGTATAGCATTTCGAAAAAAATCATAGTATAGCATGTCATAAGAAGTAATAGTATAGCATGTCAAAAGAAATCATAGTATAGCATGTTGAAGAAAGTCATATTATAGCATTTCATAAAAAGTCATAGTATAGCATGTTGAAAAAAGTAATAGTATAGCATGTCATAAAAAGTCATAATATAGCATGTCATAAAAAGTAATAGTATAGCATGTCATAAAAAGTCATATTATAGTATGTCATAAAAAGTCAAGGTATATTATGTTGAAAAAAGTCATTGTATAGCATGTTGAAAAAAGTCATAGTATAGCATGTCGAAAAAAGTCATAGTATGGAATGTCATCAAAAGTCATAGAATAGCATGTTGAAAAAAGTAATAGTACAGCATGTCATAAAAAGTCATAGTATAGCATGTCATAAAAAGTAATAGTATAGCATGTTGAAAAAAGTAATAGTACAGCATGTCTTAAAAAGTCATAGTATAGCATGTCGAAATAAGTCATAGTATAGCATGTCATAAAAAGTCATAGTATAGCATGTCGAAAAAAAGTCATAGTATAGTATGTCATCAAAAGTCAAAGTATAGCATGTCATTAAAAAGTAATAATATAGCATGTCGAAAAAAGTCATAGTATAGTATGTCATAAAAAGTCAAAGTATAGCATGTCATAAAAAGTAATAGTATAGCATGTTGACAAAAGTCAAAGTATAGCATGTCATAAAAAGTCATAATATAGCATGTCAAAAAAAGTCATAGTATAGCATGTCATAAAAAGTCATAGTAAAGCATGTCGAAAAAAGTAATAGTACAGCATGTCAAAAAAGTAATAGTATAGCATGTCATAAAAAGTCATAGTATAGCATGTCGAAAAAAGTAATAGTATAACATGTCATGAAAAGTCATAGTATAGTATGTCATAAAAAGTCATAGTATAGCATGTCGAAAAAAAGTCATAGTATAGCATGTGGAAAAAGTCATAGTATAGCATGTCGAAAAAAGTCATAGTATAGTATGTCATAAAAAGTCAAAGTATAGCATGTCATAAAAAGTCATAGTATAGCATGTCGAAAAAAGTCATAGTATAGCATGTCGTAAAAACTCATAGTATAGCATGTCGAAAAAAGTCATAGTATAGCATGTCATAAAAAGTTATAGTATAGCATGTCGAAAAAAGTCATAGAATAGTATGTCATAAAAAGTCAAAGTATAGCATGTCATAAAAAGTCATAGTATAGCATGTTGACAAAAGTCAAAGTATAGCATGTCATAAAAAGTATATAACATGTCAAAAAAAGTCATAGTATAGCATGTCGAAAAAGTCATAGTATAGCATGTTGAAAAAAGTCAAGGTATAGCATGTCATAAAAAGTTATAGTATAGCATGTCGAAAAAGTCATAGTAAAGCATGTCGAAAAAAGTAATAGTACAGCATGTCAAAAAAAGTAATACTATAGCATGTCATAAAAAGTCATAGTATAGCATGTCAAAAAAAGTAATAGTATAACATGTCGACAAAAGTAATAGTATAGCATGTCATAAAAAGTCATAGTATAGCATGTCGAAAAAAGTAATAGTATAACATGTCATGAAAAGTCATAGTATAACATGTCAAAAAAAGTCATAGTATAGCACTTCATAAAAAGACATAGTATAGCATGTCATAAAAAGTCATAGTATAGAATGTCATAAAAAGTCATAGTATAGCATGTAATAAAAAGTCATAATATAGCATGTCATAAAAAGTCATAGAATAGCATGTCATTAAAAGTTATAACATAAAAAGTCATTATATAGCATGTCAAAAAAAGTCATAGTATAGCATGTCGAAAAAGGTCATAGTATAGCATATCATAAAAAGTCATAGAATAGCATGTTGAAAAAGTTATAGTACAGCATGTCATAAAAATTCATAGTATAGCATGTCATAAAAAGTAATAGTATAGCATGTTGAAAAAAGTAATAGTACAGCATGTCATAAAAAGTCATAGTATAGCATGTCGAAAAAAGTCATAGTATAGTATGTCATAAAAAGTCAAAGTATAGCATGTCATTAAAAGTAATAGTATAGCATGTCGAAAAAAGTCATAGAATAGCATGTCGAAAAAGTCATAGTATAGCATATCATAAAAAGTCAAGGTATATTATGTTGAAAATTGTCATAGTATAGCATGTTGAAAAAAGTCATAGTAAAGCATGTCAAAAAACGTCATTGTACAGAATGTCATAAAAAGTCATAGTATAGCATGTCAAAAAGTCATAGTATAGTATGTCAGAAAGAGTCATAGTATAGCATGTCATAAAAACTCATAGTATTGCATGTCGAAAAAAGTCATAGTATAGCATGTCAGAAAGAGTCATAGTATAGCATGTCGAAAAAAGTCATAGTATAGCATGTCGTAAAAACTCATAGTATAGCATGTCAAAAAAAGTCATAGTATAGCATGTCATAAAAAGTCAAGGTATATTATGTTGAAAAAAGTAATAGTATAGCATCTCAAAAAAGTCATAGTATTACATGTCGACAAAAGTAATAGTATAGCATGTCATAAAAAGTCATAGTAAAGCATGTCGAAAAAAGTAATAGTACAGCATGTCAAAAAAAGTAATAGTATAGCATGTCATAAAAAGTCATAGTATAGCATGTCGAAAAAAGTAATAGTATAACATGTCGACAAAAGTAATAGTATAGCATGTCATAAAAAGTCATAGTATAGCATGTCGAAAAAAGTAATAGTATAACATGTCATGAAAAGTCATAGTATAGTATGTCATAAAAAGTCATAGTATAGTATGTCATAAAAAGTCATAGTATAACATGTCAAAAAAAGTCATAGTATAGCACTTCATAAAAAGACATAGTATAGCATGTCATAAAAAGTCATAGTATAGAATGTCATAAAAAGTCATAGTATAGCATGTAATAAAAAGTCATAATATAGCATGTCATAAAAAGTCATAGAATAGCATGTCGAAAAAAGTCATAGTTTAGCATGTCATAAAAAGTGATAGTATAGCATGTCGAAAAAGGTCATAGTATAGCATGTCATAAAAAGTCATAGAATAGCATGTTGAAAAAAAGTTATAGTACAGCATGTCATAAAAATTCATAGTATAGCATGTAATAAAAAGTAATAGTATAGCATGTTTAAAAAAGTAATAGTACAGCATGTCATAAAAAGTCATAGTATAGCATGTCAAAAAAAGTCATAGTATAGTATGTCATAAAAAGTCAAAGTATAGCATGTCATAAAAATTAATAGTATAGCATGTTGACAAAAGTCAAAGTATAGCATGTCATAAAAAGTTATAGTATAGCATGTCGAAAAAAGTCATAGTATAGCATGTCGAAAAAAGTCATAATATAGCATGTCATAAAAAGTAATAGTATAGCATGTCATAAAAAGTCATAGTATAGTATGTCATAAAAAGTCAAGGTATATTATGTTGAAAAAAGTCATTGTATAGCATGTTGAAAAACGTCATAGTATAGCATGTCGAAAAAAGTCATAGTATGGAATGTCATAAAAAGTCTTAGAATAGCATTTTGAAAAACGTCATAGTATAGCATGTCGAAAAAAGTCATAGTATGGAATGTCATAAAAAGTCTTAGAATAGCATGTTGAAAAAAGTAATAGTAAGGCATGTCATAAAAAGTCATAGTATAGCATGTCATAAAAACTAATAGTATAGCATGTTGAAAAAACTAATAGTACAGCATGTCATAAAAAGTCATAGTATAGCATGTCTTAAAAAGTCATAGTATAGCATGTCGAAATAGGTCATAGTATAGCATGTCGAAAAAAGTCATAGTATAGTATTTCATCAAAAGTCAAAGTATAGCATGTCATAAAAAGTTATAGTATAGCATGTCGAAAAAAGTCATAGTATAGCATGTCGAAAAAGTCATAGTATAGCATATCATAAAAAGTCAAGGTATATTATGTTGAAAATTGTCATAGTATAGCATGTTGAAAAAAGTCATAGTAAAGCATGTCAAAAAACGTCATTGTACAGAATGTCATAAAAAGTCATAGTATAGCATGTCAAAAAACTCATAGTATTGCATGTCGAAAAAGTCATAGTATAGCATGTCAGAAAGAGTCATAGTATAGCATGTCATAAAAACTCATAGTATTGCATGTCGAAAAAAGTCATAGTATAGCATGTCAGAAAGAGTCATAGTATAGCATGTCATAAAAACTCATAGTATTGCATGTCGAAAAAAGTCATAGTATAGCATGTCATAAAAAGTCATAGTATAGCATGTCGAAAAAGGTCATAGTGTAGCATGTCATAAAAAGTCATAGTATAGCATGTCGAAAAAAATCATAGTATAGCATGTCATAAGAAGTAATAGTATAGCATGTCAAAAGAAATCATAGTATAGCATGTTGAAGAAAGTCATATTATAGCATTTCATAAAAAGTCATAGTATAGCATGTTGAAAAAAGTAATAGTATAGCATGTCATAAAAAGTCATAATATAGCATGTCATAAAAAGTAATAGTACAGCATGTCATAAAAAGTCATAGTATAGCATGTCTTAAAAAGTCATAGTATAGCATGTCGAAATAAGTCATAGTATAGCATGTCATAAAAAGTCATAGTATATCATGTCGAAAAAAAGTCATAGTATAGTATGTCATCAAAAGTCAAAGTATAGCATGTCATAAAAAAGTAATAGTATAGCATGTCGAAAAAAGTCATCGTATAGTATGTCTTAAAAAGTCAAAGTATAGCATGTCATAAAAAGTAATAGTATAGCATGTTGACAAAAGTCAAAGTATAGCATGTCATAAAAAGTCATAGTATAGCATGTCATAAAAAGTCATAGTAAAGCATGTCGAAAAAAGTAATAGTATAACATGTCGAAAAAAGTAATAGTATAGCATGTCATAAAAAGTCAAATTATAGCATGTCGAAAAAAGTAATAGTATAACATGTCATGAAAAGTCATAGTATAGTATGTCATAAAAAGTCATAGTATAGCACTTCATAAAAAGACATAGTATAGCATGTCATAAAAAGTCATAGTAAAGCATGTCGAAAAAAGTAATAGTATAGCATGTCAAAAAAAGTCATAGTATAGCATGTCATAAAAAGTAATAGTATAGCATGTGGAAAAAAAGTCATAGTATAGCATGTGGAAAAAGTCATAGTATAGCATGTCGAAAAAAGTCATAGTATAGTATGTCATAAAAAGTCAAAGTATAGCATGTCATAAAAAGTCATAGTATAGCATGTCGAAAAAAGTCATAGTATAGCATGTCGTAAAAACTCATAGTATAGCATGTCGAAAAAAGTCATAGTATAGCATGTCATAAAAAGTTATAGTATAGCATGTCGAAAAAAGTCATAGAATAGTATGTCATAAAAAGACAAAGTATAGCATGTCATAAAAAGTCATAGTATAGCATGTTGACAAAAGTCAAAGTATAGCATGTCATAAAAAGTATATAACATGTCAAAAAAAGTCATAGTATAGCATGTCGAAAAAGTCATAGTATAGCATGTTGAAAAAAGTCAAGGTATAGCATGTCATAAAAAGTTATAGAATAGCATGTCGAAAAAGTCATAGTAAAGCATGTCAAAAAAAGTAATAGTACAGCATGTCAAAAAAAGTAATAGTATAGCATGTCGAAAAAAATCATAGTATAGCATTTCATAAGAAGTCATAGTATAGCATGTCAAAAGAAATCATAGTATAGCATGTCATAAAAAGTTATAGTATAGCATGTCAAAAAAAGTCATAGTATAGCATGTCATAAAAAGTCATAGTAAAGCATGTTGAAGAAAGTCATAGTATAGCATGTCGAAAAAAGTAATAGTATAGCATGTCGAAAAAAGTAATAGTATAACATGTCGAAAGAAGTAATAGTATAGCATGTCTTAAAAAGTAATATTATAGCATGTTGACAAAAGTCATAGTATAGCATGTCATAAAAAGTAATATTATAGCATGTTGACAAAAGTCACAGTGTAGCATGTCTTAAAAAGTAATATTATAGCATGTTGACAAAAGTCATAGTATAGCATGTCATAAAAAGTCATAGTATAGCATGTCGAAAAAAGTCATAGTATAGCATGTCGTAAAAAGTCATAGTATAGCATGTCAAAAAAAGTCATAGTATAGCATGTCATAAAAAGTCATAGTATAGCATGTCATAAAAACTCAAGGTATATTATGTTGAAAAAAGTCATAGTATAGCATGTCGAAAAAAGTAATAGTATAACATGTCGAAAAAAGTAATAGTATAGCATGTCAAAAAAATCATAATATAGTATGTCATAAAAAGTCATAGTATAACATGTCAAAAAAAGTAATAGTATAGCATGTTGAAAAAAGTCATAGTACAGCATGTCATAAAAAGTCATAGTAAATTATGTCGAAAAAAGTAATAATACAGCATGTCAAAAAAAGTAATAGTATAGCATGTCATTAAAAGTCATAGTATAGTATGTCATAAAAAGTCAAGGTATATTATGTTGAAAAAAGTCATTGTATAGCATGTTGAAAAAAGTCATAGTATAGCATGTCGAAAAAAGTAATAGTATGGAATGTCATAAAAATTCATAGTATAGCATGTCATAAAAAGTCAAGGTATATTATGTTGAAAAAAGTAATAGTATAGCATGTCGAAAAAAGTAATAGTATAGCATGTCGAAAAAAGTAATAGTATAACATGTCGAAAAAAGTAGTAGTATAGCATGTCTTAAAAAGTAATATTATAGCATGTTGAAAAAAAGTCATAGTATAGCATGTCATAAAAAGTAATATTATAGCATGTTGACAAAAGTCATAGTATAGCATGTCTTAAAAAGTAATATTATAGCATGTTGACAAAAGTCATAGTATAGCATGTCATAAAAAGTCATAGTATAGCATGTCGAAAAAAGTCATAGTATAGCATGTCGTAAAAAGTCATAGTATAGCATGTCAAAAAAAGTCATAGTATAGCATGTCATACAAAGTCATAGTATAGCATGTCATAAAAACTCAAGGTATATTATGTTGAAAAAAGTCATAGTATAGCATGTCGAAAAAAGTCATAGTATAACATGTCGAAAAAAGTAATAGTATAGCATGTCAAAAAAATCATAATATAGTATGTCATAAAAAGTCATAGTATAACATGTCGAAAAAAGTAATAGTATAGCATGTTGAAAAAAGTCATAGTACAGCATTTCATAAAAAGTCATAGTAAAGGATGTCGAAAAAAGTAATAATACAGCATGTCAAAAAAAGTAATAGTATAGCATATCATAAATAGTCATAGTATAGCATGTCGAAAAAAGTAATAGTATAATATGTCATAAAAAGTTATAGTATAGAATGTCATAAAAAGTCATAGTATAGCATGTTGAAAAAAGTTATAGTATAGCATGTCATAAAAACTAATAGTATAGCATGTTGAAAAAACTAATAGTACAGCATGTCATAAAAAGTCATAGTATAGCATGTCTTAAAAAGTCATAGTATAGCATGTCGAAATAGGTCATAGTATAGCATGTCGAAAAAAGTCATAGTATAGTATTTCATCAAAAGTCAAAGTATAGCATGTCATAAAAAGTTATAGTATAGCATGTCGAAAAAAGTCATAGTATAGCATGTCGAAAAAGTCATAGTATAGCATATCATAAAAAGTCAAGGTATATTATGTTGAAAATTGTCATAGTATAGCATGTTGAAAAAAGTCATAGTAAAGCATGTCAAAAAACGTCATTGTACAGAATGTCATAAAAAGTCATAGTATAGCATGTCAAAAAACTCATAGTATTGCATGTCGAAAAAGTCATAGTATAGCATGTCAGAAAGAGTCATAGTATAGCATGTCATAAAAACTCATAGTATTGCATGTCGAAAAAAGTCATAGTATAGCATGTCAGAAAGAGTCATAGTATAGCATGTCATAAAAACTCATAGTATTGCATGTCGAAAAAAGTCATAGTATAGCATGTCATAAAAAGTCATAGTATAGCATGTCGAAAAAGGTCATAGTGTAGCATGTCATAAAAAGTCATAGTATAGCATGTCGAAAAAAATCATAGTATAGCATGTCATAAGAAGTAATAGTATAGCATGTCAAAAGAAATCATAGTATAGCATGTTGAAGAAAGTCATATTATAGCATTTCATAAAAAGTCATAGTATAGCATGTTGAAAAAAGTAATAGTATAGCATGTCATAAAAAGTCATAATATAGCATGTCATAAAAAGTAATAGTACAGCATGTCATAAAAAGTCATAGTATAGCATGTCTTAAAAAGTCATAGTATAGCATGTCGAAATAAGTCATAGTATAGCATGTCATAAAAAGTCATAGTATATCATGTCGAAAAAAAGTCATAGTATAGTATGTCATCAAAAGTCAAAGTATAGCATGTCATAAAAAAGTAATAGTATAGCATGTCGAAAAAAGTCATCGTATAGTATGTCTTAAAAAGTCAAAGTATAGCATGTCATAAAAAGTAATAGTATAGCATGTTGACAAAAGTCAAAGTATAGCATGTCATAAAAAGTCATAGTATAGCATGTCATAAAAAGTCATAGTAAAGCATGTCGAAAAAAGTAATAGTATAACATGTCGAAAAAAGTAATAGTATAGCATGTCATAAAAAGTCAAATTATAGCATGTCGAAAAAAGTAATAGTATAACATGTCATGAAAAGTCATAGTATAGTATGTCATAAAAAGTCATAGTATAGCACTTCATAAAAAGACATAGTATAGCATGTCATAAAAAGTCATAGTAAAGCATGTCGAAAAAAGTAATAGTATAGCATGTCAAAAAAAGTCATAGTATAGCATGTCATAAAAAGTAATAGTATAGCATGTGGAAAAAAAGTCATAGTATAGCATGTGGAAAAAGTCATAGTATAGCATGTCGAAAAAAGTCATAGTATAGTATGTCATAAAAAGTCAAAGTATAGCATGTCATAAAAAGTCATAGTATAGCATGTCGAAAAAAGTCATAGTATAGCATGTCGTAAAAACTCATAGTATAGCATGTCGAAAAAAGTCATAGTATAGCATGTCATAAAAAGTTATAGTATAGCATGTCGAAAAAAGTCATAGAATAGTATGTCATAAAAAGACAAAGTATAGCATGTCATAAAAAGTCATAGTATAGCATGTTGACAAAAGTCAAAGTATAGCATGTCATAAAAAGTATATAACATGTCAAAAAAAGTCATAGTATAGCATGTCGAAAAAGTCATAGTATAGCATGTTGAAAAAAGTCAAGGTATAGCATGTCATAAAAAGTTATAGAATAGCATGTCGAAAAAGTCATAGTAAAGCATGTCAAAAAAAGTAATAGTACAGCATGTCAAAAAAAGTAATAGTATAGCATGTCGAAAAAAATCATAGTATAGCATTTCATAAGAAGTCATAGTATAGCATGTCAAAAGAAATCATAGTATAGCATGTCATAAAAAGTTATAGTATAGCATGTCAAAAAAAGTCATAGTATAGCATGTCATAAAAAGTCATAGTAAAGCATGTTGAAGAAAGTCATAGTATAGCATGTCGAAAAAAGTAATAGTATAGCATGTCGAAAAAAGTAATAGTATAACATGTCGAAAGAAGTAATAGTATAGCATGTCTTAAAAAGTAATATTATAGCATGTTGACAAAAGTCATAGTATAGCATGTCATAAAAAGTAATATTATAGCATGTTGACAAAAGTCACAGTGTAGCATGTCTTAAAAAGTAATATTATAGCATGTTGACAAAAGTCATAGTATAGCATGTCATAAAAAGTCATAGTATAGCATGTCGAAAAAAGTCATAGTATAGCATGTCGTAAAAAGTCATAGTATAGCATGTCAAAAAAAGTCATAGTATAGCATGTCATAAAAAGTCATAGTATAGCATGTCATAAAAACTCAAGGTATATTATGTTGAAAAAAGTCATAGTATAGCATGTCGAAAAAAGTAATAGTATAACATGTCGAAAAAAGTAATAGTATAGCATGTCAAAAAAATCATAATATAGTATGTCATAAAAAGTCATAGTATAACATGTCAAAAAAAGTAATAGTATAGCATGTTGAAAAAAGTCATAGTACAGCATGTCATAAAAAGTCATAGTAAATTATGTCGAAAAAAGTAATAATACAGCATGTCAAAAAAAGTAATAGTATAGCATGTCATTAAAAGTCATAGTATAGTATGTCATAAAAAGTCAAGGTATATTATGTTGAAAAAAGTCATTGTATAGCATGTTGAAAAAAGTCATAGTATAGCATGTCGAAAAAAGTAATAGTATGGAATGTCATAAAAATTCATAGTATAGCATGTCATAAAAAGTCAAGGTATATTATGTTGAAAAAAGTAATAGTATAGCATGTCGAAAAAAGTAATAGTATAGCATGTCGAAAAAAGTAATAGTATAACATGTCGAAAAAAGTAGTAGTATAGCATGTCTTAAAAAGTAATATTATAGCATGTTGAAAAAAAGTCATAGTATAGCATGTCATAAAAAGTAATATTATAGCATGTTGACAAAAGTCATAGTATAGCATGTCTTAAAAAGTAATATTATAGCATGTTGACAAAAGTCATAGTATAGCATGTCATAAAAAGTCATAGTATAGCATGTCGAAAAAAGTCATAGTATAGCATGTCGTAAAAAGTCATAGTATAGCATGTCGAAAAAAGTCATAGTATAGCATGTCGTAAAAAGTCATAGTATAGCATGTCAAAAAAAGTCATAGTATAGCATGTCATACAAAGTCATAGTATAGCATGTCATAAAAACTCAAGGTATATTATGTTGAAAAAAGTCATAGTATAGCATGTCGAAAAAAGTCATAGTATAACATGTCGAAAAAAGTAATAGTATAGCATGTCAAAAAAATCATAATATAGTATGTCATAAAAAGTCATAGTATAACATGTCGAAAAAAGTAATAGTATAGCATGTTGAAAAAAGTCATAGTACAGCATTTCATAAAAAGTCATAGTAAAGGATGTCGAAAAAAGTAATAATACAGCATGTCAAAAAAAGTAATAGTATAGCATATCATAAATAGTCATAGTATAGCATGTCGAAAAAAGTAATAGTATAATATGTCATAAAAAGTTATAGTATAGAATGTCATAAAAAGTCATAGTATAGCATGTTGAAAAAAGTTATAGTATAGCATGTCAAAAAAGTCATAGTATGACATGTCGAAAAAAGTCATAGTATAGCATGTCATAAAAAGTCATAGTATAGCATGTCGAAAAAAGTCATAGTATAGCATGTCGGAAAAAGTCATAGTAAAGCATGTCAAAAAAAGTCATAGTATAGCATGTCATAAAAACTCAAGGTATATTATGTTGAAAAAAGTCATAGTATAGCATGTCGAAAAAAGTCATAGTATAGCATGTCGAAAAAATCATAATATAGTATGTCATAAAAAGTCATAGTATAACATGTCAAAAAAAGTAATAGTATAGCATGTTGAAAAAAGTCATAGTACAGCATGTCATAAAAAGTCATAGTAAAGCATGTCGAAAAAAGTAATAATACAGCATGTCAAAAAAAGTAATAGTATAGCATGTCATTAAAAGTCATAGTATAGTATGTCATAAAAAGTCAAGGTATATTATGTTGAAAAAAGTCATTGTATAGCATGTTGAAAAAAGACATAGTATAGCATGTCGAAAAAAGTAATAGTATGGAATGTCATAAAAATTCATAGTATAGCATGTCATAAAAAGTCAAGGTATATTATGTTGAAAAAAGTAATAGTATAGCATGTCGAAAAAAGTAATAGTATAGCATGTCGAAAAAAGTAATAGTATAACATGTCGAAAAAAGTAGTAGTATAGCATGTCTTAAAAAGTAATATTATAGCATGTTGACAAAAGTCATAGTATAGCATGTCATAAAAAGTAATATTATAGCATGTTGACAAAAGTCATAGTATAGCATGTCTTAAAAAGTAATATTATAGCATGTTGACAAAAGTCATAGTATAGCATGTCATAAAAAGTCATAGTATAGCATGTCGAAAAAAGTCATAGTATAGCATGTCGTAAAAAGTCATAGTATAGCATGTCAAAAAAAGTCATAGTATAGCATGTCATAAAAAGTCATAGTATAGCATGTCATAAAAACTCAAGGTATATTATGTTGAAAAAAGTCATAGTATAGCATGTCGAAAAAAGTCATAGTATAACATGTCAAAAAAAGTAATAGTATAGCATGTCAAAAAAATCATAATATAGTATGTCATAAAAAGTCATAGTATAACATGTCGAAAAAAGTAATAGTATAGCATGTTGAAAAAAGTCATAGTACAGCATGTCATAAAAAGTCATAGTAAAGCATGTCGAAAAAAGTAATAATACAGCATGTCAAAAAAAGTAATAGTATAGCATATCATAAATATTCATAGTATAGCATGTCGAAAAAAGTAATAGTATAATATGTCATAAAAAGTTATAGTATAGAATGTCATAAAAAGTCATAGTATAGCATGTTGAAAAAAGTAATAGTATAGCATGTCATAAAAAGTTATAGTATAGCATGTCAAAAAAGTCATAGTATGACATGTCGAAAAAAGTCATAGTATAGCATGTCATAAAAAGTCATAGTATAGCATGTCGAAAAAAGTCATAGTATAGCATGTCGGAAAAAGTCATAGTAAAGCATGTCAAAAAAAGTCATAGTATAGCATGTCATAAAAAGTCAAGGTATATTATGTTGGAAAAAGTCATAGTATAGCATGTCGAAAAAAGTCATAGTATAGCATGTCATAAAAAGTTATAGTATAGCATGTCAAAAAAGTCATAGTATGACATGTCGAAAAAAGTCATAGTACAGCATGTCATAAAAAGTCATAGTATAGCATGTCGAAAAAAGTCATAGTATAACATGTCAAAAAAAGTAATAGTATAGCATGTCAAAAAAATCATAATATAGTATGTCATAAAAAGTCATAGTATAACATGTCGAAAAAAGTAATAGTATAGCATGTTGAAAAAAGTCATAGTACAGCATGTCATAAAAAGTCATAGTAAAGCATGTCGAAAAAAGTAATAATACAGCATGTCAAAAAAAGTAATAGTATAGCATATCATAAATATTCATAGTATAGCATGTCGAAAAAAGTAATAGTATAATATGTCATAAAAAGTTATAGTATAGAATGTCATAAAAAGTCATAGTATAGCATGTTGAAAAAAGTAATAGTATAGCATGTCATAAAAAGTCATAGTATAGCATGTCAAAAAAGTCATAGTATGACATGTCGAAAAAAGTCATAGTATAGCATGTCATAAAAAGTCATAGTATAGCATGTCGAAAAAAGTCATAGTATAGCATGTCGGAAAAAGTCATAGTAAAGCATGTCAAAAAAAGTCATAGTATAGCATGTCATAAAAAGTCAAGGTATATTATGTTGGAAAAAGTCATAGTATAGCATGTCGAAAAAAGTCATAGTATAGCATGTCAAAAAAAGTAATAGTATAACATGTCGAAAAAAGTAATAGTGTAGCATGTCATAAAAAGTAATATTATAGCATGTTGACAAAAGTCATAGTATAGCATGTCATAAAAAGTCATAGTATAGCATGTCATAAAAAGTCAAGGTATATTATGTTGAAAAAAGTCATAGTATAGCATGTCTAAAAAAGTCATAGTATAGCATGTCGAAAAAAGTAATAGTATAACATGTCGAAAAAAGTCATAGTATAGCATGTCGAAAAAAGTAATAGTATAACATGTCGAAAAAAGTAATAGTATAGCATGTAGAAAAGTCATAGTATAGTATGTCATAAAAAGTCATAGTACAACATGTCGAAAAAAGTAATAGTATAGCATGTTGAAAAAAGACATAGTACAGAATGTCATAAAAAGTCATAGTAAATCATGTCGAAAAAAGTAATAATACAGCATGTCAAAAAAACTCATAGTATAGCATGTCATAAAAAGTCATAGTATGGCATGTTGAAAAAAGTCATAGTATAGCATGTTGAAAAAAGTCATAGTAAAGCATGTCAAAAAAAGTCATAGTATAGAATGTCATAAAAATTCATAGTTTAGCATGTCGAAAAAAGTAATAGGGTAACATGTCGAAAAAAGTAATAGTATAGCATGTCGAAAAAAGTAATAGTATAACATGTCGAAAAAAGTAATAGTATAGCATGTCAAAAAAGTCATAGTATAGTATGTCATAAAGAGTCATAGTATAACATGTCAAAAAATGTAATAGTATAGCATGTTGAAAAAAGTCATAGTACAGCATGTCATAAAAAGTCATTGTAAAGCATGTCAAAAAAAGTAATAGTACAGCATGTCAAAAAAGTAATAGTATAGCATGCCATAAAAAGTCATAGTATAGCATGTTTGAAAAAAGTAATAGTATAACATGTCGAAAAAAGTAATAGTATAGCATGTCATGAAAAGTCATAGTATAGTATGTCATAAAAAGTCATAGTATAGTATGTCATAAAAAGTCATAGTATAGCATGTTTGAAAAAAGTAATAGTATAACATGTCAAAAAAAGTCATAGTATAGCACTTCATAAAAAGACAAGGTATATTATGTTGAAAATTGTCATAGTATAGCATGTTGAAAAAAGTCATAGTAAAGCATGTCAAAAAACGTCATTGTACAGAATGTCATAAAAAGTCATAGTATAGCATGTCAAAAAGTCATAGTATAGTATGTCAGAAAGAGTCATAGTATAGCATGTCATAAAAACTCATAGTATTGCATGTCGAAAAAAGTCATAGTATAGCATGTCAGAAAGAGTCATAGTATAGCATGTCATAAAAACTCATAGTATTGCATGTCGAAAAAAGTCATAGTATAGCATGTCATAAAAAGTCATGGTATAGCATGTCGAAAAAGGTCATAGTATAGCATGTCATAAAAAGTCATAGTATAGCATGTCGAAAAAAATCATAGTATAGCATGTCATAAGAAGTCATAGTATAGCATGTCAAAAGAAATCATAGTATAGCATGTCATAAAAAGTTATAGTATAGCATGTCAAAAAAAGTCATAGTATAGCATGTCATAAAAAGTCATAGTAAAGCATGTTGAAGAAAGTCATAGTATAGCATGTCGAAAAAAGTAATAGTATAGCATGTCGAAAAAAGTAATAGTATAACATGTCGAAAGAAGTAATAGTATAGCATGTCTTAAAAAGTAATATTATAGCATGTTGACAAAAGTCATAGTATAGCATGTCATAAAAAGTAATATTATAGCATGTTGACAAAAGTCACAGTATAGCATGTCTTAAAAAGTAATATTATAGCATGTTGACAAAAGTCATAGTATAGCATGTCATAAAAAGTCATAGTATAGCATGTCGAAAAAAGTCATAGTATAGCATGTCGTAAAAAGTCATAGTATAGCATGTCAAAAAAAGTCATAGTATAGCATGTCATAAAAAGTCATAGTATAGCATGTCATAAAAACTCAAGGTATATTATGTTGAAAAAAGTCATAGTATAGCATGTTGAAAAAAGTCATAGTATAGCATGTCGAAAAAAGTAATAGTATAACATGTCGAAAAAAGTAATAGTATAGCATGTCAAAAAAATCATAATATAGTATGTCATAAAAAGTCATAGTATAACATGTCAAAAAAAGTAATAGTATAGCATGTTGAAAAAAGTCATAGTACAGCATGTCATAAAAAGTCATAGTAAAGCATGTCGAAAAAAGTAATAATACAGCATGTCAAAAAAAGTAATAGTATAGCATGTCATTAAAAGTCATAGTATAGTATGTCATAAAAAGTCAAGGTATATTATGTTGAAAAAAGTCATTATATAGAATGTTGAAAAAAGTCATAGTATAGCATGTCGAAAAAAGTAATAGTATGGAATGTCATAAAAATTCATAGTATAGCATGTCATAAAAAGTCAAGGTATATTATGTTGAAAAAAGTAATAGTATAGCATGTCGAAAAAAGTAATAGTATAGCATGTCGAAAAAAGTAATAGTATAACATGTCGAAAAAAGTAGTAGTATAGCATGTCTTAAAAAGTAATATTATAGCATGTTGACAAAAGTCATAGTATAGCATGTCATAAAAAGTAATATTATAGCATGTTGACAAAAGTCATAGTATAGCATGTCATAAAAAGTAATATTATAGCATGTTGACAAAAGTCATAGTATAGCATGTCTTAAAAA
Organism: Etheostoma nigrum; assembly: GCA_029931835.1. NCBI lineage: Eukaryota > Metazoa > Chordata > Actinopteri > Perciformes > Percidae > Etheostoma > Etheostoma nigrum. The sequence continues at coordinate 2,510,446 of CM057249.1, forward strand.
GTAATATTATAGCATGTTGACAAAAGTCATAGTATAGCATTTCATTAAAAGTCATAGTATAGCATGTCATAAAAAGTCATAGTATAGCATGTCATAAAAAGTCATAGTATAGCATGTCAAAAAAAGTCATAGTATAGCATGTCATAAAAAGTCATAGTATAGCATGTCATAAAAACTCAAGGTATATTATGTTGAAAAAAGTCATAGTATAACATGTCGAAAAAAGTAATAGTATAGCATGTCAAAAAAATCATAATATAGTATGTCATAAAAAGTCATAGTATAACATGTCGAAAAAAGTAATAGTATAGCATGTTGAAAAAAGTAATAATACAGCATGTCAAAAAAAGTAATAGTATAGCATATCATAAATAGTCAGAGTATAGCATGTCGAAAAAAGTAATAGTATAATATGTCATAAAAAGTTATAGTATAGAATGTCATAAAAAGTCATAGTATAGCATGTTGAAAAAAGTAATAGTATAGCATGTCATAAAATGTTATAGTATAGCATGTCAAAAAAAGTCATAGTATGACATGTTGAAAAAAGTCATAGTATAGCATGTCGGAAAAAGTCATAGTAAAGCATGTCAAAAAAAGTCATAGTATAGCATGTCATAAAAACTCAAGGTATATTATGTTGAAAAAAGTCATAGTATAGCATGTCGAAAAAAGTAATAGTATAGTATGTCATAAAAAGTCATAGTATAGCATGTCATTAAAAGTTATAGTATAGCATGTCGAAAAAGTCATAGTATAGCATGTCGAAAAAAGTCATAGTAAAACATGTCGAAAAAAGTAATTGTGCAGCATATCCAAAAAAGTAATAGTATATCATGTCATAAAAAGTCATAGTATAGCATGTTGAAAAAAGTCATAGTATAGCATGTCAAAAAATGTAATAGTACAGCATGTCAAAAAAGTCATAGTAAAGCATGTCGAAAAAAGTCATAGTATAGCATGTCATAAAAAGTCATAGTAAAGCATATTGAAAAAAGTAATAGTACAGCATGTCAAAAAAAGTCATAGTATAGTATGTCATAAAAAGTCATAGTAAAGCATGTCGAAAAATGTAATAGTATAGCATGTCATAAAAAGTCATAGTATAGTATGTCGAAAAAAGTCATAGTATAGTATGTCATAAAAAGTCATAGTAAAGCATGTCGAAAAATGTAATAGTATAGCATGTCATAAAAAGTCATAGTATAGCATGTCCAAAAAAGTCTTAGTATGGCATGTCAAAAAAAGTCATAGTAAAAAATGTCGAAAAAAGTAATAGTATATCATGTCATAAAAAGTAATAGTATATCATGTCGAAAAAAGTCATAGTATAGCATGTCATAAAAAGTCATAGTATAGCATGTCATAAAAAGTCATAGTATAGTATGTCATAAAAAGTCATAGTATAGCATGTCATAAAAAGTTATAGTATAGCATGTCGAAAAAAGTAATAGTACAGCATATCCAAAAAAAATACTATATCATGTCATAAAAAGTCATAGTATAGCATGTTGAAAAAAGTCATAGTAAAACATGTCGAAAAAAGTAATAGTACAGCATATCCAAAAAAAATACTATATCATGTCATAAAAAGTCATAGTATAGCATGTTGAAAAAAGTCATAGTATAGCATGTCATAAAAAGTCATACTGATGATGCTCAGTTCTTGAGCTTGTTAAATATATATATATATATATATATAATATATGTATATATATGTGTATATATGAGATAATATGTATAGTGTTGCAGAGTTTTTCTGTACAGCAGGAGATGAGAGGTTTTGAAGTGAGACTTTATTGAAACGAAAATAAAGACAGATAAGCAAAAGTAACAACAAGATTTGGTCTTCGGTGAATTTTTATTATACTTTGCGAAGCATAAATGGCTAAACAGTTTCATAGATTTAACAGTGGTAACAGTATGTGTGTCTGGAGGAGTTAAACAGAAACATCACGGTCTTATATTCATTTGATTAACAGCTGCGACTCTCCTTCAAAAGAACACACAGAATGAAGTCATTTAACACAAAAGCAAAGGAATGTGATTATATGAATACTACAGAAGGATAATATGAAATCATGCTTAAATGTCATTTTTCCCATTACAATAGTGGGTCAAAAAGAAAGAAAAAGTGATAAAAAGAGTTATAATATATGGTATTCCAAAAAAAATCCAAAGAGTAATTGTATAGTGATAAAAAAGTCATATTATAGCATGTTGAAGAAGACGTTAAAAAGTCATATTGTCGTAGGCACCATCAACCAAGGCGGATTCCCAGTAGGTGCTACTTACCTGGCAATAAATCTTTTTCTAGTACCGGTTCTGATACAACCATCCAATCCAATTCGGCACTCCCTCTCTTCATTCACTCTCTAGCTCGCTCGACCACCAAGCCGATACTCACCACATATTCTACTTTTAAGAACATTTTGCAAATGGTACCGATATTAAAGCTAGGGTAGAGTCAGATGTCGGAAACATTCGTGGCTGTACTTACACTTGAACACACAGATCCCAGATTGGGCATACAGCAAAGCCCGTTTATTTAAAAAGCATCTCAAATCCCTGATATACAGTACAGCGTATTGCTTTACATGCCCCCAACACAGCTGTTAGCAGTTCAACATCATGACACTGAAAGTCATGGCCTTAACCCTCATGTTGTCCTCATGTTGTCCTCATGTTTTCCTATATCAATGTCCTGTTTAATTCCCCAAAATAACATGATTGATTCCACCCAACGCTCTTTGCCAAGTACAAATCTCTACTTTCATTAATTTTGGGGCGTCTTATTCAATTTTATAGCATTTGAAAAACAAATTGAAGTGTTTTTGAAATAGTATTGAGTAAAAGTTGACATATTCCAGTCTGTGATTATCATCAACATCCATTCCTTTAATTTTAGTCTCAATAATTCCTAATTTCTGCTTTTCTAACTCAAACATTAGGTATAATTTCCTATAAATGAGGTTTCTTGACCATAAATTCCAAAAATAACTGTAAAACTAAAGTCAATAAGTTAGTGTTACGTAGTGTTGAAAACTTCAAAAAAATGACAAACATTTAAAAAAGAAAAACCATCAAAAGTGTTGCAAAAAGGGACAAAAACATAAAAAACGTCAACAAAAATGTTGATTTTTTACTTTTGACGGGAAGACAACACAAGGGTTAAAGACAATCACAACCTTTATGGCAGATAGAAGCTCCTTTGGTGATTAATAAACACCTGAAGTTACGCTGGAGTTGCATGAATAAGCACTTTGATGACCGTGATGATCACGACCCAAAGAACCAGATCCAGGGTACCGGCGGCCGAAAGGGGTTTCCTCAGGAGGGGGGCTGGGTCTCTCTTAGAGATCGGGGCTGAAAATGGAATTTCCTATCTGTATGTTTGCATTTTCCCCTAACTGGACGTTGGAAATTAAGAATTAAACTGAGAGATAACAGTGCTGAACGTTTTATCAGGGACTGTGAGGCAGCTCATTCAGGCAGAATTATTAAAAATAAAAGCTATGTTGCCAAACGAGTCCTGCATGTTAGTCTTTTTTTGTGTGTTCAACAATTCCACCAGAGCAAAACACGAGACCTGACTGTTTTTGCTTTCAATTATCAAGTCAGTAAACAGTTCAACAGTAAAACAAGTTTTCTTTAGTCTTTAATTCTGGGGCTAGTTTAAAGGTCCAATGTGTAGGAACTTCTCCCCTCTAGCGTTGAGATCATATATCACAATCAACTCTCTCGTCCCGCGCAGCTCCAAGTACGTAGCCTACACACTAAGAAATAAATCCATAAAATAACAGAAAGAGTATCGGCAGCTCATTACCCGGACTTTCTACCGTAATTAAAAACAGAATTTTTCAGTTAAATAACTGTGTCAATGGTAAAAAACCCATAACCCTTTCTGTTATATTGTAAATTAACAGAAATATACCTGTGAATCACGTACAAGGGACAATTTCTGTTAAAATGTACAGTAATACAACTGGTAATTTACAGATATTTCTTAGAGTGTATTAGGGTAGCCTTCACTCTTCAAAAAGCTTCTCTCTTGCTCTTTTCAATCTTTTCTGAAATTTGGATTTTGAATACTTGTGGTCCTCCATGTTTCCTTCAAACTTGCCGAGGGCGGGAAGAGATGACATCTGTTCGCAGATTAGCATCACCTGTGAGTTTATCATGTGACAGTGAAAAACGCAAAAGGTGGAGCAGGACGTCCTGTATGTCCCTCACCGGCTAACGTATTTCAAAATGGCGCATGAATATAGAGCGTCTACCCCAGTTCATGGAAACGCAAATCTAAAATTTCAAGCAATAAGGAAAACTTCAAATTGATGATGGACAAGTTTGTGAACGAGCACCAGAGATGTTGATAAAGAACTACAAATCATTACACACTGGCCCTTTAAGGGAAACAGATCCAGCCAGGGAGTGATTTGACTCAGGAAATACTTGAGAGGTAACAGGAAATACTTATTTCACGCTGATATTGTGGTTTAAAACAAGTGATTATACACAGTCAGAGGAAAAGAAATCTGGGTCAAATCTACAAACAGGCATTAGTAGTGTCAAATATATATTACAGCCAGTCTGCTCATGATTTGAGGATGATACCAAGGTTGCCCCAAACTGAAAGTGTTGAGATTTACTTTTTTCTTTTTACAAATTAGCACAGGTTTTGGCATCCGTATGGGTTTCTTTAAGTGTTCTTTGAGGCAGAATTGAGATTTTGAAGTTAAGAGGACAAGTGCTGTTGGAAAGAAATGAGTTATCATGTTAGAGTAAAAAGAAAAACAATACGTTTAAAACAAATGCATTCGTTTCTCCCTTAGGTGGTAGATCCAGACCTCCTCGACATAATGAGTCCATGGACTGTGCTGAACAGTTAAACGAGCAACAAACATTAACACTGTTTTCACAAAAACACACTCTTCCTCCCAGGTGTGGAATTGATTTTTGTCCTGAGTTGAAAACTAGACGTTTAAACAAAGAAAGAAACAGGTTTTAAATAGATGTCAGTTCCCTGCTGTGACAGAGTCCCAGCGTCATGGCAGCGATGGAGGGGGGGTTGGGGGAGGGGGGCACCAGCTGGTCACTGCTTGGTGGATTCGGCTCTCCTGTGAATGTAGGAGATCTCCAGGATGGGCATCAGCAGCTGGAAAGCATCCTGGATGTAGGACGCACTGTTGGACGCCTGTGAGGAAAGAGGAATCGTGATATGAATTTTAATATCAGAGCTCAACAGTGATCGTCCACTTTTTTAACTGCTCTGGTTCCCAAAGTATGTTTTTTTTTACCCATTCAATTGGTCCATTGACTTTCCAAAAAATAATTATATATAGAGTTGTAAAGGCCCCGAACATCCACACAGGTGGTACCGATATAGTGAAAATATGTTGCCTCTATAAACGCTAAAAGTAGTGCTTTATTGAACAGTCTGGTGGGTTTAGCTCTAGACTTCAGAGCTGTTTCTGGTTAAACAGAAAGTCTCAAAGAGGTTTTAAAGGTCTATCTCTGGAGGGACGTCAAATGAACTAAAAGTAAAATCAGCCAAAATGTGAAAAAACCTTCACATGTCCAAAAGGAACTACACATGCAGGAAATAAAAAATGACGGTGTGAAAATGACTGTGGTATTGTGTCTTTGCATTTTTTCCAAGTCAATCAAAAGCCATTTTTAGAGACTTACCGGTACTTGACACCGTTACCTGTTATACAGGCAATAAAACAGATAGAAATAAAATTGCAACAGTGCAATAGTGTGACTTCATTACAATGTGTGTGATGGTGCTGTGGCACAAACCTCTAAAAAGACTCCTGTTATCAGCGGGTTGAGGACATCTCCCTTCTCGTTCGACTGTAAAACAGAAAATTCAGATTGAATAACACTCAGCTCTCAGGTGAACAAACAGCAGCAGTGATGATGTGTCAAAACGGAGAATAGCAGCGTGGGTAATAATGGTCCCAAAATGAAGCCAAATTCCTTATTTTTCAATTAAAAAAATGTTTAGGAGGACATTTAAGGCCCTTTGCAAATGATGTGCACCTAAGTCTTCCACAAACCTAGGTTTCCCATGATGATGATGATGATGAAAATACTGAATGTATAACAGTAAATAATGGTTTGATCCTCAATAGATTCAGTAGTTTGGTTGGCGATGGACGTCATGTTCATTTCCCATATCCAGTTATACTTTCACATTAAAATGCAGTGAAATACCAAACTCTTTGACGACCAGAGCTACGTTCAGAATCAACACACTTACCCCTGCCGTCGTTAAGCAGGAGGTGAACTTTTTGGAAAGCAGTGAGATCTCTTTACACAGGACAACAGTTAACCTGAGGACAAGACGACATGAAAAACACAGACGTTTCATTCAAATGAACAGCATATGTGCAATAATATTACAATCATCATACATCATGTGCAATATGTTCTGTCCCGTCCTAAGTGTGTTATGTCTTAAATCATTTTTACCTATTTTATTGTAACAATGTCTTCACTGATTTTTGTTGACTTACAATAAAAGTTCTATTTAACAAGTCTTTTGACTATTCATCTTGTTTGTATCTGTAATGCATCTTCAGTTTTGGCACTCTAAACTTCACTGTAAGGTCTCTGTGCAATGATAATAAAGGTTTATCTGATCTTATCGTATCTAAAGAACAGATGGAACTGTGAATTTGTACAGCATGGCTCCCCCAGGCATCTTACTGGGAGAGGACGCTGGCCTCTGTGCTGCCGTTGTTGAAGAGGATCATCTCAGCCAGTTTGTGGAAAAGCTCGATGGATCGAGCTGTCAGCTCCGCCAGACTCCTGATGGCTGCAGCATGAACCTCCTGCAACATTCAAGACAGACAGACGGACAAAATAAAATAATGTAGCCTTGCCTTACAAACCTCAGCCTGTCAGTCAGTCCTTAGGGCACAGAATCCACTGTGCCTGATTGTCTCAGAGGAAACTTAAAGTCAGCAGCGCCGCTCCATTGATGTCATATCGCAGCAACGCTGTCTGTGTGAAGTTCTGCAAACTGTAACCACATTCGTAACCCCTTTATCAGCACTGTTGTGACTCACTGTGACTTCAACAAAACTACAGAGCCGACGTAGTTCGCCCACACTTTTGCACACGTCTGTGTGTTTGTAGGAGCCCCACTCTCTGTTAATATGCAGAGTAACAAGGCAAATATCGCAATAAACATACACACATTTTTTTTTTTTACGACACCATAACTGCAAAGTACTGCGGGAAACCCTGCAGTATTTATTAATTACTATGTTTAGTAATTTTGATATGTATTGTAATGTTACATCAATCAGGTTTATTTGTATAGCCCTTTACAATAGCCGAAAGGTACCCAAAGTGCTTTACAACAAAGCCATAAAACAATACAAAACACATGCCGAACAAACAATTAAACGTGCTGTAGTGGTGCAGCGCTGCAGGACATTAAAAGCCTTCCAGAAATGCATAGAAAGGAGCAGACAGAAGGAGGACACCTAAGAGACAGTATTGTGCTAGTCAGAATTAAATGCTAATTTAAAAAAAGTGGGTCTTTGTTTTAAAAAGGCTGAGGTCAGTAGTGGTGCGGATGTCAGGGGGTAGTTTGTTCCACAGTCTGGTACATGACGTGTAATCAGGGCGTCACTGGAAATGAGAGCTTGCCCTGAATTGGCCCTCCCTGAATAATAAAGGTGACATATATCAGCATACCTCTACAGAAAGTGTTGTCTTGACATCGTCTTCCTCTTCCTCGTCTGGTCGGCTCATGTCAGTGATCTGGCTGCAGGTGCTCCTGCAGGCCTAGTGGGAGGTTAGAGACCCGTATATTAACAAAGCAACCCTGACATCGGACTAGATTGCTTAGGTCTGTGAAACACCAGTTGACCACTATACAAGCAAGAACTGAGCCATCTAATGGAATCCAAAACAACAGACCAATCACAGGCCCCGGCCGATATCTGGGCCGATATTGGGCAATTTGCAGATTGTTTTCCCGTTAACCATTAAAGTTAATAATTAAAAAGTGCGCTACTTTGGCTCCTCTACAACTCTGTTAGCAGTCTGCAACACTCACAATAAACTGTTGGTATGTTTAGATTTCAGGCAGATATTTGTCTTTTTATTTATAGCTTTTTTTGACTCTGTATTCTGTATAGTTTCAGTTTTATTACGTAATTGCTTAAAGTGCTCATATTATGCTTGTTGGTGTTTCTTTCCTTTATTGAGTTACATAGCTTTTTTGTGCATGTAATAGGATTACAAAGTTAAAAAGCCCAAAGGGACAGAAAACACTGTTCACAAACCGCTCTATTGTAGTCCAGCCCACTTTGTAACACACGTTATAATGCTCGCCTAGCTGCTCTGCTTCTGACTGGCTAGTAGTCCTTACCTACGTATGTACTGCACGTGTGACACTTCCAACAAAGATGTAACAAAAGTGAGATGCCTCACTCTGCAACTAAAACAAAGAGCTCAACACAGTGAAATGAGGAGTACAACAAAAAAGATGGTGTTTTTTGAAAATGAGCCTATCCTGATATAGCCTCTAAATACAATTATGAACCTGAAAATGAGCATAATATAAGCACTTTAAAGCATTTAAACTAACTTTTGTGCTGGAGTGATTATAACATTCCCAAAAAATGTTGTTTTGACTAAAATATATATATATTTTTTTACTGCAAATGCATATTAGTTCCAAATATCCGTTATCGGTTTTATTATCTACTAATAATCGTATCAGTCAGGGTTAGATATTAAAGATATTATTGTTCACTCAGTTCTAATGCTTTCACTATTCTTCTAAAGTACTACAAATTGCTTGTTGAATTTAAAACAAACAAAAGAAAATAATTTCTTCATTGAACAAATTCAACATTAAATTGAATAAAAAAGGCATCACTAAAAAAAGAATGACTTTTTTAAAGTGTAGTTTTCTACTGATATTTTCTGTCAACTTACACAAAAAATAGTGTCTATCACGATATGTCGCAGCCTTTCGTAATGTGTGTGTTGCACCAGTTGATATTACAATGACAATAAAAAACAACTAGATGTTGTGCAGCCCTGACTGGTACCTTGCTCAGTCTGTCAGCTGTGGCAGTGACATGGAGACCCTCCAATGCCTCCGTCAACTCCCTCTCAAACTCTGAGCCGTCTTCGTCTGGAGAATCACAAATATGCAACCAATCATCTCAGGTGTGACATGAGTTCTGGTATATGTGTACATGATGCTGTATTTCCCTTGGAGTGATTGTTTTACAGAGAGTACTGTATTTCCCTTGGAGTGCTGGTATTTTAACAGTTTTACGGAGATGTTACCTTTCTTCTCATCCACTTCCTCATCATCAAACTCCACCAGGGAGAAAGAGTCCTTAATGAAATCCAGCTCTTCTCTGAGCTGAAGCAGCTCTTCTCCTGATAGAGTGGTCAGCACTGACTTCACCTACAACACACAGAGCAGACAGACACAGACACACACACGTTTTTATGTTGAAGTTGTTCAGCAAGTTAAAAAGAGTAACATAACAACAGGAACAACTGAGAGACATAGAGATACAAAAAAAAAAGTAATAAAATAAAGGTTTTTTGCATGTTGAAAGAAGAAAGGGTACACAAACTATTTCTTCAATGTTAGTCATCTTGCGGTAAAAGCTCTTTTTTATGCTAAATGAGACATGAAGACAACGTCTCAGCATGTCATATTAAGCAGAAGTGGGAGAAAGTCACTCAAGCAAGTCTCGGGTCACTGGGGTGAGAATCAAGCAAGTTGAGTCGAGTCACTGCTACAAGTCAAGAAAGTCACAAGTCACTGATGATCTACTGCTGTTTCCACGTTGAAATCAGTTTAAAAAGACAGTTCTCATGAAAAGTCTGATTTTATTTTCCATATTACAACGAAAACAGCTGGAGCCGGTGGCTTAGTAAAGATGAGTTGGTGCAACCGGCTCCAGGTGTCTGCAGCCTGCTTCCGTCTTATATTTGACATTTTGTCACCATCAAAAACCAAAAACTCCTTTTAAATAAAGTGTATTCAAACTATTTAGTCATAATGGTTTTATGGCATTAATGGCGTTCTTCAAGCATGCCTGATTTTGATGGAACATGCTATGTATCTTACTTTGTAAGATGACGCAATCTAAATATCTTACAAACGTTAAAATGTAACCTAAGAAAAATAAAAAGTCAAGTCCTTTCGAGTCAAGTCTCGAGTCTTGAAGACAAAGTCAAAGTCGAGTTGAGTTGTTTATCAATGTACAGTAAGTCAGGCAAATCTCAAGTCCTCAAATTTGCAACTCGAGCCCAGTCGTGAGACTTGTATCCCCCACCTCTGATATTTAGCCCCAGCAGGCGTTCAGTTTTGGAATTAAACTCCCATTATACCTTGGACTCACTGTCTCGAGACAGAATCTCCAGCGCTTCGAGGTGTGAAAGGCCCTGAAATTCATCGAACAGCATCCCGTAGTGAGCGGCCGCCTTCTTGTGGGAATCTGAAGACTCTTTATCGGCTGTCTGCAGCTCCTCGCGCTCCTTAGCCTCCCTCAACACCTACGACAGGGAGTGAGATGACAAGTCGAAAGAGAAGGGACAAAACGTCGGGTACCCAAAACAAACAGCAAAGAATACTCTGAGGGCCCTATTTTAACAATTTAAGCGCACAGTGTGATGCGTCCACGTGCCGGGCGCATGGTTCAACAGCGTTGTACTAAGTGTCTTTATTAATCATAGGTGTGTTTTGGTAACATGCAATCAACCAATCAGAGGTCATCGCCGATTCCCTTTAAAAGCCAGGGGCGTTTGTACCTTGGCACATTGTTATTATGATGCAGGATTTGCACCATAATATTTTTATGAGTAATCTTTTGCATGTGTGTGTGCTCCTGTGCTTCCCTGTGTGTGTGTGTGTGTGTGTGTAACAAGCATAGTGTGTGCACGCTGTGCATAAGCCTAAGTGCATTTTACTAATGCGCTGTTAAAATAACAATGAAATGCTGTGTTATTGACTTCAGACCAGGTTTTGTCGGTCAATGGCGCAATCACTTCCGGCTGCCTCAAGATAGCGAGACGCCAAGAATTCACCTCTAAGACCAGCACGCCCATGGGTGCAGGTGCGTTTGCTATTTAAACAACATGGGCGCTGGATGGTCTGAAAATAGCGAAGACACTTGCGTCGGGCTTTGAGCCGCGTCAGGTGCTAGATAAGGCCCGTGGTTCAGTTAGTTAAGTCTCTCTCTCTTTAGTAATTTGTCTGTTTTTAACCTTAGTTTTGCTGATAAGACCATGATATACGGTTGAAACTATGGCTGAGCGATATGGGGGGGAAATATTATCACGTTTTTTCTGCCAGATATTGCGATTACAATTTGGATTCTTTTTTCTTAAAAGTTCAGCTAAAGGTGGCAGGGTTAGCTCAGTTGGTAGAGCGGGCGCACATAGACAGGTTTAATCCTCGACCCAGAAGGTCCAGGGTTTGAGACCAACCTGTGACAGTTTCCTGCATGCCCATGCCCCCCCCGCCCCCCCTTCATATCTAAGCTGTTCTATCCATAAAAGGCAGGGATGCCCACAAAAAAATATCTTTAAACAAAATGTCAAGGAGCATTATAACACGAGACACCGTCCAAACTGCACTTAGATAGTGAAACACAGAACATTTATCTCAAAAGCTTAAGTTATTATAATAAAATAACAATTCCAATAAACAAATATTGGTAATTTCCTGTACGACTGAAATGTCTGAAATGCCTCAGTTCAACAGCAGCATCTACACATTCAACTATATACTGCCATCATGGTAAAGGTGCTCTAAGCGTTGCCAAACATTTTTAGTCACATACAGCAAACATCTCCTCACTATCTGATAGATGCTGGTCCCCTGAACACACTGTAAAAAAACATCTCCTCACCATCTGCTAGCTGCCTGTCCCCAGAACACACTGTAAAAAACATCTCCTCACTATCTGCTAGCTGCCTGTCCCCAGAACACACTGTAAAAAAACATCTCCTCACTATCTGCTAGCTGCCTGTCCCTTGAACACACTGTAAAAAAACATCTCCTCACTATCTGCTAGCTGCCTGTCCCTTGAACACACTGTAAAAAACATCTCCTCACTATCTGATAGATGCCTGTCCCCTGAACACACTGTAAAAAACATCTCCTCACTATCTGATAGATGCCTGTCCCCTGAACACACTGTAAAAAAACGCGGTCTCTGTTAGGGCTGGACAAAATATCTTTACACATAGAATTTTGAAATAACCCTTTGAAATAACTATGATTTGATACTTTAAATGAAATTGAATTGAAGTTTGGCCCCAGTCTGCCTACCTGAGACAGAGTGGAGTTCCTGATCATCAGTCCTTTGGTCTTCTTAAAGCCGGGGTCGCCTTCTGCTATCACATCCATCGTCTTCTTCCCGATGAACTCCAGAGCATCCAGACCGCCTGTGATCATCGTCTTACCCTGAGAAGAGAAGGTCATATGGATTGTCTGAAAAGGTTTTGGAAAAGGTTTTACAGACCAAAAAAAAGTCAGGAAAATATTCTCAACCCATGAAAGAAAAAACTAAATTACGCAATTTTCACCTGACAGCACAGAATCACGCTCAGATTTACTGTGTTGCAACATTTTAAAAGGAGGAAAAAAATGTGAATGGTCTTGAAATAATGCAAAATAGTGGAGAGTAACTGGAACAAATGACACAGCAATGCTATTTCTCTCAAAGTTTTCAGTATCCATGCTGCACGTAAGATGCGGTTCTACTCTTTTCAGCCCCATCATGAAAAACTGGATGTGTCTGCGAACTTCTCTTCTTCCTCCTTCCAAGGAAGAGAAAATGAAACGCAGAGGATATTTCAGCTTACTGTGTTCTGGACGACGCTGGTGAGGGATGACAGCATACCCATCGCACTTCCCGCCGCCGATCCATCGTCTGCCGCTTTGTCCGTCTCACTGCATGTTTCACCTGCAGGAGGAGAAACAAACGCGAGACAACCTGTTACACAAGGTTCCCACAATAAGGAGGGGAGTTTATCTATGTGTACATGAAGGGTAGATCCAAGTTAACGCATGCAACATACTCGTTAACCCATGCAATATACATATAATTATATGCATATAATATATAAAGGCAACTTTATGTTTCTGCGTGCAATCTACGCCGTGGGGACCTATATCTACTGCAGACCAAGCGCTCTATCACTCTCTGCTGGAGAAATGTTAAATGTCCTCACTTTGTTACAAAAAGCAGTAAAAATATGTAAAGGAAAAACATTGTTGCTGTGGGTACGTGGAGATACAGCCTGATGTGCACCTCTCAACAAATGAAACTACATGTCGCGGCAAACAGCGGAGACACTTTGTTTCTATCACTTCAATATAAAGCAGCATGGTGGCCCAATGGTGGCCCAATGGTGGCCCAATGGTGGCCCAACGGTGGCCCAACGGTGGCCCAATGGTGGCCCAATGGTGGCCCAACGGTGGTCCAATGGTGGCCCAATGGTTAGCACTGTGGCCTCACAACAAGAAGGTTCTGGGTTTGAATCCAGGTGGGAACAAGTCTTTCTGTGTGGAGTTGTATGTTCTCTCCATGTTAGCGTGGGTATCTCCGGGTGCTCCGGTTCTAAAAACATGTACTAGGTTCTCCAGTCAGTGCCCTCGATGAAAGCACTGGCACAGATCTGGAGTTGGTCGCCGGGCGCTGTGATTGGCTGCCCAGTGCTCCTTGAGGGATTGGTTACATGTAGAGAATGAATTTTGCTACATGTACAGTATGTGTATGTGATAACAAAGTACCTTTGCTACTGGCTCTGAAGCTAATGACTTCACTCTCTCACTCGCTCTTACACACACAAACACACACACACTAAAAATACTTCATTTTTTGTTGTTGTTTCAAACAGGACTCTAACTCTGTTCTCCCAGGTAAGAGTCCTGTGTTTTTTTGACCCAACCCGCCTTATAATCTCCCACGCAGAATTTTAGCACTACTGTGATCGCATCAAAATCACTATTTTTAAAACACTAAGAAGGCTGGACACAACTTTAGGACTTCAGGAGTTTTCCATCTTTACTCTCCTCCCTGTTACACGTTGCATTCGGAGATTGACACTTTTTGAATGACGAGATAGTGGCGAGTTGAAAAACCAACAGCTACAGTGAGCGTCCTAAATATGCTTTTAAATGAAAGTTTGACTCAAGTACACCCACAAAAAGACCCTAGGTTACATTTTGGTGAGAGTTACGCTTTACATTCGTCAACTTACGTCAACCGTCATAATTACTGCTGCCAATAGAGGACACGTCGCTATAATATATGCTTGTACAAGCAACCTCTGGGAGTGTATGTAAGGGAACATACACACAAGTTGGTATAAATGTGACCTTAAAACTAATCAATCTCTCATATGTGTATACTTTGCTAGAAATCTATACGCACGCACACCGGCCCGCTTTTCTCTTAAAAAGTCTACAAGTGTAGACTTTAGGCCGGTTACGTAGGCTACGGCTGCGTGGAGCCGCCACACAACCATAAATCACGCTTTTACCTTGCTGTTTCTGCTCTTCCTCCACTTGGGCAGAGAGTTCGGTCGGACTGGGGATTCCCAGCGATGTCTCTGCCTTCTCGATCACCTGAGTGAGCCCTTGGCCTGGACGGACAGGAGAGACAGAGTTGAAGACGTAATATTCAGAAAGACAGTGAGGTAAGACAGCGGATTATCACAAATAATACTCAATGTGGGGCAAAGAAAGAATAAGACACTTTTTAGAGTGAATTGAAATGATTTCTTCAAAGAAACGTATTCACAGCTGCAGTTACCTTACAAAAGTATATTATATTTAAAGTAGCATTTGGGATCATATATCCCAATGACATAACAAGTCTGCATTCTGAACTACGTTGTGGGGGTGGAGTGAAGTCTTAAGTATTTCTGATTTAAATGAACACTTATAATGTTACACGGCATGTGTTAGTACAACATTATGGTTCTAATGTTACGTTAACGTTGGTACAGGTGAGAGTGACACGCTGCGGCTGGAAATGGGAACAAGGACAGGAAATAGTTTTAACAAAATGAATGACAGTTACATTTTAAAATGCAGTTTGCTACAGATATTGCAATGACTATAAAAAAAAGATATATTGTGCATCCCTGCCATACAAATTGTATACAACACAGTTACAGTCGGTGGTCCATACTTACCCACAGTTGCCACAGTAGCTGTTGCTGTGGATAGGATGGATTTGCCCCAGCTGCCCCAGTATCCCCAACCTCCCTGAGACACAGTGGACTCACTTGGGGTCTGAGAGAGAGGACGTGAGGAGAAGAGAGAGAAACCGTTACATTATAAAGTGCAGTTTTCTAATGATAATTTCTAGCCTGACATTGTCGGATTCTAGTCAGAATATGAGTCATTGGGCTGTGATTATAACTCATAACATAACTCTTATCTAACTCCTATAACTCATGAACTTGCCGTTTTATTGTCTAAAATATTATCGTTAAACATTGTGTGTTTCATTGTTCCTGACTGTTTACATGCTTATTTAAATAAACAATGGATGTATTTAGAGAACAAAGAATGTAATAATTATGTCATGCTACTAGCTAGTGCTAAGCTACTACGGTGATACTTAGCTACTAGCCGATAGCCCCGGCAGTTTAGGAAACGCTAATGACATTACGTCCACGTTACAAGCTTTACAGAACACATCCATGCATACACCTTTTGGATGTATCATGAGATAATACCATGGGTGTAATAGAACACATGGTGAATTACACCCATTAGCTATATCCGTTATTACAGCTACAGGAGCTCTGGAGAAGTCCTAAAAGCCTGTGCAGGGCAACGTGGGTTGTTGTGAACAAATTCAACCCAAGTGCTCTTTGGTGATGTGGTTTATAACGTTACGTCATCTGTCAATCATTGTATAAAGCCCGCCCTGACAACTTGATTGGTCCGACAGCTCTTGTTTGAGCATAGTTGCTTCACAACAGCTCAAGTCCAGACTGAACTTTCCGACCTCAACAGTTGTGGGCAGGGCTAACTAAGGCCGGCATCCAGGCTAGATCATTTAATTCATTTTTTTCTATCGCAACGTGTTTATTGCGTGATATATTGTGCAGGCCTACTGACCAACACAGAAAGGCTGTGAAAACGTTATCCAATGTATGTCTAGTTAAAGGCTTAATGCTCTCAAACATTTGGCAAGGCATGCCCGCAGACGCTGTGCGCCCTTTTCTAACCAGTATTAACACCAATCATCTCACCTGTGCCTTTGCTGGCTTCTTCTCTACTTTGGGCGTCTCCTCAGCTTCGGGTGCAGGCGTGACGTCTGGTCTCCTCCTGGCTTTCCTCGTTGGCGCCACGTCAGTGGAGTTGTCCGGCGTGGTCGGCGAGGAGCTGTCGGGCGTCTCTGCAGGAGAGGCATCTTGAGTCTCTGGTACCACCTCTGGACCCTCCGCTGCTGTAGCTTCGCTGTCTGACATCTTGATGCCTTAGTTCATGCCTTCAGAGTGAAAGTATAACAAAGAGGGGATAATATCGGCCGATATATCGGTCAGGCTCTATAAAGGACAACTGTGCAGACAAGCCATAAAGATGTCTCTGAGGCTGCCGAAAAAGCCTCAGGATGCCTGTGGAGTAGCTCGGCACATGGATACAGGCCGGGGATTGATCACCCCGGCAGGGTCGCCCGAGTGAGGGTGTCTGTTGATTAAAGACCCGAAACTCCTGTTGACCTCAGGTTTATCACTGATGACGTGTCCAAATAGCACCAGACGTGTACGTTAGAGCCCTAATCCAGGGGTCTTCAACAGGGGGTCCGCAACCCCTAGGGGGTCCGCGGAGGTACTGCATGGGGGTCGCGAAAGTTTTGGTTGATTAGACTTTTTTTTATATCCCCCTCCCCCCTCCATCCATCCATCTTCATCCGCTTATCCGGAGTCGGGTCGCGGGGGCAGCAGCTCCAGTAAGGGACCCCAAACTTCCCTTTCCCGAGCCACATCAACCAGCTCCGACTGGGGGATCCCGAGGCGTTCCCAGGCCAGGTTGGAGATATAATCTCTCCACCTAGTCCTGGGTCTTCCCCGAGGCCTCCTCCCAGCTGGACGTGCCTGGAACACCTCCCTAGGGAGGCGCCCAGGAGGCATCCTTACCAGATGCCCGAACCACCTCAACTGGCTCCTTTCGATGCGAAGGAGCAGCGGCTCTACTCCGAGCTCCTCTCGGATGACTGAGCTTCTCACCCTATCTCTAAGGGAGACGCCTCCCCCCTCCCCCTGCAATTTTCAATCAGAGACTCTGCTTCAATTTTCTCCATAAACCCCCGTTTATGTTTTAAAAATGTCCATTTGAATAGCTTTTATGCATGATTACATGCAATTGACAAACATTGTTGATCTTGGCAGGTATCAGTTTATTGTGTTATGTTATGTTAAAAACATGAATATATGAACCTGTGTATTATTTGAGTATCTTAGTATTGAATGCACAATAACAAGGTACATTTACACATGGCACTATAGGACCAGTTTGATATAACACAATTTTATACAATATATATAATTAGGGGGTCCCCGCTCCATCTTGCCATCAGTTTGGGGGTCCTTGGCCTGGAAAACGTTGAAGACCCCTGCCCTAATCGCAATATCAAATTTTGTCAATATTGTGCAACCCAAATTCCAAGAGTTGCTTTGTAATAAAATGCTTCAATTCCCTTTCCTTTAACCAGTCCTAGTGGTATCATGCATTTCCCAGAATGCATTTCAACAGCACCCAGGGGACAGCAGTCAAGACGGATAATTTGGCGCATGTGTGACTCTAAACTGTTGTTTATCTGTGCAGCTAAAGATAGTGTTGGTCTGAAGTCCAGTCTGGGTTTTCTAAAACTCATACTGCAACACAAGGGGGGTTTACTTCATAAAAAGAAAGGAGTATACTGTAAGTATCCGTACAGTAGTACACAAGTACAGTAGTACACAAGTACAGTAGCCTAACGTTAGCTCTGTGCATGCAAGTATTTCCTTAAGCATACACAACAAGAACTTTAATTACGAAACACGTTACATAAACCTGACATTTACACATGTAACGTTAAGTCACATATTCCATTAGCGATTAGTATTCCTATTACTAACTTAACGTTAGTTTAATTGCTATGCATGCCTAATTAACTAATTAACTAACTAGCTAACTAACTGCGTCAGTAGCTTGCGTTAGTTTGATGAGCTAATGACTATTTGGCAATATGGCTAGAAGTTAGTTATTATCAATATGCTGTTATAATAATTACCAACGTACAACTTAGTCGGAAACAACATAATGTGACAATAAAGCAACATAACTCTGTTTTGGGTACAAACTCACCTTTTCTCCTGTCAAAGTCTGGATGCTAGCAGTTAGCCCAGCCTGCTAACAGTTTCCTTCCCAAAATCAACAACACGAAAGGTTTATCGTCTTTATTTCGGTTTGCACGTATGTTTCTTCACGTTAAACGCCCTTTGGTTTTCCAGTAACCAGTTCAATGATTCAGTTTTTCTTCTTTTTGTCCACCAGGATTAGACACGTCACAGTTTGTTTTCACTGAGAACCATAGCTTCCTGTTACCCTCTTCAAAATAAAAGCATTAGCGTGTAAGTGGGATTCTGTATCGCGATACGTATAATTTAAATTCAGTTCAGTTCGTCATATGCACCTTAGTACAGAGTACCACAGCAATGAAATGCAATATGCCTTTTTGCATTCCCTCAACACCAGTCAACAGTAACAGTTATTATAATAAATATAAATAACAACAACAACATAAATAGCTTTTAAAACTTTAAAAACAACCAAGCACAGTAGACATAGTAACTAAGTGACTAAGTACAGGCCACAGCCCTCCTTCCTGCTATGCCATCATTCAGTAACCTTATTACCTGGGGGTAAAAACTATCCCTAAAACATGATGTGCGCGTTGGGATGCTCTGCAAACGTCTCCCTGATGGAGGAAGGTGGGGGAAGAGGTTGTGTGCAGGATGACTAGAGTCCCGCATAATACCCAAATTAATCTATAGATTCATTTTTTAAACGATTAAAGACTACTGAAACGTGTGGTGTCACATTAAAAGTGTTGCTGATTTATTTTGAAAGACAGGCCGTACAGTCTCTCGTACGTCAACTTGACGCACGGAGTAGCAGGTCGAGCACAAGCAAGCAGTTCATGGTATGGTCAAGTTGTGCAAATAAAACCAAAACAATACTTCCGAAATATTTCAAACGTCCGGTAAAACAATCTTTTTAATAACAATATGTACAAAACTAAATCTTGTCCATCTCACAGTTTGTAAATGAAAGAGAATACCACGAAGTTGTATTGTTTGTTCAGCCTTTGAACTTTTTACGACCATTTATTTTTGTTTTATGATTTATTGTATTTGAAAATAATAGTATAAAAATTAGCATGTCATCATATTACACCAACATTGTTTTTACTTAAAAAAAAAATTATTTATTGTATAATAGTCTGTAATACTGTGGAAGAGGATTAGGGCCAAACTCAGAACTCATGCACATGTGTTCCCATGTGGCCCTAATCCTCTTCTACAGTACTACAGACAATACATCAAATAAAATAAAATAAAAGTTTAAAAAAATAAAATAAAACGGTGCTGGAATTTCATGAAGTGCTAATTTTTTATTATTATTTTCAAATACAAGAAATCATAAGTTTTTTAATAAGTCATAATTTGGAGATGAGAGTCAGAATTCAGACTTATTCTCTGAATTTTGACTTTTTTTTTTTAATTTTTTTTTCACATGTGGCACCAATCTTCTTCCGTATGACAGACACTTAAGGCACGTTGGGATTGTACAATCGTTGAAAAGTGTTGACAGATTTGCGGTGGAGAGACCAGATATATGAGCAAATATAACAAATAAAGATAAAACTAAAAGCTACCACCAGGTGGAACTGCACCTGCAGGGAAGAATACAGATTAAGCCACGCCCACTCTCACACACACACACACACACACACACACACACACACACACTCACGTGGTTCCTTGACCTGACATGAAGCAACAGTATCAACCAGGAAGTGAACGGACCCGGATTCACTCCTCGTGCCTGTTTGGCTTAAAGACATGGCTGAACAAAAATAAATCGAAATAAATCGAGTTAAACCAAATAGTACTTAAGAAAGGAATATCGTCATACTTACATCCAGCAACAAGACCGTGTCGGCGTCGATGTCGGTCCTGGATCGGTGGTTTTGGTCGCTGTGCGAGCACCAGGTGGGAACAACAGCTGACCCAGAGTCGGTTTGTTTGGGGTTTCTTGTAAATCTGTCGGTGTCTTATGTGTTGCTTTCTTAGTTCTTTTTTTTGTTTTTTGTTTTATAAATGTGCTCGATACACCAGTATGATGCCAGAGAGTGCGTAATAACAGCAAAGTATCGGCTATTGACAATTAAATCAACGATTTCTTACGGCCTATTTATTATAGCCTACTTCTTCTTTTTTTTAACTATAGCCTATAGGCTACCCTATCACTAAACATCCGCATATATAGGCTAGCATGTTACCAAAAACAGTCACAGTTTATAAATAGATCATATGGATTACATAATTGTTGGCCTACTCTTATTCTTATTGTCATATTATTTCTTCTACAGGGATTTTAGTTTAATGCAGTTTGATTAGCATCTATATGTGCTTCCTGGACATAGGTCTAATTCATTAACTGTAATCAAAGTGACTTTATTTTTAGGGGACATCAACACTGGCCCGTGGCTGTGTGAGGCATTGAAAAGTCAAAAGAGAACCATCAAATTAACATTTATTTCAGGTAAAAATGACTTTCAAGGGAGACAAACAAAGACAATGAAAACACATGCATGCCGTGTAGGCCTAACTAACGTAGAATGAGAGAAAAAGAAGAGCAAAAAAAGGGGTTAAAAAGACAAAAAATACAGATTAAACTGAGTAAAGTGTGTGTGTTGCATCATCCACTTTTATTTGACTTCCTCTGCCGTAGTATAAGCTGAAGTGATGACAAAGCAGGCTGTTGTTGGGAAGGCCAGTTATGTATTCTATACCTAAGTTATGTCTTGTGTAAGTACCATTGACTTAAAATCAGAGGGGATTTTGTGTGCATGTGTGTGTGGAATTTCTCAAGAGTGCAGACAGGCTAAAACTTTATCAATAATGGACAGGACTATAGATTATGAAGACACTCCTGTGTTGCTGCGTGGGCCCTTACCGTTGCCTCATCCTGTTTCGCAGGTTTGTCGTGTCTAAATGTGAGCCGAACTGCTTTCAACATGTCACCACCTCAGAAACATCACCTGTCCCACCTGCTGCTTCTCGCAGTCCTGCTGCCCGCCGCCTGGACAGCCGACGGGGCTAACAATGGATCAGAGGCTGAGGGTGTGTCCTCCGCTCATCTGGCCTGGACCGGCGTCCCCTCCGGCGGGGACATTACGGTGAAGGAGGGATCCAGCGTGCTGATCGAGTGTAACGTGACCGCAGGCTACGATGGCATCAAGTGGTACAACTCTAAAGGGCCTCTGCTTGGTGAGGACATGGGGGTGGGGGGGGCTTTTGAGTTCTTTTTGCTAGGGCTGGGACGATATATGCTGTTGTCCCGATTCAGTATTATTCAAAGCAGTTTATTGTTTCAGCTTTCACTCAAAAACAATGATGACACTTTTACAATCTGCTCTTAATGTTTTCCCTGTTGTCTTAATTCTCAACTCACATCTCAAGTAGTTTTTGCTAAAACGTAACCCTCATGTTGTCCTCGGGTCAAATTGACCCGTTTTCCTATATCAATGTTATTTTTAACTACCCAATTGTAATTACCCAAAATAACATGACTCTTTGGCAAGTACAATCTCTTTTTTCATTAATTTTGGGGTGTCTTATTAAATTTTACAGCATTTGAAAAAGAAATTGAAAGTGGTTTTGAAATAGTTTTGATTTTCAATTTTGACGGGAAGACAACACAAGGTTTAAACTGTCTTATTGTTTCATATGTGTTGTGACTTAAGGAGGGAAGTGGCAGATTCAGGAAGACGGAGTCCTGAACATCACAGAGGTCTCCTTCGAGGACCGCGGCCGCTACACCTGTGTCACCTCTGGTGGCGCTGGCGCGGCCAAAAACTACACAGTCACGCTGCGCGTGGCCCACGGCACCAGCACCGGCCTGGGCCTGTACTACGTCATTGTCTGCCTGGTGACGTTCACCATCATCATGATCCTCAACGTGACGCGCCTCTGCATGGTCAGCAGCCACCTGAAGAAGACTGAGAGGGCCATCAACGAGTTCTTCCGCACAGAGGGCGCCGAGAAGCTGCAGAAGGCGTTCGAGGTCGCCAAGCGCATTCCCATCGTCACGTCGGCCAAGACGCTGGAGCTCGCCAAGGTGACGCAGTACAAGACCATGGAGTTTGCGCGCCACATGGAGGATCTGGCCCGGAGCGTCCCTTTGCCGCCGCTCATCCTGAACTGCCGCACATCCGGGGAGGAGGGAGCCGAGACGGGAAACCCGGGGCTGCACCCTGCGGAGCAGGCCGGGCCGTCGGCGTCTAGGAACAGGCAAGCTATCGGCCCCTCCAACGCCGACAGATACGGGGAGGGGGCAGAGGTGTGTCAGGCGCTGCTGTCAAATGGAGGGAAAAGCGATGTCATAGTTTCAGTTCACACCATTTCTGGGGAGGGGGGCAACGAGGATAGGACGGGATTCTGCGTGCTAGGCACACAAACAAGTGCGTCCTATGAGAGCAATGTATAAAACAATGTATAAACCACCATTGGCTCCAGGTAGCGCGCCAGCAACAAATGGGGCTTTGAAAGAGTCACTTGGCATGCAAATTTGCCGTTTGGCTTGGTACCAATACCGTGACTTCGATAACTGTTCCTAAACAATACTTTTTGGATACCAATTTTATAAAACAAAAAGAAATCACAACATTACACCACAAATCTTTAATTATTTTTCAGCCCCTACTACATGAGCCTCGTCTCTGTGTAACATGGTTATTCCTGCGTGTCTCTACACCGTTCAGTCGGTGCCTATAAAGTTTGAATTCAGTACCCAGTCCTGGCCCACATTGGCACCCAGTAGCGCAACCACATGGCACACTAGCAGTACGTGTGCAAGAGTTTTTTGGAAATGTTCCAATTCACATGTCAAATGACATCTTTCAAAGCCATCAGCAGTAGGACTGGGCATCGTTCTAAAATATCCAACACCATTACCAATATTGTGACTTCGATACCGGGTCCTAAACAATACTTTTTTCTTCCAATTCAAATGTTAAATGACCTCTTTTGCCTCCAACCCCATCCTGATTTTGTGAAGACCTGCTCTACTCTGCTTCTGATTGGCTAATACTCACAGAATACACCACAAAGGGGGTAAAAAACACTGCCTGAGCGGGCTCGGTATATGACGGCAGACTCAATCCTGACATTTAGAAATGGCCTTTGATACTAAAAAGGTTGCCGACCACTGGCATACACCACCACAGCCTGAATCCCATCTGAAATAACACTCAGTGAAGTGTCTATATGTCTGACTACAAGTGCTAAAAAGAGTTGGAAAAAAACTAAAAAGGTGGGGTTGGTTATTATTTAGATTTGAACTTATCAGGTTCTGCTTTTCAATTCTCGTTCTTATCAAATCCTGGCTCCAGATCTTGTCGTACTGTTTCAGTAAGAAAAGAAACCAAAACTTGTTGAAACCAAAATCCAGCTATCTTGCCATGTACAAGTTAGATTGTATTAGGAACTGTAACTATAACCATTATTTTCATTGTCGATTTATGTGTTGATCATTTCCTCCATGAATGGATTAGTTGTTTGGTCTCTAAAATGTCAGAAAATGGTCAATGAAAAAATGTGGATCCGAGTTTCCCAAATGCCCAAATATGACATCCTCAAATGTCTTGTTTTGTCCACAACTCAAAGGTTTTAAGTTAACTGTTACAGAGGAGAGCAGAAATAAAGAAGCTGCAATCAGATCGTTTTGACAGGTTTTTAATTTCAATGAATCGATTGATCTTTGCGGCTTGTTTTTCCTGGAGATGGTTGGCTAGCTTTAGCTGATCTAGCACATTATGAGTACATCTGTGGTGATCACAATACTGCAAAATACCTGCTGAGTCATGTTCCTCCTGCGTGAAAGTATTTCCATGCACTGATTACATTGCACTAGTTTTTTGTCTTTGGGCGCCTAGATAGCTCAGTTGGTAGAGCGGGCGCCCATATATAGAGGTTTACACCTCGACGCAACGGCCCGGGGTTTGACTCCGACCTGCGGCCCTTCGCTGCATGTCATTCCCCCCTCTCTCTCCCCTTTTGTGTCTTCATCCGTCCTGTCAATTAAAGGCCTAAAATGACCAAAAAGTAATCTTAAAAATAAAGAAGTGGGTCATTTTCTCATAGACTTCTATAGAAACTGACCGACCTTTTGCAACTGCACATGTCGCCCCCTGCAGGAGATCAGATAGAAAGCAGCTTTAAGGAGTCCCCCCCTGCTGGAGATCAGATAGAAAGCAGCTTTAATATTATACAGTCTGTTTGTGAAAAGTGTTTTCTGTAGGAGATGGTAAGTGCCTTTGGGGGGAACTTTTTCACTTTGTAAACCTATAACATGCACAAAAACGATATATAACTCAAAGGAAAAAGGGAAAAGCCAAAAAGCATAATATGAGCACATATTATTAACACAATAAATATGATATATGCGTAACCCAGTGGAAGGAAGTGCAGTAGGTCCAGTTTTGCTTTCAGGAATCTAAAAACCAGTTTTGGAACAATTTCTCAATTCCTACATAATTGCAACAAATGCGTCCAAATTCTGCAAAATACCTGCTGAGTCATGTTCCTCCTCCTTTCTGTATGAAAGTATTTTCATGCACGGATTACATTTTACTAGTCTTTTCTCGAGCTTACAGTAGTCTTACTTCAGGAATCAAAAAGAAGTTTAGGAACAATTTTTATAAAAAAAATTGCAACAAAAGGCATCAACAGAGCTCCGAATTCTATTTTCTCTTGACTTAAATATATATTTATATTTCCATGTATGTGTGGTGGGTTATAAGAGCTTATTTTCCTCCTTAGCAGAGGAAGAATGTGTCTGTTTTCCTCTTGTTTTGTTGCCCTGATGCTTAGATAGCTTGCCAAAATGAAATGCAAAATGCATCCACAAAGCTCTGAATTCTATTTTCTCTTGTCTGCAGTATATTTAATTGTTCATGTTTGTGTGGCGGGATTTCTGTGGGCACACAGTGATGCGACAAATACTGTATACTTCAGAAGATGCTGTATGCCGCCTTTCATTTGACAGTTAGCTTCCACAGAACAAAATGTTGTGATGAAATACCCTTATTCCATTGTTTTGGTTCTGTTTTCCTGTCAATCTATCTGACACTCAGGGAGAAATGGAAGACTTTGACATAATGCCTCAAAAAACAAGTCACTCCACAGATGTGATTGCTGTCTCTGTGTCTCTTTATTCAGCAGTTAATTACAGGTTTTGCTTTGGGGGACTGAAAGAAGGAAACCGCCTCCTGTTGTCCTCGGGTCAGATTTGACCCCCGTTTCCAAAAAGTTTCAATATCAGATTTAGGGTTTGGGTTTCTTTCAAACAAATTTTCCAAAAAAGTAACGTGGATGGTTCCCAACAACGCTCCTCACAAGTTAAATAATCAATCAGTTCACTACATTCATTGAATGTGTTTTTTTGTGTCAATTTTATAGCATTTGGAGAAAAAACAATTGGTAAAAGAACTTTAAAAAAGTGTAAAAAAAGAGAAAAATGTCCAAAAGTGACT
Source organism: Etheostoma nigrum (assembly GCA_029931835.1). NCBI lineage: Eukaryota > Metazoa > Chordata > Actinopteri > Perciformes > Percidae > Etheostoma > Etheostoma nigrum. The sequence continues at coordinate 2,536,278 of CM057249.1, forward strand.
AAATGTGAACAAATGTCAATAAAAGTGACTTAAATGTGAACGAATGTCAAATAAAGTGACAAAAATGGGAAAAGATGTCGGAAAAAGTAACAAAAATGACCAAAGTGACAAGTGACAAAGAAACAAAGCTTCAAAAATTTGAGAAAAATCTACGAAAAATTCATAAGGCTCAGAAAAAGTCGACAAACTTTGAAAAAGTGACAAAATCATCGGGGGAAAGCCACAAAAGTGGTCAAAAAAGACGACCATAACCTTGATAAAAGGTTTTTCATTTTTAATTTCTAGGTTGGCGGGAAGACATTAGGGTTAAAAACCATAACAAAAAAAAAAAATTTGGAGAATTTGGAGAAAAAAAATATGCTGGACAGTAAATACCGAGCTTCCAGCTACTTCTTCCTCTGGGAGGCAGCCGAGGAATATAAATATATAAAATGTTATTATTTTTGGATTGGAGCTCTAATGTCCAACGTGGTGACATGTATCATATTTTGATGGGCACGTCTGAAAATGTCAGGGACTTTAATTTTTTATGACGAGGTGATGCAACGTTTTCTCTCTGTATTTCCAGTGATGTTTGGGAAGTGTAGTAATGTGTTTTGTGTAGATATATGAACACACAGTGTCCATATCCTGGGTGTGTGTGTCTAATCGGGATTGCAAGGCATAAAAAAAACGAGAGATTTGTCTGTTATATTCCAATAAAAATGAAATAAAGACGTTTAAAATGATTGTTCTGTGTTGAACCTTTTTTCAGAGCTCATTTCGAGCTTTTAAATGAAAGGACGAGACAACGTTATTTGTATCATATAACACTGGTGCTTTACATAAAACATTAAAGAGCAGTTTAAAAACTATCCAAAACATCTGTCAAAGAGGAAATAAAAACCGGTAATGTAGAGTAAGACGGGTGTGAAATGAACAATCATTTAAGGTAAAGTCTGTGGTCTTGATTTAAAAGACCCGAGAGTTGCAGCAGATGCGGAGGTTTTTCTGGGGGTTTTGTTCCAGATATGTGGAGCATCAAAACTACGCTGCTTCTCCATGATTATTCGGACTCTGGGGGACAGAAAGCAGACCCGAGAGGTCTGGAGGCTCATCATCAGGGCTTTAAATCCACTGTTTTGATCACCAGCCAACATAGCTAACAGATTTTAGCTATCAGAGTTAGTTAAGTTACAAGCCAATCAGACTCTCCACAGGCCACATGGTTGTTTCTTTTGTTCCTAACTAACATTACTGTACCGTGTGTAAGGGCCATTGGTATGAATAGAAAACCAATCTGTGGTTCCTCAGGTGCAACCCGGAAGCACCATAGGCGTTGATTTTGTTGGAGACTTCATCATGAGTCATTTTGTACCTCAAGCTCAATTAATTTAAAAAAAGTTCATAAGTAACATAATTCCTGAGCGACAGATGCCAACAAATCCACAAGACAGGCCCAGACAACGCGCTTAACATGGTTTAATGAACCTAAAAAACAACCAGTGATCACCAAATGTATCAGGTCCATATCTCGTCATCAACACTTAAGCCTGTCAAAAAAACTAAACCGAAATCCAAAGATTAGAGAAGTTATCTCAACGTTTTCTTCTTCATTGGTGCCTATGTCGAGGAAAAAGCTTTACGTGGTTTAATGTTCAATGATTTCTAAATTTCTCTCTCATATTGCTTCTCAAAACTGTCAAAAAAATCAAACCAGAAATTTGATGATGATTGGTTGTTGTTTAGGGACAGTAGATCACGTTAATCTTTTTCACATTAAGACTTATGAAGCTCATGAGAACCATGGGGAGTCAACCCACCGCTGAAAATGTGAAGCAGAAACGCTTAATGTCAGATAACGGCCATAATAATAGGACTTTGGGTGTTTTCAGTGGTTAGGAGCAATATGAGAGAGACATTTGGTGATCATTGTTTAGGTACATTAAAAACTTTTATTCATTGAAATTAAAAAAGCTACAGGACCGCGTCTTTCAAAACATGACCTGCGTGAGAGTAGAGAAAAAATAAAAAGAGTGCGTCATTGGTTGTAAGCAGCACTTCTGGAAATGCACTTCTGAATGTGTTTCTGTCCCAAGAACATTTCAGAACACATGGGAAGCACGCACACACACACACACACACACACACCAACCCCACACTACATACATACAGTACATACATACAAGCAGTGATGTGTCTGGAAATCCAACTAAGATGTCATGGAAATAAATGGAATTAACTGCAAATATGACTTGGATTGTTATCGATCAAAAAGGTGAAAAGCGTGTGAATTACTCTAACTGTGGAACAGCATCTCAGGGGCTTAAAGCTCGGCCTCTACACGTGGTTCCTCTCCGTTTCAGCGTAGCTCGTAGCCTAATCGATACCACACGCTATAGGCACGTAGCCAACGGCTGTACGGCCCGTCACCACATGGTGTTCACTGGGAAATGTAGGATTAGAACTACAAGCAGTGCTGCCAGATCGAGATTATGTTTCAAAGCCAAACACACACAAAACCGCTCAAATGTCTTGGCGGGAAACAGACCGATCTGGCAATCTGTCGCATTGTTTCTGCAGCAAACACCGAGTTATTTGCTTCTTTCATCACCGGCCAAATTGGTTAGTTACTTTACAATGTTACCCACCAAAGTACATTTTCACCCGCATTTGACTGCCGGTCACAGTGTAGCAGCAGATCAGAAATAAACCACTCAGTGCTTTATAAACAAGAGAAGTATTTTAAAACCAATTATTCAGTGGAAAGACCCAGTGGTGAGTTTACTGTACTATATATACTGTATTGGCCTGAATCTGCCTTTTGGGGGTTGGGATATCATAGTGGGGGGTCCAGGTGTCCTTCCCCTAGGAGGTTTTGAGCATCAACGACTTCACTTCCTGTAATGGGATACACTTTTATGCACAAATTTAGGGTGGAAATACCTTTATTTAGCCCTTGTGAAGAAGAAAAACACAGATGACAATTCAAAATATAATGGAAAATATGTTGTCACGTGTCATTGGGTATTTTTAAGTGGGTACATGGAAATGCTGGAGCTTTTTTAGGGAGTATACTGTGTATACCTGCGTATCACGTAGACTACACCAGTGTTAGGACCTCAGAACTGGAGTGATGTGATCCAAGACCGAGGAGTCATTCTCTAAATCCCATGGTACTTGTATCTGTGGCTAAGAGGAGTTTTTAAGAACAAGTCAGAGGCCCAAACAGGATGAGGAAAACAGATACACAGCTCCTTTACTCTGTCTCAGGGGCCAAAAGCAACAGTTTACATCCTATAATTGACAATACTTAAAATAAATACAATCAAAAACCTTGCAAATGTTGGTCCGGTGGTTATTTCTGCCCTGTCAGGTAATGCTGCTGATGAGCCACTGGGTGGAGATGTTGGTTCAAACACCACATCTACTGTATATATCAGCTCTGACATTGGTGCATTCACAGCGAAAATTTTAACTGCTGTTGAAAAACCCTTCATTGTTAAAAAAAAACAAAAAAAAAACAGCTGGAAGTAGAACTGTCGCTTTAACCCACATTTATAGGATTCACTTTATTAACCCTCTAAGGGTATTTTTGCATTTAACTGATCCCCATGTGTTTCATACCATGTGTATTCTCTTATATTGTCCATATATATTTATATTGTCCATAATGCTTGTCTATAGACTTTATCCTTGCACTATTGGACTTATTTGCACTACCACCATGACACACACTCTCATAGAGCACCTTACCTTACCATGCAGACTGAATCCCGGTCACTGCTCATACATCACATTAATGTGGATCTATCTATCTATCTATCTATCTATCTATCTATCTATCTATCTATCTATCTATCTATCTATCTATCTATCTAAATGTTCAGAACAAACTCAGCTTTTCTTACAGTGATGCTCAGATTTTCTTCTAGAACAATGTGTTAAGAGATAATTTGGCGCTAAAGCTGAAACGTTGACGTTTCCTTTCCTAAAATCTCTTTCGGAAACAAACCTTGACTTACGATGTGTTGTACGAATTGCTTCGAAATGAGTTTACCAAAGTCTTTAGATTATAGTCCAGGGGTCTTCAACATTTTTTAGGCCCCGGAGATGGAGCAGGGACCTCCTACAACATATCCAGTATAGTATAAAATGATGTTGCATATTGAACTGGGCCTACAGTAACGTGTAGGGCAGCCATACTCATTTGTACATAACTTTCTTTACTAAGCTATGCAAAAAGCCTAATAATTGTTGCCATGGATTCATTTCATTCATTTTCATTAATCATGTTTTTATGTTAAAACATATGAATTCTTAAGATAAACTGCATCTGTGGATGGCCTTGCCTATCATAGGCCAGTAAGCTTCTCATCAGTGAGTTTGATTTGTTAATAAAATGTTAGATTCATGTTAAGAATTTTTAATTTTTGAAAAAACTGCAAAATTTTGCAATAATTTAGAGGCCCCCCTGCATTGACTCTGAGGACCCATTGTTGAAGATCCTTGTTATAGATGATTAAAATAGAAATGAAATTTTGTAATATCTCTTTTTGAGTATTGTTAAACATTGTTTGGATGCTCCGGTGCGTCTTTCCGCCTTTGAAGGGTTAAAGTCCTGAATACAGTTTAAAAATCTAGTACATGTTTACTTTGTAACATTTCTCAGTAACTATAGACAACTGTTTCTTTAAATGGCATCGTTAAATAGTATTTTAAACACAAAACAGTTGATTTAAAGTCCTTTACTCAGTTCATAGAGAAAGTAACAAAAGAGAACATAAACTTTTTTAATGTTTTCTCTTTCAGGAAGCTTTTGCCTGTTCCAACACTTAAATTATGCCATTGTGCTTAGCTAAACTTGATATATTTAATATATTTGAAAACAGTGGGATCTTTCCCTAAATTTTGAACTGAAGCAGGAGAAATAGGGCGAGGTTCACCCAGTCTAATCTTTCCTTATAATTCACAATAACTAACAATAAAGCAGGCTATCCTTTTCACATTTATCTGTTAAATAAGGTTATTTTTCCTTCTCATCTTTGACTGCAAGCTCTTAAACATTTCAACATCTGATAATAAAGAATATCACTTCAATACACCCGATCATCAGAAAAAAACTTTGTTCATTCACACAGTTCCAAGGTCCTTTACATACAATTTAGCCTCATGGAGTTAAGACAAATCTACATATTTAAGTCTGAAAGAGAAGAAATGGTGTACACATGGTACCCATGGTATTTAAAAAAATAAAAATTATTGGTATTCTCACTAAAAACAGAAAAAATAAGAAGAATTACCCTAGGCTAGTGTGTAATTTCCACAGGGGACTTCTCAAAGATAAGTTCCACCCTTGGCTCTAGGCACACTGCATCTTCTCCAGGCCCCCTCCAATGGATATTTTATTTGGTAAACAAACAAGATGACTTTTTACTGCCACATGGTTATTATGCTAATTTATTTATTTAGCAATTTTAATGCTTCTAATTAAGCTAATTTTAAGGGCTTTAGAGAAACGTGTGTATTGCAATTCTTATTTTAATTTGTTTTAATTTTAATTTTTGGGGTGGCTGTAGCTCAGTCCGCAGGGAGTTGGGTAGGGGACCGGAGGGTCGTCAGTTCAAGTCCCCGTATGGAGTGTGGATTGGTGGCTGGAGAGATGCCGCTTCACCTCCTGGGCACTGCCAGGTGCTCTTGAGCAAGGCACCGTACCCCCCCCCCCCCCCCAATTGTTCAGGGCGCTGGTCCAGCTGGCAGCCCACTCACTCTGACATCTCTCCATTTGTGCATGAATAGGTCCTGAGTATGGCCTGTGTGTAGTGATTACTAACAACCAGAGTGTAAATTGTAATTTCCCCACTGGGGATCAATAAACTGTATCAATTATTAGTATAAATATTATTTTTTTTAAATATTTTGTCATTTTATCCGCTTTGCTGCAGCCGAGAGCATCCCAGAGATGAGGGCTAGTGTAACCGTTATGGCCTGACGTCATCAGACTCATATTCTAGTCAGAATATGAGTCTGATGCTGCTCCATTGGGCTGCGATTATGATTATGTTTCAATCAAACCAGGGGAAAATAATGCGTCTGCACTCAACTGGATAGACCCACAACCAATCAGAGCGACGGAGTATGTGACGTATGTTGAACGTTTGCTGAATCCCATAGAAAGGACAGATAAACATCTTTCTGATGCCTTGATCGCGGTTCTCTGTTCCTCTTTTAAAATGAATGCACGGTCGATATCTTCTATAACAGACGCCATGGAGGAATCTACACGTCTCAGTTCTCCAGCGGCGGCCGTCTGTTGTAAAGGAAGTCAACCCAAACCCTCTTTGGTGACGTGGTTGACGTTACTGTCGCTCATCTGTCCATCATCGTATAAAGCCCTGCCCCTGACAATTTGATTGGTCCGAACAGCTCTGGTTCGAGCATAGTTGCTGCACAACGCATAGACATAATAAAGAGTAGACGCCGCATCGACCGCTACTGCCTATTGGCGCTGACGAGATTTGGGGCCGCCATCTTGGACCGGTCACCCGCTCCACTCAGTGTAATGTGTTTGGCAGGTGCAATGAGCTGTCAGCGCGTTTAATTAATCAATCTCACTGAATACCCAACTGGTTTTCATGTTTTTTTTTGCTACAAAGGTCATACATGTAGCTATGATACAGGACACATGATTAGACGTATTTTAATATTCATAGTGTGCTTAACAGTAATAGAATATTCTGATATGATATAAATTCACCAGACGTCCGAGATCAAAACTGGAAACATAATCCCCGAAAAGGGAGAGCAACGGGGATATTTCCAGTTTGACTATAAATCTGATTGAAAAACCTAATGTTGTGTCTTTAAAAAAAAAGAACAAGGACAAAGGTAGTTTTTCTTCTGTATTTAGTCAGGGGACAAAAACGGGGGACTGTCCCCTAAATCCGAGGACGTCTGGTCACCCTAGACCAGACATCCTCGGTGTATCTATCATTTGTAAATGATAGGTATTTGCAAAATACCCCTACATCACATATATGATGTAGGCTATAAAAGGTATAAATACCCCTACATTACATACATGATGTAGGCTGTAATAGGTATAAATACCCCTACATCACATATATGATGTAGGCTATAATAGGTAAATACCTATTATAGAAAAATAATTTGCACACACATTTTAAATATGATAGGGAAGAAGAAACAGATAGTGACCGTAAAGTCAAATATTTAAGTACAAGAAACAATATGATTATATTATTAGAGTCTACTTGAAGCTTTTTATATTTGTCTCTCTCTCTGTCACACACGCACACACACGCAAGCACACACACACACACGCACAGTACTACCACGTTGTTCTGCATCAATTGCCTCCCAGACCTTGACATTTAGCAGCCCCACTCCCAACACACACACACACACACACACTAGGGTTGCACAACATTGACAAAATGTGATATTGCAACATCGATATGAATTCCGATATTTTTAAACATATATAAAATTACAAAATAGATTCATAACAAATTAAACAAGTTTTCTTACAACACAAGGTTTATTTTAACTGAAAGTTATATTGGACTGGTCCAACATGAATAACTAAGGACCATGTCTACAGAACAGGACGGGTTCTACTGGTTGGACAGTATAAAATATATAAATAAAGTTATAATATAAATAACTAAGGACCATGTCTACAGAACAGGACGGGTTCTACTGGTTGGACAGTATAAAATACATAAATAAAGTTATAATATAAATAACTAAGGACCATGTCTACAGAACAGGACGGGTTCTACTGGTTGGACAGTATAAAATACATAAATAAAGTTATAATATAAATAACTAATGACCATGTCTACAGAACAGGACGGGTTCTACTGGTTGGACAGTATAAAATACATAAATAAAGTTATAATATAAATAACTAAGGACCATGTCTACAGAACAGGACGGGTTCTACTGGTTGGACAGTATAAAATACATAAATAAAGTTAACAGGACAGCTCCACAAAATAAACTAAATATTGCATACTTATTGCGACTTTCGATATATTTGATAAATGACCAGCTGTCTCAGCTCTTATTACATAAGTATTTGGACAGATACACCTCTTTTATGTTGTGTTGACTCTGTACTCAAGAACATTGCTATTGAAAAGGCTATATAATTATATATATCTCTATCTATCTATCTTATAAGAGTAACGTGCAAGTCTTATCAAACAAATCCCAACTAAACCAGAGACAATCCCAATGTAATAACCACACAATTAGTGCTGCTTTTGGAACTTAACTTATGTAGCAATTTTCAAAACACAGATAGGCCTACAAAATGCTTCACAGAACCCAAAGTGAAAGAAATAAGATAAAAAAAAATCCGCCGATCTGAGCAGGAATGCTGCACAGTGCTCTGGCATCTTGTATCTTCTGCTGCCAAGTAACGAGTATGACCGGTCCAAGATGGCGGCTGGATTTCTCGCGCTCAGCAGCCAATGCGGCGTCTACTCTTTATTATGTCTATGGCACAACGGATCAAGTCCAGACCGAACTTCCGGACCTCAAATGTTGTGGGCGGGGCTAAGTTTGGCTGTCATCCAGACTATTTTATGGCTAGCTAACATACAGAACCGGAAACACATGTTCCCACCGTTGGAGTTAGTTTACCTTTACTGTACCTTTTATTAAAACAAGATAATATATGCACTTAAGTTTGAGTTAATTTTTAGATTGGAAATTGACTATTTTTTAAAAATGATTTCTAAAATATTTTTTAAAACTATAAATAAACATAATTTGACTTTTCCCTCTTACTGGGCCTCCCTAGTGGCAAATGGGCCCTAGACACATGGCTAGAACGCCTAAGCCTAGATCCGTGCCTGTCTACGCTGTAATTTACTTGCAGTAACACCCAACCAACACACATGTTCTTGCATGTTCCACCTTGTGAGTAAATTACCCACTGCGGCCTTGTTAAGCTCATCCTATGCTTTCCCAGATGTTGATCTCAGAGAATGCAGGGTTACCGTCCGCACTACCTGAGAAATATCAGGTTGGAGAGCAGCCCAAATAGCAACAACCTTGGGCCTCTGTGTTGAATAACTAAAATAAAATCCATCCTTCTTCCTTCTCCATGTCCTCTCTGGAGGCAATCTAAACAGAATTGATCGGTCCGGGCGATCATTCATCATGCCAAGCCAAGCCAGACGTTTAAGGAGAGGAGGAAGGAAGACTTTAAGAATAGGATATTTCCAGTGGGCCCACGGTGTCATCGAGGTAAACTAAAATTGATCAGCCTAAAAAGGACAAATGCTGCATGTCTGTGTGTGTGTGTGTGTGTGTGTGTGTGTGTGTATGTGTGTGTGTGTGAGGGAATATAAAAAATATAGGCAAAGTATACACATACAGTATGAGAGATAGGGAGCAAAGCAGGAAGTAAGGTAACAAACTTAAGAGCGCCAAATTCTGTGTGGGAGATAACGAGACTGGGGACAGAGACACATTCATTTTCATGTTTTCAAAGACGCCTAAATGAATATTAAATGTGGTTTAATAAACCTACAAAATTTTCACTGATTACCAAAAATGCTCTCTCATATTGATCCTCATAACTACTAAAAACTGCCAAAAGACTGAAACAAAAGTCCACTTATTATGGTGAATCATCACCAAATTTCTGGTTTGATGTTTTTACAGTTATGAGAGAAAAATTTGTTAACAATTGATCATTGTTTAGGTACAGTATATTAAACCACGTTAAGTTTTTTCCTCGTCATAGGCGCCAATGAAGAAGAAAGTGTTAATGTGAGAACTTCTATAGTCGTTTAAGTGTTCATAACAAGCTAAGGCCATGAGAGTTATATGTGTTATGAACTTTATTTTTTATAACTAAATTGAGCTTGAGGTTTCCAATAGAAAATAGTGGGTACAAAATGACTCATGACAAAATCTACACGTCCCCACTGTCCCCACTGTCCAACAAAATCGACGCCTATGGAGACATCTCACTGCTGTACCATCTTTGCTGGGAGTCGCACATGCGCAGTAAGTACTGCTAGCTTGTCAGTTGCAGAGCATGAGATGCTAGCAGCTAGGCGGGTATTATAACGTGTGTTACAAAGTGATGCACGTTTGTCACGGAATTAAAGGCGGGACTACAAGTCAATCAGGAGAGACTTGTTTGCAGATATACAATGGTTTATTGTACATAAGCATAAAAAATTGACAGTCTTTGGAGCTTAGACTCCATCGTTATAGAATTATTTGTAAAAGGGGTAAGGAAGCCAAGACAATCCCCCCCCCAATGGAGTCTAGACACTGGTGGTGGCGGCAAAGGAGCCCGAAGACCAGAGAGAAGGAGTCGACGGAGCGTCTAGCAGGAGGAAGACCCAGAATGCCTTTGGGTGACGATGACTGGAGGTGGAAGGGGGGGGGGGGGGTGGAGGGTTACACGCTTTGCCTGAAATGACAGCTGACAGCAGCAGGGAGAGAAACAGATTTAAAGCAGGGTTGTGATGCTGTGATTGGCCCTTGGAATTCATGGCCGAATCTGTTTGGTTTAACTGGAAGGTGAACGCCTCCAACAGCTGATTTGATTTAGGAAGAGAGATGGTAACTCCCTTTGGGGGGGGGACTTTGGGCTTTTGCACAAAAAAGATATATAACACAATAAAGGAAAGGGAAAAAGCCAAAAAGCATAACATGAGCCCTTTAAAAAGAAAGAATTGTTATTCTCACCAAAAACATACAGATACAGTATATACAGTAACACTTGATAGACAATGTATATGAACACCCAACATAGCTATCTGACATTTAAAAATGAAGCGGTCAGATGAATGGAGTAGAGTAAAAAGTACAATGTTTCCCAGTGAAATGTAGCAGAGTAGAAGTAGAAAGTGGCATGAAAAGAAAAAACTCAAGTAAAGTACAAGTACCTCAACATTGGTACTTCTCTGTAGTATCTGCATTCAGTCAAATAAACCTATTTACGGGTTTAAGCTCGTTTGTTCTTACTCTCAGATAACCTCCAACAAAAGTGTGGACGCGCGACCGGTCCACGTGAGGTAGAACAGCACATGTGCCAACAAAGGGGACGGGGGCCACTGTGGCTGACCTGATTCTCCACAGGGTCTTGCTGGTACAAACCACCCGCTGTCAAGCACTAATGGGAAATAATGGCTGCAGCAGCATCCCAGCGGCAAGCTGGGCTCGCTGGGGGACTGGGGTGAAGGTATTGGGGTCACATCTTCAGGTGGCTTCTTGTATCCTCGGACAGATACACAGAGAGAAAAGATCTCTAGAGAACGTGGCGGGTGAGGATGTCGGCCAAATGAAGTTGCATTGAAAGGTTGTGGGTAGGGGGTCAGTAGGGCTGATTGTGTCTCTAATTGGGGTGATTTAGACCACCGTGAGATTGTACTGGGAAACAAAGAGGAAGGTGATGGACATCCTGCCAAAATTCAGAGAAATCCGGCGGAACTTTGGGCGCCACAGAACAGTAACATCGTTGATATAGACGAAACATCAACTAACAGTAAAATGAATCTCGAACATGATAGGAAGCCAATGTAAAGAGGATAAGATGAAACTGATGGGGGTTTTCCTGCTGGACCTGGTCAACAGCCTTGCAACAGCGTTCTTGACCAATTATTGTTAGGGCTGGGTACCAACTTTAGTACTTGTTGGACACAGATTTGCCTCCTTAGTAGAGCCTGACTGATATTATCGGCCAATATTAGGCTTTTCCCGATCTATTGGTATCGTCATATATAATGGCCAATTTAAAAAAAAAATATATAATACATATATTTTTTTAACAAATATATTTTTATTTTTGGAATATTCATTCATCAGAATCATGATTCTGATGAATGAATATTTAAAAAAATAAAAACGGATGGTCAACCATGTTATGAGTGTTGGCGTTGCATAGTCTGTCCACCAGAGGACGCTCTACAACGTCCCTGTTAGTGATGGCGTTGCACAGTCTGTCCACCAGAGGACGCTCTACAACGTCCCTGTTAGTGATGGCGTTGCATAGTCTGTCCACCAGAGGACGCTCTACAACGTCCCTGTTAGTGATGGTGTTGCATAGTTTGTCCACCAGAGGACGCTCTACAACGTCCCTGTTAGTGATGGTGTTGCATAGTTAGTCCACCAGAGGACGCTCTACAACGTTTGTATTTTTATACTTTTTATTTATCAGAACTTTAATATATTTTGATGTTCTGTTGTGACAATAAAACAAATTATTCTCACATTATTTTAGTGAGAACTCATAAATAACTACAAATAACTAATGTTAGGGAAATCTATCGACCGATACATCGGCATATCAAACTTTTAAATAACCAAATATTTGCATCGATATTGGCCTTAAATAACCTTTATCGCTCGGGCTCTACTCCTTAGTATCCAGTCTTGAAAAATGCTTAACTCTCATCAGCGTCAGGGAGCCAATAAGCATGCTGCATGCTTCTCCCAAAATCTAATAATGCTGGTGATTGGCTCTCTAACGTTACACTTCGTAGAGACACCCAGGGAAAACTATGTTACACAAACAAAATGATCACTCAGGTGTTGATATTGACATTTTTAACAATACCCAGCCATAGTTGTGGACAGTCCAGGGACGACATGCTGAGGCAGGCGAAAAGAAAATTCATTAGGGGAACACAAGTTCATTCCCTACATTAGCTGTGGTTTTCTCCCTGTTGGACATTTTGTGTTAAAGACAAACTTCACATCGCAGTAGATCAGCTATCAAGATCCCGCCCTTGTTGTCATGGCAATGGCTGTATAGCGGCTCTGCAAGCTTCACTTGGCAGGGCCGTTAAATTAGACGACTCGGCCTTGCCTGCACTGCACGGCTCGACTTTGTGGCTGTTGGGTTAGAGATTGTCTAACGTCACAGACTCAGACAGATTTACTGAGTGGCAGACACTATAAATATGCAGTAATGAAAGTCGTAAAATATTTATTGACCAGCCTCGTCCTCCATCTTTCCACAGACAGGTGGGATGCGCTCCCCTGTGAAATAAGACTGGAAGTCACTGGATGACATTACTGTAAAATGATGGTACGTTACTATTCAACTAGAGGATTTTAGATCTGGTTATATTTGCATAAATCAGTCTGAGACAAGCTGTCAGAGGCAGTCCCCGACTACAGACCATTATTTCAGTACTCCATCCAACATGGGCTCCATATGAGCTGCTCGGCAATTACCATTCTGTCATATGTAGGTCATGGCAACTGGCAGGTCAATTATACAGTCTGTGCTCAATCTTCAAATACACGACACACTGCAAACTAGTTGTGTGCGTGTGTACGTTGGCATCACAGAAATATACAACTCGTTGTTTGCATTTACACTGTTGTTCCAGGATTTAAGGAGGCTTCAGTGCAGTAAAGTCAGTCAAGTTCTCGGACTGCAATAGATTTTATTGCTTCATCTCTGTACGTTGGGTTTAAAACTAAACAAAGAGTACATACAGCGTATTCTGTGTAGACATTCAGAATAAGGCCTGCCCGAATATAGCATTTTTCTAATCAAGAAGTTTGGGACACAATGGTATAATTCAGGTTTAAGAAGCATTCTTTGGACAGTAATTGTCTCATTTGGGCACCTGGGTGGCTCACCAGCATGCACCAATATATAGAGGGTTACTCCTCAATGCAGCGGCCGTGGGTTCGACTCCGACCTGCATCCCTTTCCTGCATGTCGTTCCCAGCAAAAATGGGAACGCTCTTTTTTGGCAATAATTCCATCCATAAGTAACACAATGACAGAATGTAAGGCAAGGCAGCTTCAGCAACAAGGCAATTCAAGGTGCTTTAAATTAAACATTACAGAGCAGTTAAAATAGTTGGAAACATCCATTCATGAGAACAAATAAACAGCTAAAATGGTATATGACAGGTAGGAAATACAAGAATAAAGTTACAGTGCAGTGTAGGAAATCAACAATTACTTAACCCTCATGTTGTCCTTGGGTAAAATCTGAGCCATTGTTCAAATACAAAAATCAGAAATATGGGATGTCGAAAGAAGTGCCGAAAATGGTTTTATAAAAGAAAAGTGACAAAGCATTGGAGAAAAGCGACAAAATGTCAGATAAAACAACAAATGTAAAAAAGAAAAAAGCGAATGTCAAAAAAGTTGGAAAAAGTGTCGAAAACTTTGGAGAAAGTGCCAAAAATGTCAAAACAGCAACAAAAAAGTTGAAAAAAAACCCGACGTCAGACAAAGGGATGAACAATGTAGAAATGTTGAAAAACGTAACAAAAATGTGGAGATGTTGAGACAGGGACAACAAAAGGGATTCTGTCATGGTCAATAGGAAGACAACACAAGGGTTTTAAAAGGCAGCTTAAAGCTCACACTTGACTAATTTGGTTGTAGATTGGCCAAATCTGCACAACAAGTCTGTGGAAATGTACCTGCTAAAGAAATACTCATGGTAATGGCACTTAAGCAGATATTATTGGTCCCATGACATGGTGCTCTTTAGATGCTTTTATATAGACCTTAGTAGTCCCCTAATACTGTATCTGAAGTCTCTTTTATATAGACCTTAGTGGTCCCTAATACTGTATCTGAAGTCTCTTTTATATAGACCTTAGTGGTCCCTAATACTGTATCTGAAGTCTCTTTTATATAGACCTTAGTGGTCCCTAATACTGTATCTGAAGTCTCTTTTATATAGACCTTAGTGGTCCCTAATACTGTATCTGAAGTCTCTTTTATATAGACCTTAGTGGTCCCTAATACTGTATCTGAAGTTTCTTTTATATAGACCTTAGTGGTCCCCTAATACTGTATCTGAAGTCTCTTTTATATAGACCTTAGTGGTCCCCTAATACTGTATCTGAAGTCTCGTTTATATAGACCTTAGTGGTCCCCTAATACTGTATCTGAAGTCTCGTTTATATAGACCTTAGTGGTCCCCTAATACTGTATCTGAAGTATCTTTTATATAGACCTTAGTGGTCCCCTAATACTGTATCTAAGTCTCTTTTATATAGACCTTAGTGGTCCCCTAATACTGTATCTGAAGTCTCTTTTATATAGACCTTAGTGGTCCCCTAATACTGTATCTGAAGTCTCTTTTATATAGACCTTAGTGGTCCCTAATACTGTATCTGAAGTCTCTTTTATATAGACCTTAGTGGTCCCTAATACTGTATCTGAAGTCTCTTTTATATAGACCTTAGTGGTCCCCTAATACTGTATCTGAAGTCTCTTTCACGAATTTCAGCCTTGGTGCAGAATTACAGCCACTAGAGCCAGTCCCCCATTTTCGGCGATTCCGTGAAACTGCCACAGAGTTAAGGGGCCGTGTTCATTTCATGGAATTCGGTAAGATGTAGTTGACTAAATCATATCGAACGGGGCTCGCTGATCTACTTTGTGTCAGTTTAGGGGTCCTTGATGTTAAAGAGTTTTGGGAATCCCTGTACTAGCTCATCTCCTGTGAAACATATTAGTCAACTTTTAAGTTCTTTTAAAGTTTGTTCAAAGGAAAATTCTAAAACTTTGAGAGAAGAAAGAGAAGAAAAAGAGCTGGCTGCCCTTTCCAACATGGCAGGACTGTTTAGGGTGACTTATGCAGGGAAGATGGCCGCAGATGAGAAGGAAATCAAGCTTGGGTTTTAAGATTAAAAGGAGAGTGTCCTTACTCAGAGAGCTGAAAGAAAGTTGTCTTCCTCTCCACGCACCCACGAGACGTCCTACCATTTCAATGCTTCATTTCTCCCCCGTCTACAGCCTTGGGTTCATGTTTCTGATGTTCTCATTAAGCTCCCCTGAGTGGCTGCTCTTGTATGACATCGACAATCTATATAACGTCTTATTTAATGTCAAACTGTGCTGAAACCCTGGGAGGCCTCTCTCCGTTCGTGTCAATTAATCTACGTGGCAATAGCCCGCACTTGAAAGGACCAAAACCATTTGCTTGTGTAGAGAAATTCCATTTATCTTCCAGAGTAGATGTTGAATATTAAACAGTTGAGACATTATTTTTACTCAAGGTTTTCATCGGCCTGTGAGCCCCAGTGACTCCCTGAATGAGGTACATCACAGCCTCAGAACTCAAACGGATCTGGGTGAGGTTGAGGCGACCAATCACGTCTGCCGTAGTGGCGCTCTGGGTCCTATAGAATATTTTTTGTCTAGATGGGTTATTTCAGTATTAAAGATGTATTCCTTGCACTGTGTATTGACTTGGGAAAGGATTTTATCTGTGTGTTTTCCTACAGCTTATAAGGAATGGTTAGATTCTTGGCCACGCTGTTTGTAAAACAGAACTGTGTGTGCGTGTGGCTATAGGCATGTGTGTAATTATAATGACTGTATAATGGTGTTTACATGTACTGTAGGTATCTAAAGTAATGTTTTCCTTCCTTTTAAGCAAATATGAGGGTTTGAGCATGCGTTGTGTGTGTGTGTGAAATAGTCGCGAGAAACAGAGTTTAGAATGAGCCCCATATTTTATTATTACTTATTATTAGTAATATGTATTACTGTAATATACTATGATGTGAAATGGGGGATGGAGAGAGAGGAGAGGAATGCCTTCAACCAAAGAGAATAAGGGATGAAGATTTGGACAGACAGTGTTCATAATTTGACAGGGATTTAGACATTTTGTCATTTTTTGAAACCACAGTTGTGTTTTGTAACCTTAAATGCTGAACCTTAAGAAAAACTCAGCTTAACTGAACTCTTTGTCTCAGATTGATCCGTCGTCAATCAAACTAAATAAATTGATCTCTTAGAAAAAAACACAAGACATTCATTGCATTTTTGCAGTAATTGAAATTACATGACAATTACATGACCTTTTAACAACTTTGGTGAAATATTTGGTATAATAAATTGACTGAAAGGTAACCAACGATCTCTTAAAAATGTGAATCCAAACAGTAAGTTGTAACATGCAACGTAGGCCTACAGTAAGTCCAATGAAAAAAGACGCAGGAATTAATAAATGTCTGTCGGTGTGCGTTAGCTCATTTGGCAACCCTTTTAGCACACCCGAGGTTTTCAGAAAGCTTTTTACACGAGGTGAAATGCCACATGGAGGCAACAGCTTGTGTAAACACAATCTTAAGCGAAACCACCCATCTGTAGGCAGCAGACAGCCTTGCAACCCCATTCACACACACACACACACACACACACACACACACACACACACACACACACACACACACACACACACAACACACACACACACGTCTCAAACACAAAGATATTTCATAAAGACACTCGTATGCCAGGTGTTCTCTGATGTCTTCACGTTTCAGGTTTGGGATGTTATTAACAGACTAATGAGCTGCTGAGATAATAAAACCAATTAGGAGTCTGAATATGCTTCTTTTATGGGGAGACGAGACCCAAGGCTGTCGACTGGTGACAAAGTAGTTCAGCGATGTCATCAGAAACACCTATGCACATGGGAGACTGCCCAGCCCCAATGAAAAACGCTCACATAAGTTGTTGGTTCAAGCAGTAATTATGACCTATATTTATGGTGCCGCCATTCAAGGTGTGCACAATTATTAGGCAGCTTCTTTACCTCAGACCAAAAATAAAAACAGACTCTGAAAAGTCAAACAATGTGAAATGCCTTTAAGAGGGATGCAGCACTCTTGAAGTAGCAAAGATATTGAGGCGTGATCGCCGAACAATCAAACGTTTTGTTGCAAATAGTCAACAGGGTCGCAAGAAACGTGTAGAGAAAATAACTGCTAGAGACTTGAGAAGAATTAAACGTGAAGCTACCAGGAACCCATTAACTTTCAGTGCCTCCATATTCCAAAAACGCAACCTACCCGGAGTGTCCAGAAGTACCAGGTGTTCAGTGCTCAGAGACACGGCCCAGGTAAGAAAGGCTGAAACACGACCACCACTTAACAAGACTCATAAGTTGAAACGTTAAGACTGGGCCAAGAAATATCTGAAGACAGATTTTTTTATAAGGTTTTAGGGACAGATGAAATGAGAGTGACTCTTGATGGACCAGATGGATGGGTCCATCAATCTCTCTGTGCCCATTAAAAATCCGTGGCTGGACCTCTAATGTAGCTCAGCGTAAATTCTTCCATTCAATTGATGCTCTCCTAAATCAATTCAGCTGTTATCCTAATAAATGTACATGTTATCATGCTGTGGATACGGAAGATTCGTAAATTGATGGAGTCTAATCGCCAAAGACTTTGTACATTTTATCTGAGCTGTACAATAAATCATATCTGCATATCTGCAAACATGTCTCTCCTGATTGAAATGGGCACAGAGCTCCACTTCGAGCCAGACACCAGCAAGTTGGAGGTCGAGTACTGCTATGGGTTGCTTTTATTAAGGATGAGCTAGTTGGACCTTTTTGGGTTGAAGATGGACTTAAAATCAACTCCCAAAACTACTGCTAGTTTTTAGAAGATACTTTCTTCAAGCAGTGGTACATGAAAAAGTCTGTATCCTTCAAGAAGGCCATGTTTTTATGCAGGACAATGTTTCATCACATGCATCCAAGTACTCAACTGCGTGGTTAGCTAGCAAAGGCCTTAAAGATGACAGAATAATGACTTGGCCCCCTTCTTCACCTGACCTAAACCCCATTGAGAATTGGGGCCTTCTTAAACGTGAGATTTACACTGAGGGAAGACAATACATCTCTTTGAACAGCATTTGGGAGGCTTTGGTTGCTCGTCATCAACAGATCAAGAAACTAACAGATTCCATGGCTGGAAGGCTCATTACAGTTATTATAAAAAAAAAAGGGTGGCTATATTGGTCACTGAAAAATTCTTCAAATGTCTTGTCTTGAAGTGTTTATTTGTGCATTTTGAGTTTTTTTCTTACTCTAAGAAATCAAAATAAACAAGCGAGATGGGAACATTTTTTCACTTGTTGTTGCCTAATCATTCTGCATACAACTCACTTTTCCTTTGTTACATATTCAGATTTGAGCTTTATTAATATTTCTGATTGACTGAGAGCAATTTGTTATTTAATCATCGTGTTGTCTTCCCGTCAAAATTGAAAATCAACACTTTTGTTAACGCTTTTTATCGATGTTTTTGAAAATTGAATAAGACGCCCCAAAATTAATGAAAGTAGAGATTTTTACTTGCCAAAGATCGTTGTGTGGAATCAATCATGTTATTTTGGGGAATTAAAAAGAACATTGATATAGGAAAATGGGGCAATTTGACCCGAGGACAACATGAGGGTTAAATTGTTGGACCATTAGTTTTAGCCCTCTAACATTACTAAACAAACACCTACTCATACTTGTTTTTGCAGGTATATATCTTTTATTACTGTTTGGTATTTGTTTGCTGTAAGATTTTAAATGAAATGGCAATTCAATTTTATTCACAGTATCAAACCATAACGAGTTATCTCAAGACACTTTACAGATAGAGTAGGTCGACTATTTACAAAGACCCAACAATTCCAGTATTTCCCAGAGAGCAGAGCCTCCAAATCATAGAAAACTACAACGACAGGTTTGTACTGCTCTGATAGAAATGTACTCTAAATGAAGTCTCACAGTTTGTTCACCTGCAGTCTGTGAGATACTGTTGTCTTAGCACTTTGTGTCAGCAGCATGCACAGTCAAACTGGTTTAGGACAAGCACCTACAAGATCATTCCTGTGGGTTTATTACACCCTGTGTTTAAAGTTATTCTGATATGGCAAACATCATCCTCCCCCTCTCTCGCTGACTTACATACTGATGTGCTTTATATTGATTTCCTGACCGGACGCCTTTCCTTCTCTTCCCAGTCCGTGAGCATCCTGAGGAGTCAGTTAATGGTGCGTTACTAACTCCTACCTACCCAGTCATCCTTTACATGCTGCTCTCACAAGAGCCCCTTCACCCTGAATATCCATTACTGCCGGACAGTATAGTAACGGCAGGCCGGGCTCATAACATATTTATGAATGCAGCCTGAGGGAGACTCGCGTTATGAATGCTGATGTGATGTTCAGGCTATCACTTTTTCCTCCTCTGCTTTATTAGCCACAGCTGTAGTCTCACATTGCCAGGCCTATCTCCACAGCGCTGTGGCGGAAGGTCCGGCTACACCATAGGTGCATTCTGGGATAGAAAAACACTAAATAATCCTTGGGTTATTTGCATTTTCCTTAAACCAATCAAAATCGTCTTGGGCGGCAATGAGCTGCGGACAGGAAGGAACTTTTAGGGCGTGTTCAAATCCACTTTTGCTAGCGTCAACAAAAGTGTTGATTTTCAATTTTGACGGGAAGACAACATGATGCTTAAATAACAAATTGCTCTCAGGGTCCGTGCGTCAGCCACATGGTTCAAAAGGGTCGTACTTAGTGTCTGCGCTGTGTTTTGGCCGTAACATGCAATCAACCAATCAGAGGTCATCTCCCATTTCCTTTAACAGCCAGGCGCATTTGTGTCTTGGCGTATTGCTATTATGATGGAGGATTTGCACCATAATATTTTTTATATGAAATCTTTTTCATGTGTGTGTGTGTTGCTGTGCTTTCCTGTGCGTGTAACAAGCATAGTGTGTGTGTATGTGCTGTGCATGAGCCTGGGAGCATTTTACTATGTTAAAATTCAATAAGATGCTGCACTATTGACTTTAGACCAGGTTTTTGTTCGTCAATGGCCCAATCACTTCCCGCTGCCGCAAGATAGCAATATGCCAAGAATTCACCTGTACACACCTCCCTGTAAGACCAGCACGCCCATGGGTGCAGGTGCATTTTCTATTTAAATGACGTGGGTGCATGACAGGAAATTATAAACTGTGTTGATGTTAAAATAGCAAAGACACTTGCGTCGGGCTGACTCGGGTGCAAGATAGGACCCGATTTCCTACTGTACAGTAGTACTCTTTGGTACAGAAGGGTTTGCTTTTGTTTAGATCAGGGATCCAGGACCCCTAGAGGGGTCCTCAGAGTAGGTCCTGGGGGGGCTCCAAATGATTTTTAAAAGTTTTAACATAAATCCAGCATCAGGAGGTGGATGATCTGGTGGACTGGTGCAGAAGAAATAACCTCTGTATCAATGTGGATAAGACCAAAGAGATTGTTGTGGATTTTAGGAGGGGGAGGTATACCCCATCACCTTTCATCATCGGAGGAGCTGAGGTGGAGATGGTATCAGCACTCAAATAACTGGGGCTTCACATCTCTAGTGACGTGGCGTACCAACACAGCTTACATTCTCAAGAAGAGGGCTCACCAGCTGGCACACACTGGCATTCTCCATCATTGGCTGGTATGGGAACTGCTCTGCCGCGGATAAGGCGGCCCTGCAGAGAGCAGTTAAATCTGCTCAAAAGATCACAAACTGCAGTTTCCCTTCCCCGGATAACATCCATGCCAGCAGATGCAGGAGCTGTGCTTCTTACATCATCCCTGTGCTGTGCAGCCTTAATGCTAGAACCACTAGGCTAAAGCTTCTACCCAGAGGCAGTGTGACTGATCTGTCAACTGTCTGTGTGCTGCCGCCTTCCCTTTTCCCTAAAGAACTGTTTGCATTTCAGTGAACTGTATGCACTTAACCTTATGGACCGATGATGCACTTTATGGGTTTCTGATGCCCTGAACTACTTTAATTGTTTTTAAAGAGCAGATTTTATTTATTATCCTATTCGTTCTCCATGTGTCTGACATGCATGAATAGCAATACATAAATTTAATTGACATTAGCAAATAGAACTCCCCACTGATGATTACTTGGCCTATAGGTAAGGTAGTCACCCACAGACACAGCTTATCCTAAGGATTCACTGTGACACATGTATGCTGTAACATAAAACCTGATTAATAAAACCATGGCTGTGGCTGTCATTATGCCAAAATTTTGTTTATATCCACTTCTTGGATTCCTCCAATAATGCAGGAAATTCACTGCACTCGGATATCCGTCACCTTCCGCTTTCTTTGTGTTGGCGTTCTAAACTCTTCAACATTTCTGAGGACTATGGTTACCTGGTCCTCAGATCTCTGCAGGGTAAATCCAGACAGCTAGCTAGACTATCTGTCCAATCTGAGGACTATGGTTACCTGGTCCTCAGATCTCTGCAGGGTAAATCCAGACAGCTAGCTAGACTATCTGTCCAATCTGAGGACTATGGTTACCTGGTCCTCAGATCTCTGCAGGGTAAATCCAGACAGCTAGCTAGACTATCTGTCCAATGTAAATGTGCTGTATTTATATAGCGCTTTTCTAGTCTGAACGACTATTCAAAGCGCTTTACATAGTACAGGAAACATTCACCATTCACACACATTCATACACTGTGGCAGAGGCTGCGGTACAAGGCGCCACCTGCTCATCAGATAAACACTCACACACATTCACACTCCGATGCGCAGCATCGGGGGCAACTCGGGGTTCAGTGTCTTGCCCAAGGACACTTCGACATAGGACTACAGGGCCGGGGATTGAACCACCAACCTTCCAATTGGCAGGCAACCGCTCTACCACTGAGCCACAGCCGCCCCAATCTGAGGACTATGGTTACCTGGTCCTCAGATCTCTGCAGGGTAAATCCAGACAGCTAGCTAGACTATCTGTCCAATCTGAGGACTATGGTTACCTGGTCCTCAGATCTCTGCAGGGTAAATCCAGACAGCTAGCTAGACTATCTGTCCAATCAGACTTTTCTGTTGCACAACTAAAACTACTTTTGAACGTACACACATTCCACCAAAACTAGTTCCTTCCTGAGACTATTTTCCAGCGGCACCGACACTCTGTCTGACGCTTAGCACCGCCCAAGACGATTGTGATTGGTCTAAAGAAATGGCAATAAACCAGAGCATGTTTTTCTCCTATCCAGGAATGCTGTGTGGACTAGCCAGACCCTCCTCCGCAGCGCTGTGAAGGAAGGTCTGGCAATGCGAGACTTGCTGTGTAACAGAACTGACATTAACCCTTAAAACCTTGTGAGACATTTTCTAATAGCTCCAAAGTTCACAAATTGTGATGTAAAAGCTGCTATTTTTGTTTAAATTTCAAATAAAAAATGACTTTTTCCAGTGTATTACTTCTGTATAATTTTAATAAAAAAACCCAGAAAACACAAAGCCAAGGTTGTTTTTTAAAAGGAAAAAAGGCAATGGGTTTTTTCATAATCAGTCACCAAGCAACAGCGTTCTCATGCCCTGAAGAGCGTCAACACAAAGCACACTGTGCACCATGTCATAAATACAACCTCTTGAATCATAGTTAAAGGAATCCATCAGCACTTTGTTGGTAGATTTTGTCTTGTTTATTCAGCCTGGTCTCACAGAATTCGGTGAAATGATCACAAACTGTTACCAGCACATGGTG
Organism: Etheostoma nigrum; assembly: GCA_029931835.1. Classification (NCBI taxonomy): domain Eukaryota; kingdom Metazoa; phylum Chordata; class Actinopteri; order Perciformes; family Percidae; genus Etheostoma; species Etheostoma nigrum. Next base: position 2,559,605 of record CM057249.1, read on the forward strand.
GTGGTGGCACGTGTGAAATGTGTGAATTTTGCCAATGTAAAGTCAATGAGAAGATGACGTAGCATTAGAAGCGACTACAGTAGGGAAAGTCCTAAAATCTGTCAGGGTGGTGGTGTCAAACACCGGACTTTCACCGGATTGTGTCCCGCGTGTCATGTTTCCTAAACCCAACCGTCCCGTTCATCTTTTCCTAAATCCAATCGGCCTGTTGTTGTCCCGCGTGTCATGGAAACGTAAGCCCACACACGACCTTTTCCTTCATTTAAGGGGCTGTGTTCATATCACAGATTTTTTTTGCAATTCCGTGAAACTGACACAGATTTTGAGATTTTTGAGACCAGGTTGTGTTTATTACCTTCCTCTTTATGAAAGTGGATCAATTCAACATTATGTTGAAATGAAATGGTTCCTCATTGAGCTCCTTAACCTTTTACAGTGTTACACAGATGTCAACACTACAAAAAATGGCAGTAATTAAGTTCTTTGACCTAAATACATTTTAATTAAAGATGCTCTAAGTGATGTTGGGTGACGTTACTTCTTGTTGACATTCAAAGTATTTTCAAACAAAACGAGACTAGCTCGCCCCTCCCTCCTTCCTCATCCCGTCCCCTCCCCCTCCCTTCAGTGCTTCCGCGCACTAACCCCCCACCTCCAAATCCTTCTTGTCGGTTATTGGCTGGACCGCTGGTACACTGGTTGTGTATGTTTCATAATGCAGGTGGGCACAGTTTGTATTTGTTGCCGTTTGTAGACCCTGGGCTGTCCACAGAGACCGCGCTTTTTACAGTGTGTTCTGGGGACAGGCAGCTAGCAGATAGTGAGATGTTTTTTACAGTGTGTTCAGGGGACAGGCAGCTAGCAGATAGTGAGATGTTTTTTACAGTGTGTTCAGGGGACAGGCAGCTAGCAGATAGTGAGGAGATGTTTTTTACAGTGTGTTCTGGGGACAGGCAGCTAGAAGACAGTGAGATGTTTTTTACAGTGTGTTCTGGGGACAGGCAGCTAGCAGATAGTGAGATGTTTTTACAGTGTGTTCAGGGGACAGGCAGCTAGCAGATAGTGAGGAGATGTTTTTTACAGTGTGTCACATACAGTTTGCTGTATGGAACAACAAATGTAGCCTAAAACACGTGTGCCATCGCTTACAGCACCTTTTATTGCAAGATATATTAACTGAAGCTCTTTATAAATCAAGGACAAAGGCTGTCACTAACCCACTGATGCTTATTATTTGGCTCTGACTTAATCAAAGGGTGTGAATTCTCCTTTGATTAGAGCATGTGGCTTTTTTTGAAGATCCATACCACATGTGTTCATTTAAACAGCATTCAGGCAGTAATGAACAGAGCTGCACTCTGAACAAGGAAAGCATGTTTTGATGTCACAAATTGCTTTTTTTTTTTCAAAGTCAAGGACGCGGTAAACCTTTGCATGTGCAAAACTCCCTTTGACGGACCTTCTGACAAGTCTACCTCTTCTTGAACAGGTAAAACACGTTATGTCAAAGGAGCCTTTATCCTCCTAGAAATATTTAACAAGATATGAGCTGCAATGCACCCTGAGACTTCCATGAATACATGTGTGTGTGTGTGTGTGTGTGGTTTGGCAACTCCACAGCTCAGCAGAGGAAGCAGCTTGACAAAATTGTACACACAAAAATCCTCCAAGACCCCACACTCCATGCTAACCCCTTACTGGTAACCCCTTACTTTTAGTCTTTTTAGAGAAAAGACTAAAATCTATTAAATCTAAAAAATCCTTCTTTCTTAACAGCACCTACTAGAGAACCATTCAGCTACTCAACAGCATACAATGCACTTTATAACTCTTGCCTGCACTGACTTCTAGGGTTCCCATCAGCACTGGCACTTTACTTTTTACACATTTGTAAAGAATTGTGGCAACGGATTGCCTCAATTTTTTTGAGTACTGCTTACTTTATTCAAGTTTACAGTGCATTTATGTATTTTATTATGGCTTAAATTATATGGATTTGTGAGTGTGAGTGAGTGTGTGTGTGGGGGGGGGGGGATGTGTTGTGTTGATGTGTCTTTGAGTAACAGTGCCTGAAAGGCTGAAAAGTGGCTAAACAAGTGCAAAGTTTTGGCGTAGTTTGCTCCTTTATGGAGGATGACAGTTGTAGTGACTTGCATTCACAGCAAGTACTGTTCCATGGGTTGAATTTATGGTGAGAACATCCAGTTCTCACAATGCATCCAAAGAAAATGGACCTGTGGAAAAGCCATTTGAGCACATAAATGCTTTTATCTTAAAGAGAATTGATCCAAAAAGAAATCCAAAGGACAGTATCCAATAATATGGCAATTTTTTTCTTCTTCTAGAAACGGCAGGCTATCCCATTTGTATGGGGCGTAATATTCAAATAAAGTTTTGCCTACTTCTGTCCTAACAAATGGAATATTTAGGACCAAGGAGTCACTAGTGTGAGTGCCATAGTGATGCGATTTAATTAATACATTTTTTATAGTAAGTCTTCGTAGATGAATGGAATGCAGTGTTGCTCCCTTCTTAGAGCCAAGGAAGTCCAGCCTACATTTTGATAAAGGAGACAGTGGTGGGTACTAAATCCATCCCCAGATATAAACCTTAGGGCAGAGTGATACACTGCATCAAATGGCTTCAGTATAGAGGAAACAGCATGCATATTAATGATGTCATCATAGTGCAAAAGCAATTGAAACGTAGCTTGAACAATCTGTTTCCTCCAACTTTGGGTGAAGCATGACTTATTTCTAAAAAAGAATGCTAGTTTTTGGTTTTAGTTTCTTTACAAAGTCAGTTATGTGTGGTTTAAAAGACAGTTTATCATCCACTCAGATACTTGTAGCTGGAAACGTTTTCAATTTGCGTCCCATCAAAAGTGGTGATGGCCCTTTCAGTTATTATAGTAGACACATTTCTTGCTAAAACCATATATTGTTTATTTCTGGGTTTAAATAATTCAGCTGAGGCAGGGATATGTAGACTAGAAATGGGGATATCCCACACACACCCCCCCCCCCCCCGGCAAATCCCCCTGGCTGTACCACAGATGGCCAGTTAGGACAGGGCCAATAGCATTTGATTGTCAGGGTATTGCAGGTTTTGGACTCAAAGTGTAGAGAAGGATACAGGGAGATAATGGAGAGAAGAGTGATTTTGATGTACAGAACAACCTTATAATTCAAATAGGAGGCCACAAATCCATAAATCAGAGGAAACCAGGGACACTAAGAAAACAGAGCACAAGGCACGACAGAGAAAACAAAGCGAGACAACGAACTGACGCGAGACAACGGAGCCCCACAGAATAAATAACCAGGGCAATGAGACAGACGACATCCAGGCAGATGAACAGGTGAAAGACATAAGGGACTAATCAGACTGAACAGGAAACAAAGCTAGAGAACAACACATGAAACTGAACACTACAAAATACTACAGGAAGTAAAGCATGAAAACATACATAAGGATGGAGCTAGGAAAACAAAAGTGAACACAGAAAGAACACATGCAAAACAACCACGAACACAGAAGGAGAACAAACAGCAAAACCAGAAAATGGTGAAGAAATAAGAGCAGAACAGGAAGCTAACATCGACACACAGGGAACAAATTACCAAAATAAAACAGGAAATAAAATTGCAAACCTGCTCAGGCTGTAAACCTGTACATTTTTCTATCCTACTTCCATTACAAATCTGCGGAGACCAATCATAAACTGGCTTATCCACCTGGTGCGCTATTGCCGGGTTTAACATGATGACGATGGTGAAGCGACGGCAGGCAGCAACCCGTTGATGCCGCTGTCGCTGCTGTTTTAAAAGATTTAAAAGGCAAGTTTTCTCTGAAAACAGACTGGAAACTTGCCCTGGAACAATTCCTACAAAAGAAGGATAGAAGGTCTTTGCCTTACTACCTACCTCTCTGCAAAGTACGTCACCCGGATCATTGGTCTGATTGGTTGAAGGACTATCCAGTTGAGTCATTTGAACAATGCCCGTTGCTCACGCCTTGTGCAGTAAAAAATACAGAGCATACTCCGGAGAATAATCTTCAGTCTTAAAAAATTGAGCTATGGTGAAAGGCAGACTGGTGCAGGTGCTTGAGGAGAAACAAAGCCAATTAAATCTTCAAAAGTCCCCCATCCTAGGTGCTATACCAGAGCTAACCCTTGTACGGTATTTTTACAAGAAGAAAAATGGAACAAGTTACATTTTTCTACCTGAAAATCAACGGCCTTACCTTATTTCCTGTGATAAACATGTATTCCTGACTCAATTCAGAAAATTATTCTGGATATGACCACTTATGTTTTTCCAAGATAAGAATGATCACATAGTGGATAACATGAATTATAAACCTTATGACAAAAAACAAATCACAATTCCATTTTTAATTGTGTTCTAGTAGAGACTGATTGCATTCCCTAAACATGTTATCTCAATTGTTAGAAAGACAATATTTGTTAATAGATTATGAAGTAAAATTTAATTTCAGAAATGTTTTTAAAACCCCAAATAAGTCACGGGTCAATTTGACCCGAAGGATACGAGAGGGTCCCGAAGGTGAAGACAATACAAGGGTTAAAGCTGAAACCAATCAAAGAGAGACAGTTGAGAATGCATATCAGCTGAACTAGAATGATATCTGGAGGATTTCAGGCACCTGCAGTAAAGACATATGGCCAGCTGGCTTTTGTTTACTTCAGCGCCATATGTGCTGAGAAGTGCATGCATCTCTAAGCATTCATTCTACACACGTGTGCTCATGTGTGGATGCACACAGTCACTTTTCCCCAATGCACAAACACAAATAAATACACCCACTCGTAACCACAATCATATGCATCAGATCACACGCTTTATGACATTAAAAAAACAAAACAAAAAGGAAGACAGTTATGTTTTCCTCATCAAAAACCCAAATCCACAGGAGAGGAAAACCTCATGGTGCAAAGAGCAGCGATGGATTGCAAAGAGTGGGGCACGAGATATAAGCAAAAAGAAACTCCAGGGATCGAGATGACAAGGCTGCAGGTTTTTTTTTATCCCAGATGCTGTATGGCAGACAGCCCCTGCCTTCTACAGTGATGCCTTTGGTCATTAATTAAACATTAAGCATCTCAACTCCCGAACGTCAGACAGGAAGTCTTGAAAGTTTCTCATGACAGATGCCATTGTTTGTGATGTGCCACGGAGGCAGAAGGAAGAGCACCAGGTGCAGCTGTAAAGGCATTCAAAGATAAATCAGATTTGAAGTTCCAGATATAGAGGCAAAGGATGGAGCAGCTGACTAATCCATTCATTCCCTACATAGCTGAGGAACCGGAAAAAATCCGATGATTATAGGGTCAACGAGCTGATTTTTTTTGTTCAATTTAACATCTACCAACCATGAGATTTACCCACTTTCTTTGTAAAATGAAGTAAAAAGAACAACAATGGAAGCGAGTAGTGAAGCCTGTGAATCCATGTAAGGAGGCTGGTTGGCTGGCTGTGTTAGCTCAGTTGGTAGAGCAGTCATTCCTCCTCTCTCCCCCTTTTAATTTCTTCAGCTGTCCTGTAAAAATAAAGACCTAAAATGCCCCCAAAAATAAAAATAACTAAAAAAACCAGGGGGTGGATGTGTCAAATAACAGGACTTTCAAACAGGAGACACTGTGTCATTGAAATGTACATTTTATAACTCTACGATCTACCCACGATCTTTTCATGAATCAAACATTTGACGCATGTCAGTTAAACGTAATGTTTTTAACCCTCGTGTTGTGTTCCCGCCGACCTGTAAATTTTTGTTTTTCTGAGTCAAAACTTAAAATGAAAAACGTTTTTATCAAGGTTATGTCGTCTTTTTCAACCCTTTTGTGTCTCTCCCTTGAGGATTTAGTCACTTTTTCAACGTTTGCCGACTTTTTCTGAGCCTTTTGAAATTTTTGTGGGGTTTTCCCAACATTTTTAAAGCCTTTTTTTTTACATTTGTCTTTTTTTGACATTTTTGTAACTTCACTTGACATTTGTTCACAATTTAGTCACTGTTATTACATTTTTTCTCTTTTTTTACACTTTTTTAAAGTTCTTTTACCAATTGTTTTTTCTCCAAATGCTTTAAAATTGACAAAAAACATACACATTCAATAAAAGTAGTGAACTGATTATTTACTTAACTTGTAAGGAGTGTTGTTGGGAACCATCCATGTTACTTTTTTGGAAAATTTGTTTGAAAGAAACTCATATTTCTGATATAGAAACTTTTTGGAAAGGGGTCAAATTTGACCCAAAGACAACAGGACAGTTAAATGATGTCAAATCGGTCTCAACCCAAAGCTTCCAAAAGGAAACACAAGTCCGATCTACCCCATACATTAAGCCTGTAAAAGCCTTTTGTTTTGTCTCTGGGAAGCTTGGATAAAAGCAGAATTAAGACCCTGAATAGGAGGGAGATGTGCCAAGAGCTGAACAGGTACCTTTTGTTTTCAAACCTTTGCTTTTTTTGCCGTTTTCAAAATGTTCATTTGCACCAGATTAAATATTATATGGTCACGATTCATTTTGTAGCTTGTTGACTTGGTTTAAGGCCTAAAACTCCTTACATAAGCACTTAGTCTTTCTCCACGACGTTCCACTTCCGGGATTGCTCCGATACTTTGAAATTCCACTGGATGTCCTTTTCGGCTGCTTTCTTTGTGTTGTAATTCTAAACTCCGGCTGATTTCTGAGGACTATGGTTACCTGGTCCTCAGATCTCTGCAGGGTAAATCCAGCTAGCTAGACTATCTGTCCAATCTGAGGACTATGGTTACCTGGTCCTCAGATCTCTGCAGGGTAAATCCAGCTAGCTAGACTATCTGTCCAATCTGAGGACTATGGTTACCTGGTCCTCAGATCTCTGCAGGGTAAATCCAGACAGCTAGCTAGACTATCTGTCCAATCTGAGGACTATGGTTACCTGGTCCTCAGATCTCTGCAGGGTAAATCCAGCTAGCTAGACTATCTGTCCAATCTGAGGACTATGGTTACCTGGTCCTCAGATCTCTGCAGGGTAAATCCAGACAGCTAGCTAGACTATCTGTCCAATCTGAGGACTATGGTTACCTGGTCCTCAGATCTCTGCAGGGTAAATCCAGACAGCTAGCTAGACTATCTGTCCAATCTGAGGACTATGGTTACCTGGTCCTCAGGTCTCTGCAGGGTAAATCCAGACAGCTAGCTAGACTATCTGTCCAATCTGAGTATTTTGTTGCTCGACTAAAACCACTTTTGAATGTACACATGTTCCACCAAAACAAGTTCCTTCCTGAGACTATTTCCAGTAGCACCGCCCAAGACGATTGTGATTGGTTTAAAGAAATGCCAATAAACCAGAGCATGTTGTTCTCCCATTCCGAAATGCGGTGTGGACTAGTCAGACCCTCCTCCGCAACGCTGTGGAGGAAGGTCTGGCAATGTGAGACTAATCAGCATTTAATGAAACGTCAAAAGGAATAATGAATGAGGGAAATGAGCCGTTCAGAAATTGGGCGGCCACTGTTGAGCTCTATGGATTAACACTGGTGGTGTGAAGCAGGGATACTGCACAAAACTGACAGCTGTAATAAGTAGAGTTAGAAATGTAAGTAGGGCTACGACTTTTGATTTTTGTTGATTATTCACTAGTTTGAGTTTCTTCTATGAAATGCCAAACATACCGGTACCCATCTATTAACCTAAACTGCTGGAAATTTGTCAATTTGGAGAAATGTTTGGTCTGGAGGCAGACTGCCAACAAACTGGAGCCCAAGGCTGATGTGCGCTAACAAGTTGATATCAGGAATCTGTTGTGTCAGACCTGAGGCTCCAGTAAGGGGATTCAGTTCAGGTCAGGTCACTTCAGAGAGAGAGAAACTTTGTCCTGCAGAGGTCAAGACTTAAAAAGTGAGCTTACCCAATGTGTGAAGTGCAGAGCAAACTGCTGTGGCTTCATAATAAAACATGCCAGATTCAATCAGTTCAGCTCCTCCGCAAATGAGGGGCACTTTGTTTTACTTGACTGGCTGTGATTGATCTCCCACCGCACACACACACGCACACGCACACACACACACACACACACCCCTTTGCGATGCTCACCCATGAAGACAGGGAGACACCCAAAGACACCTCCCACCACCACCAGATTCTGCCACTGTACAACAGAGGAAAGGAGTGAGAGTAAATTACCAGCTGCAGTAAAGCGTGTTGTATAAAACTTGGAGTCATGACAAGAGAACATCAAATTATAGAGTTGTGAAGTAAAATGTAAAATCCCATTCAGAAAAGTTTTCTTTAATGGAATCCACAGTGTTCTTCGACACAGAACCACATGCAGTCTCCTGGATAATTGAGCAATACTATATTGTTATGGCCATAGGTTTTAATTATTTCATATCTTCTTTGTCTGACAAGTTATGTTTTTTCACCAGTTTGGAAGCAGTGAAAAAAAACACTACAACACCCATGAGTCTCTGCTGATGTTGTTATGGAGAAGAAGCCAGTCAGGTGCATATGAAATTCTGCAAAAAATATCTCAGAATGTGTAAGAGAACCATGCACACATTGTTTTATCTGGTTTATACAAATTGTAATCTTTATCCTTGGCCTGCAGTAAGTATGGTTTGTAACACGGACCCATCCTAGAAGCCGTTAATGGAAACTGTTTGGAAAAGGGCAGACACTTTCAAAAGGTCCCTGGCAGGTGATTGGAAGAACCATCTGTCTATCAAAGTGAAACGTTAAAAATCATCTTTCCCATCGATAAAAGCCTTCACTGCTGTTTTAAATAAATAAATACTCCCCTGTTGTGATATAACTGATGCTGTTGCAACATCTACGCACACCTCACTGTTGTTTTCAACAAACAGTTGCCTATGTGTGTCGTCACACACGTCTAAACCCCACCCGTAGCTGCCTGTAGCTCCTCACTGGATGCTGATTGGTCCAGACAGAAACGCATTACTTGAAGTCTGACAAGTATTATTATAAGTACTGTAAGATGAAGACTGCTTTTCCTTCCAGATGAACTTACTATCACCTTTGACAACTCTGCAGTAGTCCCACCCAGACTCCTAGGAACCTGGGTGTGACTCTCTACTTTTCATTAATTTTGGGGCATCTTATTCAATTTTATAGCATTTGAAAACAAATGGAAGTGTTTTTGAAATAGTATTGAGTAAAAGTTGACATATTCCAGTCTGTGATTATCATCAACATCCATTCCTTTAATTTTAGTCTCAATAATTCCTAATTTCTGCTTTTCTAACTCAAACATTAGGTATAATTTCCTATAAATGAGGTTTATTGACCATAAATTCCAAATTAACTGTAAAACTAAAGTTAATAAGTTAGTGTTACATAGTTTTAAACATAAAAAAGTGACAAACATTGAAAAACGTGTTGAAAAAAGGAAAAAAAACAAGGAAAAAGTTTAAAACATTGATTAAAAAGTGTCAACAAAAGTGTTGACTTTCAATTTTGTTGGAAAGACAACACGAGGGTTATAGTGTGGTAGACCTGCTCTATCTGTAAAGTGTCTGGAGATAACTCTTGTTATGAATTGATACTATAAATAAAATTGAATTGAATTAATTGTTCTACCATTTATACTTTTTTTTTAAATATTAAGCTTTTTTCTTTCTACATTAAAAGCCTATGGAGCAATCTTCAAATCCTCTCCAGGCTTCTTCCAAATCTAAATGCTACTCCGCCCACATACTTTCACCTACAGACGTCATTCAAACCTTAAACTATTCACAAAACCTTTAGCTATTAGCAAATGATTCAGCTTTTTGATATCTTTTACTGTTTGTGGTACCACACTTTTAACGTTTAGTGCTTCTTTCGGCTGTTTTTCTTTTTTTGTTCGTTTTTAAGGGTTGCTCAGTGGGGGTGATGTTTTAGCATTTACAAGCGTTTTCTACAGGAAATGCATTTTCTAGTTTAAATTGTCTCTGCATGTCACAACTTTCATTGAAATTGTAGCATACCTACAACAGTCTCATTATTACCACTGAACTTGGACTTTCCTGGCTCTTTCCAGTAAAAGCAGAACCTTTTGTGGCCTGGAAGAGAATCAGATCTACAACACACACACACACACACACACACACACACACACACACACACACACACACACACACACACACACACACACACACACACACACACACACTCTAGTGGTGTGTTGCCGCCCTCTCTAATCCTCCTCTCCCTTGCTGTTGGGGAAAACCATCATGTAGAACATCTGCTTCAGGCTCCGACTGATCAAATTATAACCTTCCTGATCCGCCCTGCCTGCTGCTTTGTAGTTTTCCAACCTGAGGTAAACAAATCCCTGGAAAACAACCTCTTCACCGGCAGCTCTGACGTGAGTTCCACATTTATGTCCTTTGAAATAATTGCCTTATGAAAACATGTATTTTGTGGACAAGAAGAATTTGCCAAACCACTGCCAAATTTGTGTCTGGTGACTCTTAGTTTGAGCTTCCCTACAAGTGACTTTGGCAGGAAGACAGATTCTGTGTTTCCTTTTTTGTTTCATCAAATGATCCCATCCACATGCTCACAATGTGACTTCTACACTGCAAGCAGGGTATTTAAATATTCAAATTTAAAAGGTGCTACGAGTCAAATATGACACTTCTAGCGGCAATTCAGGGCGTACCTGTTTACTAATCAACACAGTACTCTAAAGATCATAAAGGTGCCACATTGCTTGCTATCAACCAAAAGCTAAATTTAGCATGCCTCACATGCCAAGTTTTATTTATTTATTTTCTTCTTCTTTATACCCCCCCAATCATTTCACTCCACTCCACCAGATAGCAAGACCATTAAGGCACGATGGCTGTGAACATGCTTAATAATCAGACTATTTCATTTTCAGTCTGACGTGTTCATTTCAGCCCTTTTCTGTGTGGGAGAGGTTGTTATGCTGCCATAACCAATCAGTGTGTGGTGTATCCGTACATCGTTTTTAGTCTAGTGATTATGTGCTTATCAAAATATCCTTTATCATTTACGTGGTTTTTGTGCATGTCCCTGTGTCTTCTTCTTTCCTGCCCTGTGTCTAATGTGCCTAATGTATGTATGTCCAGTATGTGTCTTATACATTAAGTATGTCCCAAATACACAGCGTCCATGTGGCGCTACGCCGTCCCAACAAGGACTGTGATTCTGACAAAAGCTGTGACGAAGTCCAACTAACGAGGCGTTTCTGGTTTCTTTCATTTATTTTGAATCCAAAAAAAAAGAAAATACAAGCCATACAATTGTATTATTAAAAATATAAAAAAGATATAAAGATATTGTTTTTTTTTATAAAAAAAAAACACTATATCTTGTTATAAACAAACAGTTTGTGCAATATGTTCGAAAAGGAGCAGGACGAAGCAGAAGCTTTTTATTTTTCCCACCCCATATATACATACACATACATATATACATACACATACATATATACATACACATACATACATATATATATATATATATATATATATTTATATATATGACTACATACACACACACACACATACATATATACATATATGTATTAAACTTCCACATTGCGCACATTGATGGCTGTGTTTTAAATCTGATTGAAAATTGGGCTCTAAATCACACCCTCATTATATATTTTACATTCATATCAAGATAAGTAAAAAGTGTTTTTAAACACCTAACAATTGGTTTTTACATTTTGCATCAAACACCATGATTCTGAATGGAATAAAAGGTTTAACGCTTAATCTGTTTACCAAATTATTCACCACTAGCAGTTATAACCAGTGTAAAATAGATAGATAGATAGATAGATAGATAGACCTCGTAGTTTGAAAACCAGTTTAAAGTTCAGCGATTTAACAGATGTCGTATGATGAATTGTTTACCTCCCTTTCGGGCAGCGGTGCTGAACACAGTGAGCAGTGAGCCTGCCGATACAACTCATTTAATAGCACACTCTTTGCTTTCATGGTCCCATTTAGGTGATTGATTCTGGGCATCTCAACCAGCTCAGCTTTGCATTAGTGATGAACGCCACTTTGTTTAATGTTCCCTTGTGGAGGCATTTGGCAATCAGCTAATTTTGTAAACAACACATCACCTGTATTCTGGTGTCCTTCCGTCAAGGGAAAATAACACTGAATGTCACAATAAACATGATTTCATGGAGTAAATATACCTGGGATGTTTAAAATATAACCTCTACATGAATGCATTTTTGGTTGTGGGCATTTATCCGGCCTTGTTGTTGAGATATGCCTCCTACTTACTTTGGTATTTCACTCACAGCATGAAGCACAGTATATCATCACCTACCGTATGTTATGCAACATGACGTCTTTTTTGGCATGTCATGGCTCGCTGTCACATGAAATATCTTTCATAAAGTACCTCTTGATGTGGGGTATTTATGGGTTAAATGGCTGCATGCTTAAAGGAGATTTATATAATCTCCTTTGATAAAAGTCTGATGCAGGATGAACAACAAAAGCCTGAGGGTACAGTGACATAAATCCTCGGTCACAGTGCACCGTTGTGTGATTTATAGCTAAACCATCATGCAAGACATTGGGTTGCACATACTGTCAACATTATTATTTGTACCAGAGACAAATTCATACAACACAAAATAATGTTTTCTCCAGCACAGGCAGATAGATAAAACCAAAGAGCGGAAATTCTGATGAAACTTGAGTGTCTGGCAGTCCTGCTGAGAGCTTAACACAGCGGCCAAGGTCTGGCTGGAAAAATCAAAACATCTCAATTGGTGCTGATTGTACAGAGATCGACAGGTGTAAGTGAGAAAGAGAGAAAACAAACATTTGATAACGCTGAGTTCTCATCTGTACCTGACCCGAGTAACCAGCCTGTAGTGATTGATGGCTGCAGCTTTATTTTAACATACACAGTTATACATAATCTGCCTGGATTTAACAGGGTTTTGTTTTAAAAGGGTAATAGAATAATTATATAGGGTATTTCACACTGTTCCTTAAGGTCTCCGGATAGGGTATGTGACATTGATTGGGCTGAAAATGGCCCGGTGCTGTTCTCTGCACCCTAATGCAACCCTGTGTTATGACCCTGGGGTCATTTTGTGTTATAATGTCTCTCACCCTGACATAGTAGGTGATCTCCTAACCACACATAGTGGAGAACAGGTCCGCACACCGGATTGGTCCAGCAGAGGTGATTGCTGTCTAATGATTGGTCGCCAGGAGGACAGGAGCCATTTTAAAGCTCCATCGGACAAGAACTCTTCCCCTCTCTCTTCACTCTGCCAAATCCAAACATGTGCCTCTGTATAACTGTGTGATATGATTTAAGATTGTGTAAGTAATGCAGCAGCCTGGCTTTGTGCTGCTAGTAGTGTTAGGAGTGAGAAGTCCTTTTTTTGTTACCTTTTTTCTCCTGTTTTTCTTGTAGAAGCTCAGGTTAGAGCTTTGTCTTTTCTTTGTATGTTGATTTGGTTTAGGAGAGTTTAGGTTGCCTCTAGAGTTCTTTTGTTTGTTATGTTGGGACCTCAACTCGGAAGTAACATGTGAATCTAGGAGCGCGCTTCAATCAGGCGCTGCTCATCAGTGCTCGGCTGCAGCTCATCTACAGATTCGGCGTGTCTTCTTTTTTTTCGTTTAGCCGTCACACATCCAGGTAGCGATGTGGCCCGGGGGGGGGGTAAGCATGGAGCTCAGCTCAGCATGCTGGGGAAGAGGCTGGAGAAATGTGCGTAACCGGTGGTAACAAATCAACGTGCTGGAGAGCCCAAGACCCAGGGAGTTCATCTATTAGTGTTTGTGTACCATTCATTTGATCTATATTTGCATGTAAGATAGACAGCGATCCGTTTTTTGGGGATGATCACTTTTTGGCACAAGGCCAAGAACCAAGTTCAATGCAAGTATACTTTTCTGCCTTCTTATAAACTCATTATAAACATTTTTATTAAACACCTCAGGCCATCATCTGTTTCAACTTAATAAATCAGGTATTTCCCGACAAAATGACTCTGGCATTAATGAAATTTAAAATATGATCCTGTAATGCCTGAGGTGGTACAATTTTATTTCCCAAATATCACTGATCCTTGTAAGACAAAAGACGTGTTGTGCAAGGTCATTATTAAAGTTATGAGGCGACTGCTGGTAATTAATGCGACTTTTCAAGCGATCTTTGGCAAGAACACACAAGGGCTCAATTTATTATCCCAGGGCATTGTGGGAATATATCAGCATATTAAGTGGTTGACATTACAATTTATTACCAACACTGATTAGCATCTGTATCTCACTATACATTTGGAAGCCACAAGAGATGTCATTAAACTACAATTTGAAGAAGTTAATAGAGAGGCAAGGTATTAAAAGTAGCAGTGGGGACGCAACATTAACATTGACCTCTCCCGACAAATGGCCGCTTATTTCCTCTAAAGGCCTCGTTATTCACATTGGAACTTGTCTGTACCTCTGAAGAACAGAATATGACCCTGGTGCTGGATTTGGTTTACTTGGAAATATGTTGTAGGCATATAGAAAAGCATGGCTGTTGCTTACAAGCTGCCCTTTTCAATTATTTGGTTTGATGCATACCCGCAGGGTAACAAATATCAATGTTGTACCCATATATCAATTACCGTACTGTTGCTTGGGCTAGCACCCCCCCAACTACACTGGAATCTATTTACCGACTTCAGCAGCGAGATTTAAAGGAATGTTACGAAATGGTATTTGCGTAATTAAGGAGTTGTAATGGTGAAAAGTAATAATAGAAATAATAATAGCAGTAGAGTATTGCACACATTTCAAGCCAGTGTTATTGCGCAAACCAAATAATAATGTCCAGTTTCAACCTCACTAAGTGTCTGTGTGTCAGACACTTAGAGGGGGGGAGTCATGAGAGACAGACTGAGGCAGATTGACAACATTAGCTAGCTAGCTTAGCTAGCGTCACTTACAATAAGATAACTTTTCTTTACGCTTCCTTTCAAACTGCCGATACAAAAGTGAAGTGGTCCCAGCTGTCTCAGTCTCCGTTATATTGCAGAATGCACACACTGTTTCAATTTCAATTTCAATTTATTTATAGTATCAATTCACAACAAGAGTTATCTCAAGACACTTTACAGATAGAGTAGGTCTAGACCACACTCCAGAATTCACAAGGACCCAACAGTGTCCTCCAGAGCAAGCAACAGTGCGACAGTGGCGAGGAAAAACTTCCTTTTAGGCAGAAACCTCGGTCAGACCCAGACCCAGACCCAGACCCAGACCCAGACCCAGGCTCTTGGTAGGCGGTGTCTGACGGGCCGGTTGGGGTTAGAATGAAAAGTGGCAATTACAATCCCAAAAAAAATAGTAGTTGTTAGTAGTCCTTTGTAGTCGGCATAGCAGAGTGTAGCAGGAGGAACATGGCATCGCAGTGCGTGTAGCGGGACCATGGCGACAGCTGCAACCTTGATTTTGGAGCCTCCCTGATCCGAGGAAATATGCTGGGGGAAAAAGAACATGAGGACTCCGGGGAATGACTCCCCAGAGCTAGGTTAGTAACAAGCTGTAACACACTGTTGTGTGTTGTTTTTTAGATAACTAAGATATCTTTTAGGTAGCCAAATGATTTGGCTGACATCTCCCAGAAAAACTGAGCTTTTTCTCCTCCATTCACTTTCTTGGGAGTGCGTGTTAAAGGGTCGGGGAGAGGGGGTGACATGAGTTGAGTTATTGGTTGCATTTGAAGCTGCCCATCACGGCGATGATGGGAACACATCAATCAGACAATACACAGGACGTTGATAATATCCCCGCAGTTGTGGTCTTGAAATAACAAGTCCTCTTCATCCGAGGCGGAGACAAGGCCGAATACAAAAGCAGTCGACCCACACCTACTACAACACTGATTACACGTGATGTGTATCTTTGCTTTTCTGGCATGTAACGCCATAATCACGCCTAAAAAGCTTTGATTGGCTTGTATATGTGTTCAACTGTGTACAGTAATCTGCTGTTAATAAGATTAACACTAGACCGGCTGCATGTACAGATGTACTGTACCCGTATTTGTTGGCTCATGTATACATATTTATACTTGGAAATATATGGCTGGCCATGAATGTATACGTGCGCATGTGTATTGCATAATATGCATGGGCAAGCTGCCCTGTGTGCCTGAATCCCTGAAAGACTCAGAGATGAGCTGGAAGCCGGCTGAATTGATACTGCAGCTGGCTGGTGAAACCCTTTCAAACACAAATTGTCAACTTTTCAGGAACCAAGAATAACAGCCCGTGTTTGTGCAGTGTTAGTCTTTATCCAACTTCTTCATCTGTGCTTTTTTCTACGTGTAAAAATCTCTACGTTGAAGATTTTAACCCCCTTAAAGGGAAACTACAGTCTGAAGTCTTTAAAGCTTTACAGTGACTGAAAAACAGCAGACAAAAACAGAGATGAAAAATTGGATTAAGAGACTAATGCACACCAAGACAAATATATATTGATGAAATATGGATAGGTAAAGCTATATTGCGCAACTTAAATTAATGAATGTCTGTTACATTCTTACGATGCGATGCGTTTTACAATAGCAGCGCTCAGAGGACGGCTGCAACAGGCAAAGACATGACTGGAAACTCAAAGAAGCACCCACGAAGTCAAACATGGATAAAGATTGGGAAGCTTTTCCTAGTTGGAGAGCGCTGAAAAGAATAGACTGAGGTCAGACACGGATGTCATCCACTGCTCTTTACCCCTCATGTTGTCCTCGGGTCAAATTGACCCGTTGTCCTATATCAATGTTCTTCTTAATTCCCCAAAATAACATGATTGATTCCACACAACGCTCGTTGGCAAGTACAAATCTCTACTTTCATTAATTTTGGGGCGTCTTATTCAATTTTATAGCATTTGGAGAAAACGAGGGAACATAGAGGTTAAATACAGGAGTTAACGAGGTAAGGAGCAACAGATGATACACCAGGTGAATCACATCAGGGCGGGGCGACAATCACAGAGGCGGGAAACACAAGGCAGGAAGTAAAACTAGAGACAAGACCAGCCTATCAAAATAAAACAGGAAACAGATCATACAGACACTCAATACAGACCACAAGACAGAAACAACAACACAAGATACGAGGAGACAAGACAGAACCAAAAAACCAGAGGAGGAGGAACAAAAAACAAAGCAATATACCAAAATCATAACAGCGTCCCTGCAATCCAACACAGGTCATCATGTATTCTTGTCCAATGGGTTTTTTTTCTAGTCTAGTTTTTCCAAGACTACTACTTTCATTCACACAGATTCATACATACAAGGTGCCTGCTCATCAGATAAACATTCACACACATTTACACGCAGACGGCGCAGATGGGGGCAACTCGGGGTTCAGTGTCTTGCCCAACACATCAACACGGGACTGCAGTGATCAAACCACCATCCTTCCTAGTGGCAGGCGACCGCTCTACCACTGAGCCACAGCCGGCCTTGGCCTTTAGGTGTAACACCTTTAGGTGTAAAAGGATACACGAAGAATGCGTAAGTCAGAGTCTTAAAGAGCACCGACTAGAGTCCATGTCAACAACAAGCAGCAGAAGTAAACACACAACGAGCGAGATCATGGCTAAGGAGATAGAGATGGAGGGAAGAGAGAGTGAGAGAGGAAGAGAGGGACACACTGGAAATATCATTATGGCCAAGACAAAGGTTTGTTTTAGAGCCGCATCTACAAAACAAATGGACCTTCCCAGCCTGCACGGCTGAGGAAATTGTGTACACAATTTGCTTACCCGTGGCTAATGTAATAACTCCGAGCAAATACGCAGCCTGAATCAACACTATCGTTTCTCACAGAATCTGCTGAGATTAGAGCTCTTTTCAGTGACAAATGGTCCCCGTCCTGAATTATACAGAATCAATAACCCGCAAGACAGAAGCTCGTTTTGTTGCTTTTTCGTCTGTATTATCAACAAGTTTGCCATCTGTGTTTCATTAGTGCTCCATAAAACCTTTGATTGCAATATGTAAAAGATGAAAAATAAATCAAAACGTGGTCATGTGATTGTGAGAGTGTGAGAGTTAGAAAGCAACTGTTTTGTCTGTGCCTTCTTGTTCACGGAGCCGTGGATATTGATTGGATTTGCCTTGCAACGTGTTGTTGAAACAAAGCTGTCAGTTGCCTGGAGACACACTACGCTTTCCAACATAAATCAGTGACTAACATGCAGATATGCTTTAATCTAGTGAACTGTAGCAATTATTGAAACCAGGATACAGTTTTGTGATAGATATAATAGATGTGTGCAGCTGGAGGCTACTGGGAGATTGTTGTGTGTAGATGAAGCAAGTAGTCGTGAGCAGGTGAAATCATACAAGAGCGGATATTTATTGTTCAATGAGTTTAGCCAAAAAGTCAGAGATGGCAAAAGTACTCACCTCCAGTACTCAAATAAAAAAATAAAAGTATTGATTTAACTTCCACTATCATTTTTTTATGCAAAACTACCTGGACCACATACATTTTGTGCAAATGTACACTGCAATTCCATTTGTGTATAGGATAAAAATAAGGTAAAATATGTTTTTGTAAAAGAAATAATATATATATATATATATATATATATATATATATATATATATATATATATATATATATATATATATATATATATATATATATATATATATATATATATACATACACACACAAACACTGTATATATACACTGTATATAAATAAAAATAGTAATTATTGAAAAAAATAACATAATAAAAAATAATAAAATAAAAAGGGACAATGAAAGATGTATAAAAGTAAGCCAAGTATGTGCATGGCTACCTATACACGCATATCTTCACTGCACTTATGCAAAAATGTTATTGTCTAAACGTTTTCCCTTATTTTATCAGTGAATGGTGATATTCAATGTCATAAAAAGCAATCCTCACTAACTGTACTGTACTGTAATAATACACTTTATCACAGTCTGTCAGACTAAAGAGTCCCTTTACACATGAAGTCTGGTTTCTAGCAGCTGCTCTCATACAGTCAGAGGTCAGACTCCACTACAATCTCAGCACACATCTCTGCCAATTATCACTTCTGCTCTTTTCACTTTCCTCCCTCTCATGAACTGTCTGTCTGTCTGTCTGTCTGTCTGTCTGTCTGAAAGCAGCTCCATCGCAAGCTCTGGCTTCCTCCAAATCTGTTGTGATGGTGCACTTTATCATCATGCCACACACACTAATGGAGGGAGAGAGAAAGAGATAGACGGGGACCAATTAGCTTCTCTGGAGCTAGACTGAAACCCCAGAGAGTCTCGGGTCGTCTCACAGATTTCATTATGCAGAAGATCTCGTTCTTTTCAAGGAACTTCAATTAAAGGAAACTCAAAACTTCTCCAAAGAAAAGAAAAACACTGGAAAACTGTAATTTCATACTTTTTTCAGGAGGGAAACAGCTTCACTTGTCAATCAATGTCAAGTGTCTGCACAGGCAGTGTTAAAAGTAAAAGTGCAGAAAAATCCTCCCATTTCAGAAACTGGAAACCGTTGTGTGTTTAATGGTCTAATCATCATATTGTTGGAAAGTGTAATTCATAAAAAAATATTGTATTTAATAAACTACATGTGTTTTGTGTGCAAAAATCTCAATCTGTAAAGTAATTAGTAACTAAAGCTGTCAGATGAATTTAGTATTAATAATAATAATAATAATATATTTTATTTGTAATGCACTTTACATTTAAGACAAACCTACAAGTAAGATCATAAAAGCAAGGTAAAAACATCAGTTTCAATTATATATAAATAGTGCAACCACATTATTGTGCAAGGCTAAAATTCTTAAGTTCTGCTAAAAAGAAATGTTTTTAAGTCCTTTTTTTAAGGTCTCAATAGTCAGTGGTGGAGAAAAACGTATTATATTTTTACCTGAAATGTAGCAGGGTAGAAGTAGAAATGGCATGAATAGAAAAGACTCAAGTACAGTGAAAATGCCTCAAATATCTACTTAAATACATGTACTTAGTTACATGTCACTACTGCAGTAGTGGAGTCCTGATTCTCTGGACTCGAGTCCGACACGAGACTCTACACTGTAAATAATAACTGACATCTCCAGTTATTTCCTTTAGATTTCGTAGTAACACTACTGGATAGGATTTTTACAGTAGAATGCTGTAAAGTTACATTACAACCTTGTCGACATGACAACATCACAGTAGTCTAAGTATTACTGTAAAAAAAAAAAAAATCACAATATAGCCACTAAAGTACTGTAAATAGTACAGTAAACTACTATATTTTTACTTTTTTATCTTAGGTTGTGTTTAATTGTTTTGTATTTTACAATGAATACATAAAATACTGTAAATGGAAGTACGGTACCTTTACTGTAAAAAGAATTCACAGTAACTTGCTGGACAATCGTTGCCAGTAAGTTACTGTAAATTATACGTTAAATTTGTTACAGTGTTTTCTCTGGACTTGTGACTTAACTTGGACTCGCGGACTGATGACTTGCACTTGGACTCCAGAGTATATAAAATCGGACTGTTGGATGAAGTTTCTGACTAAATGTTCTTTTGGGGGTAACACCCTTTACTTCATGGACAGTATTAACATAAGATGAAGCCACCATGTCTTGAGAAGCTTCTTGTTTATTGTTAGCTGTTAACTCACTTTACATCATTTTTGGGATTTCTTTTGTTTGTCTCACTTTTCCCTCACAGCCACACATACGCTTCTCAGTCGCTACCGCTCGCTCTCCTTGCTTGACATCACACTCACTGACGTCACTCACTTAACGCTGCATTCTCGCTTTTGCTTTCACTACTCTCGTAACAAAGGAATTGATATTGATATATGCAACTGTAGTGCATGATTCGCAGGCTCCCAAATACATGTTCACATTTGGAAAATGCAAAAAGTCAGTAAATGTTTATGTAGTCTAAACCCTCTTTTATCAGTATATCATGTCAGACTTGGACTTGGACTTGAACACGTGGGACTCGAGACTCAACCTCAGGTAATGGTAACTCGACTCTTCTTTAGTGACTTGGACTTGGACTCTGACTTGAACACTGGAGACTCGAGACTCAACCTCAGGTATTGGTGATTTAACTCGGACTCTTCTTTGGTGACTCGGACTTGAACACTGGAGACTCGACACTTAACCTCAGGTAATGGTGACTCGACTTGGACTCTTCTTTTGGTGACTCGACTACAGCACTGCACCACTGAGTATGATATTGTGTTTTCTATAGGTCACCATGATTTAAGACGTAATTAAATTAAAACCAGCAGGCCAGATTCAGGTGCAGGCAGTGGAAGACAGAATGAGCGCTGCTGTACAGACTGTACACTACTGGACAGAACATTGCTATCAAAGCTGTTGAACTCGCTGCTGCTTAACTGCACACAACTAATTGACAGGTTGCATCTATAACAACATCCAACATCCCTAACGGAAATAACCCCACGCTGGCTGCAAACACAGCCCTGAAGCATCCACCGTCATTGATTCTAGCTGTGAAAACACAAGAGTTGAATCAATAAAAATAAAATGCATCAGAGCTGAAAATGGAACATGACTGATGCATATAGTAAGACAAGATGTAACCTTCACAACGCTATGAACCGGAATCGAGAGATCGAAAGGAAATGTTGATGCGCCGCGGCGGATCTGAGCTCTTCCCCTTTAAGAGTTCACACTTGGCGTCTTTTTTGAAACTGCCAGCGTCTGTTTTTACGTCATAATCTTCTGGAGTAAACCGTGTTGTCAAAAACATCTTTTTTAAACGTCATCAGCGACTTTTTGAAGTTGAAAATAGTAAGAAAAAAACGCCCTAAGTCAAACCTTTTTTTCAAACCCGACCCGCAGAGTAGCCAGACCTGTCGTTTCCATAACAACAAGAAAAAATGTAGTCGGAGCACAGCGAGTTATATGATATGACCGGGGTGTTTCAAGCAATGTTAGCATCTCTCTCTCTCTCCCTCTATCTCTGTGTTCTTTTTCTAGCTCGCTCCACCACTATATTTTATCTAACGTTAACACCTCTCTCTCTCTCTCCTTTCTCTAGCTCAATCCAACTCTTAATTTTATCTAACGTTAGCACCTCTCTCTCACTCTCTCTTTCTTTCTCTCTCTCTCTCTCCCTCTGTTCTTTCTCTAGCTCGCTCCACCACTTTGTTTTATCTAACGTTAGCACCTGCCCTCTCTCTCTCTCTTTCTCTTTGTTCTTTCTCTAGCTTGCTCCACCATGTTTTATCTGTTAGCACTGCTCATTGCACTCTGGGATACTGTAGCAGTAGCTGTTGTTGTAGCAACAAAAGACGCTCTCTGCTGCTTTTTGAAACCAAAACGCTTCCAGCTTTTCATTTTTTTTTTTTACTACAAAAGCACTCCAGTCAACTTTTTCTCATCAAAAAAGACACCAAGTGGGAACATAGCCTTAGAAATCTTCCCTTCCGTCATCTCGGTTTTTATCTTCTTCTGACTTCCATTCTCTCCTCTACCCGTTTCCTACTTCCTCTCACTCTCATTCCTCTCCATCTTTTTCTCTCTCTTTCTCTACCTTTGCATATGCAATGTAAAGTTTGAATACACTAATGGGAACATTCATGAGTGGTTAATGTGTTTTATTACATTAATGAAAGCATGCGCTCCAAAACATGGGAACATTATGAACTCGAATCAACCTAAAAAAAAGAGAGCAAAAGTTATTTCTTGCACGCACGCACGCAACACCATCTTGTATAATAAATCTTGGCTTTGAAATATTTATGACTTCGAAGGAACCATACATTCATTTAGCACTTTAGGACTATTTTTGTGGCAGCATCTCTGCGCCTGTTGCAGATTATTTTCTTGTGCAACACCTCTCTCTTAAATTGGATTTTTGTTTTTATAGTACAGGAATGTAAAAAAAGATGTCAGTAAAGTATGAAAGGGCTGACTTGATATGGTGGTCTACTTCCATTACATTCATTTATTTTAAATGTATTTTTACTACACAGTCTATTTTAGCGGTTTTCAGAGTTTGTTTTATCAACAAACAAAACCATAGGGAGACTAAAGCAATCAGTAAATGTGCTGTAAAAGCAAAACCAAATACTAAATCAGGCTGAATAAATATTATAATTCATCACTGAACAATGATTGATTAGTTTTGTGGAACAAAAGGTTACACAGCGAGACACTTTCATTTTCAAAATGAACACCGTCAGCAGGTCTTCAAAAACGGTCTCAGAACTGAAACTCAACTGATAAAATGCAGCGTTCACCACAAACTTCTGTTGAACACTGTCCCCACGCATGATGATGAGGACTTCTAAGACAGCATTTTACATTGGGACTCTCTCTGGAATGCTGAAGCCTTTCCTCCTTGAATATAACTGTCCTCCCCCCCAAAAATGCTCCCAGAAATCAACTTTCTACAGAAGGAGGCAGGTTGGGGTATATATATATTTGTTTCTGTATTTATTGTTTATTTTTATATTAATGTTTAATACTGTATTTGTGATTGATTCAGTCAACCCGTTCTCACTCCGAACTCGTAAAATACGATGTTTGGGCCGTGGCTGTCAACGTCAGAAACAACGCAAAAAACGCCTTTCAGCGTGTGTGTAGAACGAGTGTCACGTTTCCATAACCCAAGAGTCACTTTCTTCTTTTCCTAGACACAACCGTCCCGTTGTTGTTTTTCTAAACCCAACTTTCCCATTGTTGTTTTCCTAAACCCAACAGTGTGTTCTTTTTTTCTAAACCCAACAGTCTGTTCTTTTTTCCTAAACCCAACCATCTGTTCTTTTTTTCTAAACCCAACAGTCTGTTCTTTTCCTAAACCCAACCGTCCCGTTGTTCTTTTCCTAAACCCAAATGTCCCATTGTTCTTTTCCTAAACCCAAATGTCCCATTGTTCTTTTCCTAAACCCAAATGTCCCATTGTTGTTTTCCTAAACCCAACCATCTGTTCTTTTTTTCTAAACCCAACAGTCTGTTCTTTTTTCCTAAACCCAACCATCTGTTCTTTTTTTCTAAACCCAACAGTCTGTTCTTTTCATAAACCCAACCATCTGTTCTTCTTTTCCTAAACCCAACAGTCTGTTCTTTTCCTAAACCCAACCGTCCCGTTGTTCTTTTCCTAAACCCAAATGTCCCGTTGTTGTTTTCCTAAACCCAACCATCTGTTCTTTTTTCCTAAACCCAACAGTCTGTTCTTTTTTTCTAAACCCAACAGTCTGTTCTTTTTTTCTAAACCCAACCATCTGTTCTTTTTTTCTAAACCCAACAGTCTGTTCTTTTCATAAACCCAACAGTCTGTTCTTTTCCTAAACCCAACCGTCCCGTTGTTCTTTTCCTAAACTCAAATGTCCTGTTGTTCTTTTTCTAATCCCAACCGTCTCTTCTTTTTTTCTAAACCCAACCGTCCTGTTGTTGTTTTCCTAAACCCAACTGTCTGTTCTTTTTTCCTAAACCCAACCGTCCCGTTGTTCTTGTCCTAAACCCGTCTGTTCTTTTCCTAAACCCAACAGTCCCATTCTTGTCCTGCGTGTCGTAAAACCGTAAGCCCACCCACAGCCCTTTCCTTAACCTAACTGCGTCAAAAGTGACACCAATTGTCCCAACAAAGTGCGTTTAGAGCGTGTTTAGAAGATGACGCTAAAGCAGACTATTAGCGTCAACAAAACCAAGAGGTACCTGACCAAGCGTCAGTATTTTACCCAATGTTAGTGAGAATGTGTTGTTCATGTATGCATCAATCACCTAGGCAAATTCCTGGCTATAAACCTTTTCCTGATTCTGATTGTGATTTGTCAAACAAACACAGGACTTTGCCCCGGGAGAGCAGTGTTTGGCTCCCTTTCAAAATTAAAGTAAACAGCCATTTTGTTTTCTTAATGTTCAGCGTCACGTGCGTAGCCTTCAGGAAGTGAAGTAACGTCTGATTTGAACCCAACACACCATCTTTTCTAAACTTAACTAAGCAGTTTTGGTGCCTAAACATAACCAAACTGTGATCCTTTCACAACATTAAAGACGTCTTTAAAATTGCAATCTTTGCGTTTAAAACAAAATGCGACCGACGTTCTTTGGTTTAGATATGAGGTCATATATCCGCCAGCACAAGGAACACTAATTAATGAAACGCTCCGGTGGGTCGTATTAGAGGGTCAGAACAAATTGCTCATTTCCTCCTATGGTTTGGAGGATTTATTGCAATTAATTGCATGCATACTAGAAGCTGACAGTGGCGGTCGTACTGTATTTCAATGGTAGACTGTTCAGGTGCCGCTGGATATTCCCACGGAAGTCCGTCATTTTCGGCTGGATGTCCCTCACATTCCTCTTTACTTGGGTTGTAATTCTGTCCAAGTTTGTCCTGGGTTTCTGTTGTACGACGTAAACGATTTTTGAACCTGTTCCACCGAAACAAGTTCTTCCAGAGGCTGTTTTTTAGAGGCAGTGTTGCTCCGTCCATTGCTTAGCACAAGATGATTGTGATTGGTTTAAAGAAATGCCCAAAAAACAGAGTACGTTTTTCTGCCATCCCATTTCTCCTGTGCTTCTCTTGCCTCGTAGCTATACCTTTTCCTACCTTTTAATAGAGTTGTATATACACATTTGGGAAGTGGAGGGGATACGTGAAGGATGTTCTATAACTCTTTTACCTGTTGACTCTGTTTTTTTGCATTTTCCCGTCCGTAAACATACATCGACAAAGTTTTGAGCAAAACCCAATGTCCCCTTCCCACCGACCCTTAGCTGTTGAGTATGATGCATGTTGGATGAGCTCCAGTGCCCTCTATTTCTATTCTTTCCACCCCCCAATCCTACTCTCTCTCTCTCTGTCTTTCCCTCTCTCTGCCCTCTACATCTGTTATTCAGATGAAAAATTGGAGAAACATTGTTCTCACCATTTCCCATAACCCAAAATAGACCTGGCCTACTAAAATGGCCCTTTCTCACCTTCCCATCGGAATCGAGACAAGAATATCTCCTTGAAAAAAGTAAATCCCATATAAACTAAATTACTTTTACTAACTGGAAATGTTTACGTTACTTCATGGTGTACCTGCAGGCCTAATTTTCCACATTTCTTGAACAAACTCATTCTACCATTTGATTGAAGCCACTAACATTAATAGCCAGTAATCATTCTCATGAGGAAAAGAGAGTTGTAAGTGTAAAAATATGGTTCATGGTCTGTGTAGACAGCTGGGGTGATTATCCATCAGACGGACTACTAAAAATCTGAAAATTATTTCAATTAATTTAAATGATTTAAAATTATTGAAAATCATTCCCGTCCTTTAATACAACCCACATGACCATTTTCCATCTTTGTATTTAACCCTCTGAAGACAAATGATGCAACGGTGAGTCCATGCAATGTTTGGCAACACTCCTATTCATAAAGCGATATTACACAATTTCATTTTAGCCATTTATTTACTATTTTATGCATATACTATTCAACTTTTGTGAACTAATTTTGTGCACCAAAGAAAATTGAAATATTTTTTTAACCCTTGTATTGTCTTCACTCCGGGACCCTCTCGTATCCCTCGGGTCAAACTGACCCGTGACTTATTTGGGGTTTTAAAAACAATTCTGAAATAAAATTTGACTTCATAATCTATTAAAAAAGATCGTCTTTATCTCAATTTCAAACAATTGAGATAACATATATGTTTAGGGAATGCAATCAGTCTCTACTAGAACACAATTAAAAATGGAAGTGGGGTTTGTTTTTTGTCATAAGGTTATAATTCATCTTAAAAATCCACTATGGAAACAACATAAGTGTCATATCCAGAATAATGTTCTGAATTGAGTCAGGAATACATGTTTATCACAGGAAATAAGGAAAGGACGTTGATTTCCAGGTAGAAAAAATGTAACTTGTACCATTTTTCTTCTTGTAAAAATTTTAAATGGGTCAATTAGACCCAAATACCATACAAGGGTTAATATACATTTTTGAGGCATTTTAGGCCTTCATTTGACAGGAACAGCTGAAGACATGAACCGGGAGAGAGAGCGGGAATGACATGCAGCAGGCTATCCGGGCGACCTGTTCTGGACATTTTGTAATGAAACACATTGGGACCAGCTTGTATGCAAATACCTTCATATTTAACAAGATAAGTAAGAATGCCCTTAGATCTCAGAGGGTTCAACCAAGGGGGTAAGTGAGCGTCCATGAAGCGTAGCTCCTATGGCGCCATTAGCATTCACCCGCCATTAGCATCCCATTGACTCCTATTCATTTAGTGAATAACTTTGCATCTGAAGCGTTTAAAGACTATTTGTCTGTTGTTTATTTCTAAAGAAACACAACAATGTATAGAAGGCTCCGTTACCTTGTAACTCACGTTATGGCTCCGTAGAAGACGTTTTTGTAGAAATAGGCTAACGATTGTGTCACAACTACGCAACTTGCTTTTGCATAGTCGACAAATCACCGTATTTTCGCAAACAGTTTGGACTTACATCGCCTTAGGTTTAATTACTAATGTTAACTAGCATGTTAGTTAGCAGTAATTAGCCTGTGCCTATGTTAATGTTAACTAGCATGTTAGTTAGCAGTAATTAGCCTGTGCCTATGTTAATGTTAACTATCATGTTAGTTAGCAGTAATTAGCTTGTGCCTATGTTAATGTTAACTAGCATGTTAGTTAGCAGTAATTAGCCTGTGCCTATGTTAATGTTAACTAGCATGTTAGTTAGCAGTAATTAGCCTGTGTCTATGTTAATGTTAACTAGCATGTTAGTTAGCAGTAATTAGCCTGTGTTTATGTTAATGGTAACTAGCATGTTAGTTAGCAGTAATTAGCCTGTGCCTATGTTAATGTTAACTAGCATGTTAGTTAGCAGTAATTAGCCTGTGCCTATGTTATCTCCTAACATATACCTACCTCTCCGTCTCTGCTGATTGGGAATGATTGAGATTTCTCTTGCACAGCTACCAGAAGACTTACAGCTTTCAGACAGGTTGCTCACGTCACATCTACGTCTTCAAGTTCAGTTGGAGGCTCATAAGCTAATATCCTTCACTGGTCTCCATCCAGAGCAATAGGACCTGTTGGTCCATTACTTTAACTGTCTATGAGTTAAACCAGAGAAATTAACAGTCAAAGTTTTAAACTTGGCGTTAACTTGGCGTTAAATTTCACAGTTTGCGTTAGTTTAGTCGGAAAAGACATTGTGGTTTGGGTTCAAATCAGACGTTTCTTCATTCCCGGTTACGCAGGACGCACAGAACGTGAAATTTCCATCAAGTCAAAATGTACATATATTTAAATTTTTTCAAACGGGACACAAACCCCGGTCACCTGGGTGAAAGTCCTGTGTTTGTTTGACCCCTCCACGACCCTGACCTACGTATTAAAGCAGAATTTGGCACTCTTAGACTTTATTACCTGCTTTGCTCCCGTAATAATTACTACCGCCACAACCAACGTAAATATAAGTTTTAATTGCTGCTTGAACAAATTACTCATGCAAGCACTTTTTCGGGGGAGGACAGTATTGCCTTGTTGTGTGCAGAAAAATCGGAAATCTGAAAAAAGCAATTACGGACATATTTTGAAAGACTTTACAATTTGGTGGAATACCATCAGAATAGAACAGCCATCAGAATATCAACATAGCCTTAGTGATTATTTTCAAATGTTCAATAAAAAGTTCCATGAAATTATTCAATAAAGAAGGTAAAATGCCCTCTTTAAAAGCTAATTCCTTACTCTGACACACACATGCACACACTCATTTATTTTCACCACCTGCAGTCTTTGTGTAGAAGCGCAGGCCTAATCTCTGCCACATACTGTTGGGTGTAACACGGCATGAAAGATGCATGCACGACATTTTGGAGAGAGGTTACTCCCCACGAGGGAATGACTTTCACTAGGTGTAGTTCAGATTGTCCCGTGGTTCCTTTTTAAAAAGTAGTGGAATTCTCTCTGCAGGGCAGACAGTGAATGTGAAGCGAAGGTTGTTCTCGTCGGTCAAGAACTGAGACCCGAGCGCTGTTTTTAAAAAAGAAAAGTGAATTCTATCAGCCGAGCTCTAATGGGCTTTTACCGTAGGGGGAAGGTTATTTTGTGGTTTCAACTATAGGTTTTTGCTGAGTAATGAAGGTCATTCTGTATCTTCTCTGGGAAACGGCATGGGGCTTTATCTCTGAATTGCAAATGGGGAATGACTGCGGAATTAAGGTCACCCTGTGGGTCCATAATAATGTGCTGTAATGTTAAAATGAATTGAGCACTTTCCCCCAAAGAGCTAATCTGCTTGGTGCTTGAATTGAAACCAGAAAATAGCTAAATCTTTCCAAATATATCTCTATATAGCTGACAGGAAGAGAATTTGAGCCTGGACAGTTTTTAGCTGCTTCTTTAGCATCACAGCTCAGATAAAACCATCTCAAGACTGTAGAAATATATGATGAGAATCACTTATGGCACTGGGGCCCGCTTTACAAATGCAAATAATTGGTACTCCCAAATTGACACGTTTGCATGCCCTATAGTGTTTTTGAAAGCTGATGCATAGGTTACAAGTATATGACACTAGTTTTGATTTGAAACGTTTTAGAATGAGCATGAGGAAAATGTCATGTTCCAAATATCAGCTTGCAAACTTGATGCATGATTGGTGTCACATGGTTCATTCTGATGAATATTAACAAAGTCGTTAGGACATGAAGACCCCGTCATAACCATCGTGTTGTCTTCCTGTCAAAATTGAAAATCAACACTTTTGTTGATGCTTTTTAATCAAATTTTTTTTTCCTTTTTCGTACATTTGTCCCTTTTTCAACACTTTTTTCAATGTTTCTCACTTTTTTGACATTTAACACTACGTAACACTGACTTATTAACTTTAGTTTTACACTTATTTTTGGAATTTATGGTAATTTATAGGAAATTATTTAGACTAAAATTAAAGGAATGGATGTTGATGATAATCAGACTGGAATATGTCAACTTTTACTCAATACTATTTCAAAAACACTTCAATTTGTACTTAATTTTTAGAACAACACTGCTGTAATTCTCCTAGATAAAACATCACATTCATTATAATACAATACACATTTTGCTCAGTCTGGCACTTTAAAAAAGAATAATTCCAATGCTAATAAATGGTGTGGGGGGGGGGGGGGCAATTTAGGCCCGGTGGGCTTTCAGGTAAACCCTGTACACTCAGTATGTTAATATGGCAGTGCAGTTTAATTATTATTTTTTTTTATATCAAATAAATCAAACGAAAAAACCCAAGTTGGCTCTTCTCAGAATTCCCAGGAAAAATCAGGGAAATAAGTTCTCGCACAATATTAATGTATTAGCTCACACAAATTAAATGATATGTTTTACGAATCTATCTTAAAACAATGCTTACATGCCATTTATATTTATAGTTTGCCATTTGTAGTTTAAATAAGTTATTGGTCGCTGTAATCATAAATACTGGCAAAAGCCAAGGCAGCTTTGTTTGTATAGCACTGTCATGAACCAGCTCAAAGTTATGACAAACAAGGGACCACACATAGTAGTTAAAGATTAAATTAAAAGCATTTGATTTAATCCAAATCAAATACTACTTTAAAAGAAAAAGGATAAGACATGTATTTCTGTATAGTGTACTGAGTGCATGGGTAATTCAAAGTGTTTTACATTAAAAAAAACAGTTAAAACATTTCTTAAAGAGACTATGAAATGGTTACACCAGAATAAGACAGGTATGACATGAAATATTAAAAGTTACAGTGCGGTGTAAGAAATGAACAATAGCTTAATATGAGGCAGCATCAAAAAGAAAAGTGTTGAGCCTTGATTTAAAAGAAGTGAGTTGCAGGAGGGATCCCTTCTCCGTGGTGAGAAATGAGGCACAAAATCAAATTCCACTGTTCTGTGCCAAAATGCAGTCTAAAAGGTCAGCTAGAGGTAATGTGAGGCTCCAGCAATTTGAGTTGGACAAATCAGGGTTTTGCATTCAGATTTAGTTGCGTAGAGATACAAGCTTGAAACAATAAGAGCTCACCCTTTGTCGCAGCCCATTTTTCAGGTTTCAATACACAAAAATCACTTCCAGGTAGACAACTGGCCATTGATTTGAATTGCAGAGATACAGTAAATCAGCTAACTTGTTTAATTTCTATTATTATTTTTAGCCGTAATTGTAACCTTTAAAGATATATAGCTGAACACGGAGGTCCGACCTATCTGACGTTTCTTCACTTATGCCTGACAACCCTAGGCCGGGTATAGGGCGTCGAAAAAGGATCTCCAGAGAACTCGGTCGCTGGCTTTCTTTTCTATCTGGGACATCTTTGTGATGTCCGTCTGAAACTCCCTCTGCCAGGTGGCATCAGGCCGACGTCTCATCCTCTTGCCCTGGGGGGTCCACGTCAGAGCCTGTCTGGTGTTTTCTGACCTTTCGGCTGTGCTTATTGTCTGTGCTGCATTGCTTTGCTAGCGTCTTTGATAAATCAGTAAATAGCGTTAGGAACAGCGACATCTCCCCGCCGGTCGGACTGATGCTAGTTCGGGTGCTGTCATGTTCTTTAACCCTTGTGTTGTCTTCCCGTCAACCATGAAAAACTCGGAAAAAACATTTTTTTCCAACACTATTATCGCTTTTTCCGACATTGTTGTCACTTTTTCAATTTTGTGGGTGCTTTTTTTGATTTTTCCAAAGTTATTTAATATTTCTAATGTTGAAATTTTCAGCGCTTATTTCAAAGGCTCGTTTTTTGGGATGAAAACAAAACAAAACTGAAAACAGGGCAAATTTGACCCGAGGACAACATCTGTGGCCCAACAGGTACATTAGCTGTCCAAGCTGACGTTAATGAACATGTTGACATATGAAAGCATGCAACATGTATTTTAGATGAAGGAGATGAGTATATCCAATTGTTCCTCGTCCCCGTTTGGCTCAGCGTCGTTAAATTGCACGTACGGGACGCAGGAGGTTTCTAGCAGGAAGTTGTTACAAACAGACATTGTGATTGAGTCTTTGAACTTTTGCCTTTCAGTGCTATCAGACTAACACTTTTTAGACAGCAGTATTAGTCTGAATTGAGTCTGCACCAATTTCCTCTGGGGTTGTTCAAATATTTTACAATGATGATGGAAAAAATTAGTATCAGTTATGAAAAACACACTAAAAAGGCTCATGCGGGCAGGTTACTGTGGATCCACCAATCACAGGCGAAGCATAGGAGGACATGAGGAAACTGAATGCTCAGCAGTACATTGCTTTGTTAAATGAAAGTTAAATGAGCTTTTTTACATGGCATCTAACATCAGCCAGAATTTAGCAGCCACTTAAATGCAATCAGGTGACCCTAAAAAGATGTGTCCATTGCATTATGGCAATGACCAACAGATCGACACGCCCACTCATACATCTCTCTATGATGGTTCAATTAAAGTAATGTCCTCTGGGGCAATGTGCTGCCTCTACTATATTGCAAAAATGAAACAATAAAACAAGAATAATGGTTTTGTTGCGACAGACAAACAAATCTTTTGCTTGGCTGTAAACCGCCTCAGCGTGGCCAAGAACTTGACAGCAAATCTGCAGCTTGAAAGCCACAGTAAGCATTAAAACTTGAAAAGAAAATCTTAGCAGCTTGTAACATTTAAAGGACAGTATACTTTCACATTTCCTGTTTTCTGTTAGTTTTTTCCATTTCCTGTTTTATTTTGTAGTTATCTGTTCTCTGTATGTTGTCTTGCTTTACTTCCTGTTGTAGATTGTCCCGCCTTTTCCTGCACCTGTGTCTCATTTAGAGATGGTCCGATACCATTTTTTGCTTCCCGATACCGATCCTGATACCTGGACTTGCTTTTCTGCCGATACGAGTATTGATAATAATAATAATGTCATGGCTCAACCAAGCCTGGTGTTGGTAGGAATATACCAGAGCTTGGTTGTACTCGCGCATTGGAAAACTAGAAAGCTAACCGCTCAGCCGGCCGACTGAAGGTAAAGGTTAGAGGCCTACCCGACGTCCTTCGGCTCGGCGTGTCCTCAGCTTCTCTGTTCCCTCATCAGTCAGGGCAGCGTCAAACAGCACTGTCGGTCACAAGTCTGAGCCTTCTGCTTCACATCCGCTTTGTTCAGCTATTCAATTCAATTCAATTCAGTTCAATTCAATGCAATTCAATTTAATACACACCCACCTCAGCCTGGCAGCCAATCGAAGCCAATAGTTGGAAGTTGCTGTGTAATATCAATTAGAAAATAAGAAGAAATCCTCTAGTGCAGGGGCTTTGAAACTTTTTGTGTGTGGACCACTATTTGTATCCAAGAATTTTCACAGACCACCTTACAATACACATAATAAAATATGTCTACACACACTGGTTGATGTGGCTCGGGAAAGGGAAGTTTGGGGTCCCCTGCTGGAGCTGCTGCCCCCGAGACCCGATAAGCAGATGAAGATGGATGGATGGATGGATGGATGTCTACACACAGTCCTACCTGAATTAATCTGCACCTCTTAATAGGCCTACTAGCACTAAAACTATAACTGGTCCTCCCATCATTACAACAGGATTGTCAAAAGAAAGTTTACTGCACACAATGGCTGCCACATATTTTATTTAATTACTCAAGCACCCGAGGTCATAATCAGGTTCATTTGACCAACAGGCTTATTTCCATAAGAATGGAGTATTAAATATATACAGTAATAGAAACAATTGTGTATAATCACAATTTCTAATTGGGATTTTGGGAATTTCCTGGTAAAAATGAAGGTATTATCTCATGTTTTATTGTACTTTTCCACAGACCACCTGCAGTACCCTCACGGACCACTAATGGTCCGCGGACCACAGTTTGGGAATGACTGCTCTATTGTATTGTTTTGTCTTCAAAGGTATTCTGTTGTGTTTTCTTTTGTTGTTTTCTCACGTAGTTGACCGCTAATTTTATATACATGTACATTTGTTATCATACTTTATTAGCGTCCCATCAATGTATAACCTCACCTTTTTATTATTTATGTACTATATATCAATAAAAAATTTAACACTAAAGAAGAAGAAAAAGATTTCTTTCTGTAGCTCCTGGCTTTATAAAGTGCGTACATTCACTATTATCACTGTGACTGGCTGTTCATCATTTGTACAGTACAGCCAAGTAAAGACATATACCTCACAGGCTCGCATGGGGCTAATAATGTGAGCAGTATCCATAGCAACAAGCATCATGATGGTCTAATGACTTCTATGTAGTACCAGTTTATACTGTTGCAGGGTGAGAGCATGAAAGAGGAAGGGCAGCACCGCAGGTTTCTCAAGATGCTGACTTTGATCTAGGTGTCCTCCCCCAAAACCTTTTGAGCGTCAAACACTTTATTTCCTGTGTCTGACGTTGTATAACGGTATATTTACTGGGAACATGTAGGGCTGTATGCAAATTTCCGACTATACGGATATGCGTTTGTTGGTTATGTGTTTGATTTTATATTTTTGGATTTGAATATTCAATTTTTGGGGGGTGGGTTTTTCCTTTCATACTTTTTGAGGGGGACAAATATCCCTTTTTTCCACTCCCGTATATATATCCCCATATTGTTTTCTGCTAAATGTAACAGTAAAGGCTGCTAAACTTAACTGTCACATGACGGGTCATAATTTTGTTGGCTATCACACAAATTGTTGTTCTCAATTCCACGTATGATATAGCCGTTCATGAAACTGCCGACCTGTTGTTTGTCTCTCATACGAGACAACTTCTACCTGAAGTCAACCCGCTGCTGACTCGGTTAACTAGCATGCATTAGTTAGCGCTACATTCATACATTAGTTGGTCCTTGGGGTCAGCCCAATGGTCCCACAACCCATATGTTCACACAGCCCAATGGTCCCACAGCTCTATGGTCCCACAGCCCAATGGTCCTACAACCCAATGGTCCTTATTTTGAAAAAAAATCTTAGAAATGTTGGAACATAGGGTTGTGGGACCATTGGGCTGTGGGACCATAGGCACGCTCCCGGTTCCTTTACTATAGCTGCTGACAAAAGAATTGCCACGGCAAATTGCACGTGTACTTCATGTCGAGATAATTTCAATATGTCCTCAACTTGATCAAAATGTGTTCTTATTTGACCTTAATGATGTCAATAGCCTGAACATATTAATTGTGCAAGCTTACACAGTTTAAGTTTGTCAGCACATGAAAATGTTAGCTTTGAACATTAGCTATTGCATCAGTCGCTCTCTCTAACATCTTTTCTTTTGCGTTATCGTTGATGCTTACAGTTCCTGGCATCTCGAACGTACCCCATGCACAGTTTACCCTCAGGGATCCATTAACATGAACACATAAACACAAACACATGAAATGAACTCATTTTCTTGGCAATCTGGTCTAAATCGGTGTGTATTTTTTTAGACAATTATTGCGTTGCATCATATAGGCTTTTGCATAAATCTAGGCCTCTGGAGAGAAGCTTGTCATTTACAACCTCCATGTCAATGCATAATGGTAGACACAACGCAGTTTTGCTGATGCAACGCAGACCCAATTGCTGTCTGTTAATCACCCCTCCACTTTTACTTATTTCTCTCTTAAGTGGCTGGAGGTTGTGGTTCATCTCTCTGCTCAGAGTCTGCCTGGCTCATAGTTATCAGTCATTTATTCTCTAATCTCTCTGTCCAGGAGCAGCCTTGGTGTGGATCCATATGGCTGAGGTGGCAGCTGGACCTTTATCACAGCACAGAACCTGGCCAGGTTAGACACACACACACACACACACACACACACACACACACACACGAGACTTACATGCAATGGGACATAAACGCAGGTTGTGCAGGGCAAACACAAGCATTGGTGCACACCAATTTGGCACGAACAGCCGTGGGGCAAGGTAGACACGTGCACAACACAGGCAGGCAAAAAGGAATTAGAAAACAATATTTCATATTATACAAACACAGTTTGGTGACAAAAAGAATAAGCAAAGTGAGCACAAAACATATCCAACTGTGATCGAGAAAGGCCAGTATGAGAGAGCACAAAGGGACAGAGTTGTACATTTTGACCACAGAATCCTGATTTTTACGCACAGTTCAAAATCTGCCTTCACATTTTTCTGCATCTCTGTCAAACTCCCCGTCCAACTCCAATAAACAGCTGTTGGAAGTCCAGTGCCTTCTGTGGTTGCTCCTTCTTTAATTTTAAGCAGCTTGCATTGTTCATTCAGAGCTATGCTCCTGTTGTCTCGGTTAGAAGTCGTATCCGTTGTCAGTTCTGTTTGCTGGAAATCCCACAAGGGAAACATATTTTGGCCACGGAGTCTTTTTGAGACTTGAGTCTTCACCACAGAAATACAGCTTCTGTTGTTTATTATGCTTAAAGGTCCCATGGCATGAAAATGTCACTTTATGAGCTTTTTTTTAAAACATTAATCTGCGTTCCCCCAGCCTGCCTATTTCCCCCCAGTGGCTAGAAATGGTGATAGGTGTAAACCGAGTCCTGGGTATCCTGCTCTGCCTTTGAGAAAATGAAAGCTCAGATGGGCCAATCTGGAATCTTGGTCCTTATGAGGTCATAAGGGGGAAGGTTACCTCCCCTTTATGTGCTTTGCCCGCCCAGAGAATTTGGCCAACCCATGAGAAAGAGAGACATCATGGCTTTCAAACGAGCAAAGTGGCAGTTGGTCAAGGCCACACCCCCAGGCTCCAACTTGCCCCCCCTCCTCAATAGCTACAGACATAGAAATGGCACATACTAAGAAAAGCTCATTGTGGGACTGGCTCTAGTGGCTGGAATTCTGCACCAACACTGCACCTGATATCCATGCTTTTCATTGATAAATCCGACTGCTTTTAGGAGGATATAACTTGTTTATGTGATCGAGAACTTTCACCCATGTTGACACACGTGAAAGACAAATTTATCTTCCTTTGGAGGCTGACATGAATATTTCCTCCAAGGTGTCGGCTCGTATTTATAATCAATGTACTTGTGAATCGAGCGTGGTCCAGTCTTGTCATGCTGATTGCTCTGTGTAATGGATGGGGAAGATGCTGAATCGTCCAGCAGTCTAATGTATTATCAATTACTTGATTTCTGCCCACTCTTGGTCGGATGCATTGATTCAGTGTGGGTCAACAGTGAAAGCTCCATTGTCCAGACTGTCAATAGAGCTCAGCTAGAGGCCAAACTGGCATCACTAATCTATGAAATGTATGGGATGAGTTAGGACTGAAGACACACTGTGTAAGGGCAGCTCATTCATCAGTTCCAATAATCTACTGTATTATCAATAACTTGACTGCTGACTGGCCTGAGCCAAATCTATTAATACAGCAGTGAGTTTCTCATCTAATGTGTAATGAATGGGGAGAATGCGAGTGAGTGTGTGTGTGTGTCTCTCAGGTAAGTACTCTGTAACATGTGTAGTCCATAACCCAGAAATTTCCAGGTTTTTGTCCTGTCGTCCGCTGTGCAGACTCTCAGATTTTATTGTTCTGGTCAATTTTTCCTGGATATTTGTCCTACCATAAAGTTAAGTAGTCCACATAGGTAAATGGTTTATATAATTGCATCCATTACATAGAACATAACAATATTAAGATGTTTGTCTTTTTTTAAACACAGCAACACAAAATTATAAAATTAAAAAACTTTCCCTCAAATGTCACCGCACAGTTGCCGGCATTAAAGCTCACTTTAATGTACGTACAAAGAAACACATACATTGCACACATGCACATACATACCTGCAAACAAAGGAGCAGAACCTGACAGGCAGGCAGATTGGGAGGGGGCGTCATAACATACATGCATACATATTTTACCATTACACAGGGTGTGCATTCACATTTACATCAAAGGCAAATCCAGAATAAAAATAAGCATTGTTATATAAATAATAAGCATTGTTAAAAGCTGCACTGATGATATCTCTTGAGGCGGTCTGTGTTAGCAGATTGAAATGCATAAACCATAATTTCGGCCGGTTCTCCACTCGCACGTGAAGGTCACTGGAATAACTACTGGAGGCAACAAACTGTAGATCTTTCTCTGCCAATCCACATGGAAACGATCGCTTTGCTCAGCTTTCATGAAGAAAAATCACATAGGAAAAGGCGAAAAAAAAAAGATGAAATGGGTGAAAATGAAAAAAAAAAAAACTAATTTATGATTTCATTTTGACCATATCTGTCTGCGCCTGAGTGGCTCATATCAATGTGGTTTCATGCAGATGAGGATCTGAAGCTGGTAAATGCAAATAAAACTGCAGAACGGCAGATACTGTGAGATATTTACAGCTTCAGTCAGGAGGAGAATTGGACATAACTTTAGTCGGCATTTGGTGGAAAAAAAGGAAGAACAAATGGCGTGAAACCAAAGTGAACGGCATGTAAGGAACTGAATCAGCATCCTTTAGGCCTGCCATAACTAATGTAAATGTAACTGATCAATTGTTAAAGTAAATTTGTTTGATTCAAATGCACCAGTTTTTGATTCAATCAGCTTGAGTGTAGCTGCATTTCTCACAACTGAACCTCACAGATTATATATGATATATTAATTTTACTCTCTATAAATGTCATTTTTCTCTCTAAGCCAGTTTCATCCACCCACCCCGTTGGGGTCCACATCATGAGCGCTGCCGCCTGTCATTTACAAACAGGTGCCCACTGTCCCTAGCCTGACCAGCCAGACACATCATCCAGATGTTGGGTCTGGGAACTCCCCATTGGCTGGGCTCAATCCGAGGGGCGGGATAAACGGTGGTCTTTAAAATTCCCTCTGCACGCAATAGGATAGCGCTCCAACCAACCAGAGCAACGCTGGTTGATAGATTAAAACTTTTTCCGTATCCGGTCGGCAAATCTTCCATTTTTTTAAAGGACTTCTTTCAGTGTCGTTCTTTGTTCTTTTCTCAAAGAAAACTTTAACCCCAAGTCTTCCAGATTCACCAACTCTGTACACGATGTGATTGGCCTGACCAGGATTTGGTTTTCCAGCTCACAAGCCAACGGAGAGTTGCTAGACCGACCCTAGCTGCAAATTATATTTGCTGTTGCTAGGGTGCGTCTAGATTCCTAGGTTATAACATCCCAGTGGTTTTGTCGAAACGGCCTCACACCAAACATCTACAATGTAAATTGAAATTCACTTTGGGTTTTAAAATCAAGTGTGACAATAAGAACAACGTCCTGAGCAGCAGTAGACGTAGAGGGGTCCATGTTTTATGCATAATATAGATTGCAAACTCACTGCGGGTGAAAGAGTCTATTTGACCTTTTTTTTTATTCCCAGTGGGTTTCCTGCTGCACCATGCAGCCACAGATTAAGAATAAAGGTTTAATGATGTTCTTCCATTCACCAACAGCTCTGCGCCTCCAAAGTCTGTCTCTGAAGTAAATGTGCATGCTGTGTAAACCAGATATCCTTCATTAGTGAAAAAGATTATTATAAGTAATGATTTCAAATTGCCTACTGTATATTAAAAGGGGCTCTCCATCTATTTCACACAAGATCATGAGAATTATAACTAATAATGACATAATGTCTCCTTTGTGTGTCCAGAGGGAGCTTTTTAAAATCTGAAAATGACATGATGATGATTATGATGATTATAATGATGTCATATTATAATGATGTTAAGAGTAGGCTTAAGACTTTCCTCTTTGATAAAGCTTATAGTTAGGGCTGGCTCAGGAGAGTCCTGAACCATCCTATAGTTATGCTGCTATAGGCCTAGACTGCTGGGGGACTTCCCATGATGCACTGAGCACCTCTCTCCTCCTCCTTCTCTCCATCTGTATGCAACCTCATCCCATTAATGCATGTTACTAACTCAACTTCTTCCCTCGCCATTCTCCTCTCTCCTCCTATCGCTTCCTGCAGGTGTTTCTGGCTCTGGAGCTGTGGTTGGAGTCACCTGATGCCTCCATGTTCCTGCTCGACATCCTCTGCTACAATTCTCCATGTCTCTCTCTTTTTCTCTCTCTGTCTGTCTCTTCTCTGTCTCTCACCCCCAACCGGTCGAGGCAGATGCCCCCCCACCCTGAGCCATGGTTTTGCTCGAGGTTTCTGCCTCTTAAAGGAAGTGTTTCCTTGCCTCTGTCGCCTAGTGCTTGCTCTTGGTGAATTGTTGGGTTTGTGTAAATAACATCCCAGAGTCCGGTCTAGACCTGCTCTTTATGGAAAGCGCAATGAGATAACTGTTGTTGTGATTTGGCGCTATTTAAATGAAATTGAAAATTGAATTGAAATTGATATGGTTATCTCAGATTAGACTGAGTTACCAGGTAGTGTCGGGTACAACAGAAGACACTATCAAGTTGCATTATGGGAAGTGATCCAGCGGTTTCACAGCCTGATGCCATTATCAATGCCTGATGTGAATCGAGTGCAGATTTGAGTTGCCCATGCGTCACTTTGCGACAAGTAGCCTACAAGATGCTAACAAGAGACTTCTAATGTCAATTCATTAAAAATTTACCTACTTAACCAAGTTGGTTCACTGCTGGCTACAAGCTGGCATCAAACACAACAAAGGCTGTCAGTTGAATGCCGTTTTGAGCTAACGTTAGCAATCAAGCTATCATAGATAGCTACATTATTTTTGAAATGATTTCCACCATCTGTTATTCTTTAAAGTGGACAATTGGCGGCAACAGGAAGGTTGGTAAGGAGCAAATTTTTGACATCAGTTAAGAACAAATGTACTGTAGGGACAGTCGTGTGTTTGGCTCAGAGAAAGTAAAGTAAAATCCTTTTGTAATCGAGACTACAAACTTAAAATTAGAAGTAATTATGGACCATGGGTCATCAAAAAGACACCTAAACACAATAAGTTGTAAACTTTCAAAGACTGACGTCCATGAAAGCAGCGCAGTTGGAGAGGATGCAACTGCTGTTTCGGACCGTTCATGTGATTCCTGTTTTTCACCTTAATGAGGCAAAAAAAATAATCTTTTTTTAATCCACCCGCCACAGTGACATTTTTACTTTTTTACCAACCAGACGTGGTCGTCAGAAAGGTTCAAACAGTCATCAGGCCTGCACCTATCACCAATGGAAATTCCACATAAGTGTACTTATTGTGGCATTAAAACCTTTTCTGATTCTGGTTCTCTCTGTAATAAGTGAGACGGCCTTTGTGTATAATATAGATGCATTTATTTGTTTTACTGTATCTAGATTAAAGCTTGAAAACAAAGCAGCAAGATTCCCGCTATTTACCCTCAATGTTTTTTTTTCTTCTTCTAGAAATGTACTTAAATTTACTTCAGCTAAACTCACATTCTCGTTCACTTTATGTTAACTTTTTCTAAAGTTGGTTCAGATTGACTTCATAGTTGGATGAAAGCTGCTGCCCCAGCATTTGGCCGCGTGGGCATCATGAGTGTTTGATGAGATCCTGTGTTTTTTGGACTTGAATGAATAATATATTTGGAAGCTCAATATGATAACACTCCATTCTCTTTGACTTGAAATATCTAGTATGTCTTTTCAATTACAAAGACAAGGCACTTGTTGGAAGACTGGAGCGAGAAGGCACTGAAGCGTAGCTCCATGATCTTATTCCTCATCTTTTTATTCCTTCTGTCTGCTCTCTCTCTTTTTCTTTCTTTTCTTTCTTTCTTTCATATTCAGACTTTCTAACTCAGCACACTGTGGTTTCCTAACTTTGCCTCTTATCTTGTCATACAAACAAATCAAGTAGTTCTCGTCCTTTTTTGAAAGTGAATTGTACTGTTTGAAAATATGAACAACGAAGCATAAATCTAACCTCTGTCCTTTTTTAGTATTTAAACTAAGAAGTCAAGCGGCTTATGTAAAAACTAAATATTACGAACTGATCTCTTAGATATATGTCTATGTGAAATGACCACGACCTCTTAAAGGTATTATGACATGCTGCTTTTTGGATGCTTTCATATAGACCTTAGTGGTCCCTAATACTGTATCTGAAGTCTCTTTATATAGACCTTAGTGGTCCCCTAATACTGTATCTGAAGTCTCTTTATATAGACCTTAGTGGTCCCCTAATACTGTATCTGAAGTCTCTTTTATATAGACCTTAGTGGTCCCTAATACTGTATCTGAAGTCTCTTTTATATAGACCTTAGTGGTCCCCTAATACTGTATCTGAAGTCTCTTTTATATAGACCTTAGTGGTCCCCTAATACTGTATCTGAAGTCTCTTTTATATAGACCTTAGTGGTCCCTAATACTGTATCTGAAGTCTCTTTATATAGACCTTAGTGGTCCCCTAATACTGTATCTGAAGTCTCTTTTATATAGACCTTAGTGGTCCCTAATACTGTATCTGAAGTCTCTTTTATATAGACCTTAGTGGTCCCCTAATACTGTATCTGAAGTCTCTTTTATATAGACCTTAGTGGTCCCTAATACTGTATCTGAAGTCTCTTTTATATAGACCTTAGTGGTCCCCTAATACTGTATCTGAAGTCTCTTTTATATAGACCTTAGTGGTCCCCTAATACTGTATCTGAAGTCTCTTTTATATAGACCTTAGTGGTCCCCTAATACTGTATCTGAAGTCTCTTTATATAGACCTTAGTGGTCCCCTAATACTGTATCTGAAGTCTCTTTTATATAGGCCTTAGTGGTCCCCTAATACTGTATCTGAAGTCTCTTTTATATAGACCTTAGTGGTTCCCTAATACTGTATCTTAAGTCTTTCTCATGGGTGGGCCAAATTCTCTGGGTGGGCAAAGCAGAGAAAGTATGACCTCATAAGGGGAAGATTCCAGATCGGCCCATCTGAGCTTTCATCTTCTCAAAGGCAGAGCAGGATACCCAGGGCTCGGTTTACACCTATCACCATTTCTAGCCACTGGGGGGCCATAGGCAGGCTGGGGGAACGCATATTAATGTTAAAGGTCCCATGGCAAAGATTTGGTTTTAAATCCGATCTTCGGTTCTATATTAAAAGGGCGCTATGCAGTTTTTGCTTTTTGCTCTCAGGTTTCTCTATAGAACCCCCCGCCCCCCTTTAGCTTCTGAATAGATATTTGGCAGCTCCGATGTTTACTTGTGTCCGACTCCTCCCTCGGCCAGTCTGCCGTTTCCTCTTTCTTTGTTCCTCCGACAATGCTTTCCAAGCTTTCTGCTTCTTTCTTGCTGGCTCAGCCATGACGATAGTGTGAAAAACTCCATCACTACCTTGTTCTTATAGCTAGCCGGTCCCTGAATGGGGGCGTGTATGTGTGCAGTGCCGTGAAGCAATTTGTTACGTCCCAAGGCCTGATTTCACGCCATACGTCCTGATGCCGAGGCCGGCGGCCCATCAGCCCAAAGTTGCAAGGCTGGTTTTTCCGCTCGCAGGCGCTAGGGGGAACGAGACGATCACCATTCAACTCGAAAAAAGTCACATTCCATTCCAATGACTGGGAAGCTGTCCAGTTAAGGTAACTTAATCTAAAAAAAATGCATAGTTCCTCTTTAACATGCGCAAGTTTTGGTTCCCATAGCAGCCAGGGGCTAGTTGTGTCGCAGCCATCGAGCTTAGTAAAGCTGTGCTCTAGTGTGGCTTTATTTTACTTTCAAAAACCCGGCAATTGGCTGCACGTCATCCCCCCCTCTCCCCTTTCATGTATAAGCTGTCCTGTCAATAATGGCCTAAAATGGCAGCATGCCTCATAAAAAAAGATTGCACATGTGCAATGCCAAAGTGCAAGCTTGACCGGCATAGCTCCAGTAACCATGGGGAACATTGGCACATATACAATTAACCTACTGTTTTATGCTTGGAAAATAGTTGGTGGATGTAACGGAACATATGTCCTAATGTTTCTATTAGTTGCCATGCTGAGGTAGC
Organism: Etheostoma nigrum; assembly: GCA_029931835.1. NCBI lineage: Eukaryota > Metazoa > Chordata > Actinopteri > Perciformes > Percidae > Etheostoma > Etheostoma nigrum. The sequence continues at coordinate 2,603,464 of CM057249.1, forward strand.
TGCTTGCCTTCATTGCCACAACTGCGGATTTGACAAACGTTCAGGAGACTGGACAGCAGTGGGGGGAGGAATACATGTGCTGCTGAATGACCTGATGTCTTTTTTTCCTTTTCAACCATCAAGTTGTGTTAAGGTTTTGTCTGCGTCTTAAGTGTCTACAAATGAACTGACACCAGCGCATCGAGGCTAAATCAGCGCCACATACAAGCCACATATCTCCAGAACATTCTGACACTTAAATGTTCAGACGGACACATCAGAAAATCAACTTTGTTTGAGACCTGTTTCTGTCTCAAGAACAAGATCTGGCAACACAGGGAAGCTAACGTCAGCTAACGTTCATCCACGCCTGAACAACAAGATATGATGCTATCACGTTTTCCTAAAGCTATGGCTAGCCATGACACGATATAACATGGTTGGCACAGTCTTTAATTAATTGGATAAAATGTGCAATACCACCAGTGTGGTCCTTTAAAATCATCATCTTCGAAGGTCAGCTCGCTGGAAACAAGTTTTCCTACTTTTATTGCTTGATCTCGGGGAAATTCACTGCCCTCAAGTAGATACATAGGCAGCACCATCTGCCCAACTCATTAGGGCCGCTGTTTGAGACTGATGAAGATATCAAGGCAGCAATGGGAAGAAAATAAGTTAATCAGAATGGAAATGTGGAGGGGCTGGCTGTGTTGATGAAGCTGTTTGGATTGCAGGGAAATGAATATATTTGGTTGGCTCAGAGTGGTTGATAATGCATTTTGAAGAGACAAACACTGGCGGAGAGGGAGAGAAAAACTAACAGAAAAAGATCAAAGTTCCAGGATTTGAAATACTGTATTTTCTTTCTGTACGGTTATGATTTTGAAGATGGAGTAGGAGGACTGAAGGCAGGGCAGCATTTAGAGACCAACAGACACCAGTGAGAAACTCAGCTGCAAAAACACTGAAGATCCATGCTGTTGGATGCAGATACTTTCACTTTTGCTCCTAATACATGTGATGTGTGTGAGTTAAAAGAAACAGCTTTCAGAGTGCTGAGAACATGGAATTGCAATGATATGTTAGAGAAAGGTTCCCAGACATCACTGTAACAGAAGCAACTGTTCGATGGTTGGTGCATTGGTGCCTTTATCTTCCTTCTCACAGATTACTGTGACGTAGAGATACAGCATATCTTACACATAATTCAAACACTACGAAGGACGATAGGTTTTGAGCAGTGGCTGTGGACACTGATACTGATAAATAACACAAGTACAGTATGAGTGGATATTTTGTAATTACATATACGGTATGACAAATAAATAAATGCTTGCCAAAAGAGCTAAATTGGGCTGGTGGGGAATATATCAGTTTTCAAATTATAAAATGTAAATTATATCAAACCACAAGACATACAAAGCGTAGGGGCATAAATGCAGGCTGAGAGGGAGGGAGCTCATCCGTCAGTCGGCCTGTTCAGATTAGTCCCCCGTTGTAGATAAGAGAGTCATTTTCCTACTATTTTCTACTTCTCAATATCATTTCTGAATTTCTTGGTTAAACAAATGAACAAAAATCTACACAGACCAGAACCACAGTGAAATACAACATCAAACGTGTATATCCTGAGGACAAATGTCAGAAGAAAACTTGTGCAATAAGACATGCATCTGGGAGAAAGTCTGAGCCTTTGGTGCACATAAAAAAGGAATATTAAATAGAGCAAAGGGCAACTTCTGACACATACACACACACTTATGCAAGCAAACAAAAAAAGTCTTCCAAAAAAACCTGAGGTTGGCAATTTCACATCAGTGCAAGACAAAGAGGCACATTATGAGCTGCTCGCGGGCCAGAATTGACACATTGGAGAGCAACAAAAACCAACAAGAGGCAGAAGTCTGAAAATGAGCACAAACGCGATGGGATGGGGCCGATCTATTGTCCCACAACTGGGATGTTGTCCTACAAGCTTCAAGGCAATGACATAAATTACTTTGTGAAAGATGTGACCACCTGACAGTGCTTATACAATTTCTAAGAAAGGAAGCAAAACTACACCCAAAGGTGTCAGGGTAAATCAGGCAGTTTTCATGAACCATTTCATAAAAGAAGTTATGTAAAGTAATGCACTGTAATGTTTAAGCATTCCAAATATTTTTTTTTAAAGTATATACAACATTGACTGTATAACACTTTGGACCACGTAAGGAGGAGGTCGGGGTGGATTGTTGGGTCATAAAACACAGGTCTTTAAAGCCGGGGAGCCAAAACAAAAGACTTTCACCCGGAAAATGTGTCTTCCTTGGGAGTGTTTTCATCCTTTCTCCAATTCATAACTACTCCTTTTAGTGCCTAAACTTGTGTTGTCGCTGCTTGAAGCTCACATTTTTTAGGCTTAACCTTAGTGGTCCCCTAATACTGTATGGAGGCTGGGGGTGCGGCCTTGACCAACTGACACTTTGCTCGTTTAAAAGCCATGAACTCTTTCTGTCATGGGTGGGCCAAATTCTCTGGGCGGGCAAAGCAGAGAAAGGGGATGTAACCTTGCTCCTTATGACCTCATAAGGGGCAAGATTCCAGATTGGCCAATCTGAGCTTTCATCTTATCAAAGGCAGAGCAGGACACCCAGGACTCGGTTTACACCTATCACCATTTCTAGCCACTGGAGGGCCATAGGCAGGCTGGGGGGACACATATTAATGTTAAAAAACCTCCTAAAGTGACATTTTAAATGCCATGGGACCTTTTAACTTAACTGTAATGCGACTTGCTGAAACAAGGTGCCCTGTACCTGACTCAGAGTCACCTTTTCTCAAATAAATGCATCAGTGTGCAAATATTTTTGTATGAAATCATACAAACCCATTAATGAGAATGCGTTGCAGGCTGTGTTGGGTAAATACACACTATACAGAGATAATGTAATGCAAGGGGTGTAGGGAGTACTGTGGGACAAGAGCAGACAGATTTACAGAAGGCACTGGTCCAGGAACAGCTCTGGGAATGTAACAGCCTAATATTTCTTTCTCGGCCAGTTACACCATGAGTCTGAGGGAATACTGATGCTACATAATTCATTTATACACAAAGAGAGCAGAGCCTATTATTGTCAACACAGAGGGATTCTTGCATGGACAAAATTTGATTTGGCTGGCACACACACCACAAAACAGACCGATGATTTCAATAATAATGTCAAGCTGAAATACTTTTAGCTCTTAAAAGGAATGAATTCAAGTGAGAAATGGGATTTTAATCTGGGACATTCAGGGCACTCCAGGAGTTATGACATGGGGAAGTTTCTTTTAAAAAGTAGCGTTTGCTCATTACTTCTTGAAAAAGTAATCTGTTACTTTACTTAGTTACCCCCAACGGAAAGTAACTTTTTACTATGCTATGGCAAAGACAAAGATCGCCGCTACACTTTCAGCATAATTACAGTGTATTCACACTTTGAATTTCATCACGGCATATATATCACAGCTACCCTACGGCGTTACAAAGCCAATACTTTGGTCCCATTTCAATTTAAAGCATTTTTATGAATTTGAGGGTTCTCGTTAGGAGGAGACTAGCTAGCTGTCATTGGTCCATCCAGCTCACCTGCTGGCTATATCAATGAAACTCACGGACAAGAGGCGTTTATTTCCCTGATCGTTTGTTTAAATAACCCAACACACGCATCCATTATAAGATCATCTGGAACCTGTGGTAAGAGATTGCGGGCGTAACAAGCTCGCTGTCTCACTCACACACAGCGGCCATTTAGCAGGAAGAAGGGAGGGAGAGCAGCGTGCTGCAGGCCCTGGAGCTCTGTCAGGGCAGCGGCGTTTGGTAGTCCAGTAACCCAGAAACGGTGACTTTTCGCTGGGTATGGAGCACCGCGGGCTGCTGCTATCTCGTCAGACTGTGTGGAGCTCCGGAAGTTCCCCCCGCTTTAAAAGTGCTGAGGCATAAAGTTAGATTTGAGTTATGTTTACGGGACACAAACACTTGTTTCCTGGATCAAAGTTGTGTTTTTCCATTATGTTCTTCTGGGACACGAACTCTACTCCCCCACGACACAAAAAGTGCTATGACCCAGACATCCACCCTGACCTCCTTCCTTTGTGGATCGTTGTCCTCTAATACAGCAGCAGTAATTGTGATGTATACATTAATAAATATGTAGAATACATACAAATTGCAGTGCCTTACTGCCTAGATGCATTCTGAGAACAGCTGAGAATGGGACAGCAAATGACACATCAACCTGGAGAAGCCGTTTTTAGAGTCACTGGTATTGATCAACACCCTTATCAAATCCCCACAGATAGTATATCTATAGTCATTTTATGCTATAGGGCAGACAGAAACATGCTTGATTCTCCACAGGGGGAATTTCAGTTCCCCACTAACAGAAAGGTGAGATAGTCTGGATAGAGCTGCTGGGGCAGAAATAATTGCCCACATTTATCTGTTTTGTCTCCAGGAAAACAGTGCCAGCAGTAATGCTCAGCTACTCACAGTTTAACTCAATTAAAAACACATTGTCAGGAACAGAAATAGTATGCACATGGCACAGGGTAAGAGCCACATCATATACCCTTGATTAAGTGTTACAATGATCTCTCCCACGCACACATACACCCACACACACATGGCTATTGTAAAAAAAACAACAGTTCGTGGGCTTGTACTAATGATGTAAACAGCATCTAAATCTATTTTTGTGTTTTACATATTTGCTGCAACTCTGCCAGTAAACACATCTGAATGTTTGTAGTGATGCAAATACCAAAAGGAGCTTCTTCTGTCTCTAAGTACACGCCAGCTTTCCCTCACAGACCTTCATTCACCCAGAGAAAACAGAAAGACAGAACACTAAGGTGTATATATAGACATGTCAGTGATTAGCCCCAATGCAAAACATCTGTGCATCCCTGAATCGCGTGTCAATATCCTTAGGGTAATGCAATCTAATATAATGTACGGACTACAAAAATGTAAAATAATGGTTACAACGAGCACGACGAAGACACCAGAACCACACTTCCAAATACAGTGACAACTGCATTACACAGTTAACTAAAGGCCAGGCATTGTGCATTGTATCCGTTTTTGTAATCTTATATCTTATTTTCTATCGCTCCTATCCCAATTGACACATCCAGGCTCTAGATAATGGAGATGAAACAGGATGCCACTTATTGTGAATTGATACTTGAAAACATGTTGACGCCACCCGCCAACACGGTCTAAAGACTCAAATGATACCCGGCAACATGACCAACAAGTCATGCAATAGTATGGCTTATTTATTCCTGACCTCTAATACCACACACATATCTAAATCAAACCCAATTTTAAAATCTGTTTAACCCTCCAGTTGTCCTCGGGTCCAATCTGACCCCTTTTAAAAATGTCTATATCTGAAATATGTCATTCTTTTTAACCAAATTACCACAAAAAGGATGGATTCCATGCAACGCTCTTTGGAATTACAATTATGGTTTCAATGGTTTCAAAATCAGCATCCTGACCAAACTCATCCACTCAACATACGTTCCTCTGATCTGAACTATTAGTAAAAATAATTCATGGTTTCTGGTTTATTATCTCAAATATTAAGAATAATTCAATACAAATGAGGGTTATTGACCCTGGATTCCAAAAAGTAGTGTAAAACTATTGGTAGTAAGGTGGTGGTAGTGAAAAAAATACAATAAAAGGATGCGTTGATGAAATAAGTGTTCATCTTTTTGACCCGGGAGGACAACACAAGGGAAAAAATGTGGTGCATACACAATTTTAAACCGATTGTGTAGGCACCAAAACTACTTAGTTAAGAAGAAGATTGTAGTTTCAGTTAAAATCTCAAAAAAACTCAGTGTCTGACATTATTATTTATCCAGGGAAGTTGATTGAGAACAAATTCTCATTTCCAACAACCTGTCACATTTATACCTGGAAGCTGCCACAGTACAACCACAGTCTGATCTGCAGCAGGCCACGGGGGGGGGGGTCTGGGGACATCCTGTCGGTCTGGGGACATCCTGGTCCCAAGGTTCTTTAACGTTTAGGCTACCTGGGAGTACTACTTAAGGGGCGAGGTGTTTTAACCCAAACCATGATCGCTTTTCTAATTTTAATTAGTCATTTAAAGTGCCTGAATTTAGCTGTCGCCTTATAATCGCTGTCTTTTGTCAGTTACATTTTGCTGTAAAGACCGCTTAACTTAACTGTCATGTGACTGGTTGTACGCTAAGTTTCCATCCACTTGCCAATCAAATGATCTGAAGTTCAGTACAAAAAACTATGAATAAAGCTGGTGAAAGTGTGTTTCCATCTTTAAAGCCAATAAAAACCTGTGGTGATGATGTCACATGACGCTGTTTTGCGATCAAATTGGTATATTGAATTGATTTTTGACATTTTAAGGTGTTTCCATTCACTGTTTCCATAAGGCATTTTTCATTCGATATCACTTAATTTGGATAAAAGCATGTGAATGGAAACATAGCTAGTGTCTCACATTGCCAGATCATCTTCCACAGCGCTGCGGAGGAGGGTCTGGCTAGGCCACACAGCATTCCTGGATAGGAGAACAATGTGCTCTGGGTTATTGGCATTTCTTTAAACCAATCACAATCGTCTTGGGCGGTGCTAAGCGCCGGACGGAGCTACGACGCCGCTGCAAAATAGCCTCGGGATGGAACTAGTTTTAATAGAACATGTGTACGTTCAAAAGTAGTTTTAGTTGTGCAACAGAAAACTCAGATTGGACAGATAGTCTAGCTAGCTGTCTGGATTTACCCTGCAGAGATCTGAGGACCAGGTAACCATAGTCCTCAGATTGGACAGATAGTCTAGCTAGCTGTCTGGATTTACCCTGCAGAGATCTGAGGACCAGGTAACCATAGTCCTCAGATTGGACAGATAGTCTAGCTAGCTGTCTGGATTTACCCTGCAGAGATCTGAGGACCAGGTAACCATGGTCCTCAGAAATCAGCCGCAGGTTAGAACGCCAACACAGACACAGAGGACGGGGACGGACACCCGGCTGAATTTCCGGTGGTAACAATCCCGGAAGTGGAAACTTGTCGACATAGACTATCTGTACCATGAACAGCGGTGTCATACAAACTCCTTTAGTGAGAACGCGTTGCCCAAAATATAGATTGGTTTACTTTTCATTTGACATTTGTGAACGTCTGTAACATTCACAGCTGTCGCTGAGCGTTGATGCTGACCTCCTCTACTTGACCTCAAACTGCCCCGTGACTCAGTATTGTTTCAAGTGGCAGAGAGTTGCCTCTTCCCCTGTAACCTTTGACACACACGATGAACTAATCCTCATTTCTAAACCAGTAAAGCATCTCCCTAATCCCCTCTAACCCTTGTATCTGACAGGCTGGCATGTACAGAGTAGAAAGAATGAGTGTGGGGTCGACTGGAGATTAGCATCATTGGTTAACAGAGTGGACTTGAACCCAGGCTGTGTTGGGAGTCTCTCAATCCGCTAATCCTGCTCTTTCCGTTCCTGATCTGGCCACTCGGAGAAAAAGAACAGCTCATTCCTCTCTTGTTCTCTCCGTCCGTACCAGCCTGAGTTGTGACAACTCAATCTGTTCGGCGTCGTCCTCGCTTGAATTATGCATGAACCCTGCAACCTCTGAATGTCGCGGGGGATTTACGCTTCACAGCCCCTCCTGCTCGCGTCGCGGGCTCGCAGTGGATTTGAAAGAGGTTGGGGAAGAAAGGAAAAAATTCCAGGTAATTTTGAGAGCATCAAAGCAGAGCAATTGGCAGTATTAATATCCTCAGATGGCAGATTCCTGATTGACTCTTCTGCGTTTGAAAGCCATTAGCAGAGCCCATTCCAACACGGCCGTGACTCCTCTGATAAGCAATTACTGGAGCACCATTCTGTCTGAATGAAAAACTCTGCTCACACAGGTCAAATAAACACACTCGTTAGAGGAACACCATGAAATACTGACACATGAAAAAATAAATATGACAGCACATTTTGTAAGGTAATGTGTGTGTGTGTGTGTGTGTGTGAGAGTTTGACCACAAGTGAATGAAAGGCTCTTTTTTAAGGCCCCAAAATGATGCTTATTAAGCAAATACATTACACACTTGTGCATGATTCATCATGAAGCAGAATATGGCCTCATGTCAATACATTATTAGAATTATGTGAAGTAATAAATAGTGATTTGTTTTGTTATAAATTGCAAGATCTATCCTTTGACAAATTTCAAAGGATATGTCAGAGCGAACCACTGCTACACACTATCGTTAGGCACACTGTAAATAACGGCTGTGACATCTCCAGTTATTTCCTTTAGATTTCACAGTAACACTACTGTATGATTTAGAATGCTATAAAGTTACATTACAACCGTGTCGCCATGACAACATCACAGTAGTCTAAGTATTACTGTAAAACAATCACAATATAGCCACTAAAGTACTGTAAATAGTACAGTAAACTACTGTGTTTTTATGTTGTGTTTAATTGTTTTGTATTTTACACATAAACATACATAAAATACTGTAAATGCTGGATTATCAAGGCGCAATGTCCACGAGTAGGCTACCATGCCATGAATAGGACAGGATAGGATCATAGAGACACAACAATTCTTGTTTTTCACCTTTATGATGCAAAAAAACAACAACTGGCAGATAAAAAGTGACTGTTTGAAAAATCCAGCTGCCACGGTGGGTGTGAGCGGTGTGTTGCTCAAGGGCACTGCAGCTGGGCAGACACGTGCAGATGTTGAAGTTCATGATGACGTTACTTGGTGAAAAGCGTTTTCCCCGTTGAGCACCCGCTCTGCTCATCTGCACGGCTTTCAGCTGGAATTACATGTAACAAAAGCTCGGGATTCGGAGTGCAGAGTCAAGCATGGCTGGTGTTAATTATGGAAGAAGAGTGCAGCACAGTGACAATGCACTTTACAGTGCAGTAATTGTATTCACGCTCTCCGTCTGTAAGTGTAGCCTTGAGAGTAATTGCAGAAGAGAAGCGAGGCAGTGAAAAAGGGGAGAGGAAAATGGAACAAAATGATGTAGCCTGCATGGGAGCGTGAACAGTTATCTGACAAAGTGTTCTGATGCGTTTTGGCTTTCTATTGAGACACAAAAGGAAAGGAGGGAACACATGTAGAACAATGCAGACATAATCTCGCATTGTCAGACCTTCCTGCACCGCGCTGTGGAGGAAGGTCAGGCTACACAGCATTCCACAAAGGGAGGAAAAAACATTTAAAAAAACTTGCTTTTTAAACCAATCACAATCATCTTATAGTGTATATAGTGTTTATTTAATCGTCTATAGTGTGTATACAGTATATTGTTTGTTTTGTTGTTGTTTTTTTGTATGAGTAAGTACATTGTGAGCAATACGATCCAAAGCAAAATTCCTCGTATGTGTCCTCAAACCTGGCAAATAGAGCTGATTCTGATTCTGATTGGATGGTGCCAGACGGAGCCACGGTGCCGCTGCAAAATAGCCTCAAGAAGGAACTAGTTTTGGTGCGACATGTGTACTTTTGAAAGTAGTTTTAGTTGTGCAACAGATTTGATTGCTCAGTTCATTTTTTACTTTTCAATTGGCATTTGTAAACGTCTTTTTCACTCACTTCACAACAGTTGCTGAGCGTTAATGCTTAGTGACAGGTAACAGGTAAAGGTGACATCCAGCCGAGAAGAGTGACATTTGACGGAATTTTCCATCGGAGCAATCTCGGATGTGGAAAGCTGTGGCAACAGTCTAATTCCTGCATGATACAGGACTGTACGGAAGGGCAGAGTACGCTTAGCAGCGTCTACACTGCCGGATCCTACAAGAAGAAGAAGAAGAAGAAGAAGAAGGCAAACCTTAAGCCAGCCCTAACTGTAAGCTTAACACAGAGGAGAGTTTTAAGCTGACTCTCAAATGTAAAGACGGTGTTTGCCTCCTGACATTGAATGAGACTAGAGCTGAATATTTACATACTTACTCAGGTAAACTACGGAGTATGCGTTTGGACCGGGTTGGCGGGACATTGTCCGGCGTTCACATGATTCAATTCAATTTTATTTATACAGTATCACATCACAACAAAAGTTATCTCGAGACACTTTACAGATAGAGTCGGTCTAGACCACACTCTATAATTTACAAAGCCCCAACAATTCTAGTAATTCTCCCAATAGCAAGCAGCCAGTGGGAAAGTGGTCTTTTAGGAAGAAACCGGGACAGACCCAGGCTCTTGGTAGGCGGAGTCTGACGGTGCCGGTTGGCGGGGTGATATGAGAAAACCGTTTTTTTGAGGGACCCAGTTTTAGTCGTAGAGTGGCCCTGTTCTGGCCTGGTCCCATCACAAATGGACAGCTCTATGTGCAGTACATCTGTTCCTGGCATTAGACATAAACGAATGGCAGTTACCTACACTGTAAATAATAACTGTGACATCTCCAGTTATTTCCTTTAGATTTCACAGTAACACTACTGGATATGATTTTTACAGTAGAACGCTGTAAAGTTACATTACAACCTTGTCGCCATGACAAAATCACAGCAGTTTAAGTATTACTGTAGAAATCACAGTAGTCTAAGCATTACTGTAGAAATCACAGTAGTCTAAACATTACTGTAAAAAAACAAATCACAATATAGCCACTATAGTACTGTAAGTAGTAAAGTAAACTACTGTATTTTTACTTTTTATATTATGTTGTGTTTAATTGTTTTGTATTTTACAGTGAATACATAAAATACTGTAAATGGAAGTACGGTACCTTTAGTGTGAAATGAATTCACAGTAACTTGCTGCCAATTGTTACACTAAGTCACTGTAAATTCTACGTTAAATTTGTTACAGTGTAAGTGATGGTTTTTCGGGTTAAGCAAACACTAAATTCAGAGAACATAGAGTGTCAAACACAAGTCTTGTTTCAAAGTGATAAAATGCATCAAGCTTGACAGAGAGATTCAGAAAATCACAGGAAGTTAGGTGATTCAACCTTCAAAACAAAAGCATTACTTGCGTTTTTTGCATCATGGGGCAATTCTAGGATCAGACCTTTAGGAAGATGAGAATGAGAAAAGGTCACATGGATACAGTGGCTTGAGCTAGCTACTCAACAATAACGTAGCTATTGATTTCATATCAATAGCTATCGTTTTTGACACAATTAACACTAAGATGGAAGTAAACCTGACACCTTATTTATGTCACAGTAATAACGACCAATTTGACGCAATGGTACAAAATTCAGCAATTTTAGTTGATTACGTTTTAATTTGGGTTTAATCTGCGACATGAAATGACCAACTTCTTCTCTGGGGACTAGTAATGGTACTTGGTTGTCCTCTTGTCCTCTGAGTTCAGAAACTTTCACTTAAGCTCTAAAATTGATTTTTTTTTATTCAATACAGTCTTTGGAAAGGAACAATTGGGCTGAGATTAATATTATGAGTGGCGTGAGCCTTAAAAAGGGTCTAAAATCACCTATGGTGCAGAACACACATATAATCTAAAATACTTGTAAGCAATAGATTGGCCATTGATACTAACAATCTGCCTCTAAAATGTATAGAAATATAAAACCTAAACATAAAATCGTGTGACTGGACAACACAAAAAATACAATATGTATTATAAAATCTCCTGCCTTCACAGTTGAAATAGAATGGGAGCTGTGCAAAAACTGAAATAATTGTGTCAATTCTTCCGAATTGTAAGATAGAAAGACTTCCCGCAGCCTAATTAGACACATAATTATGCACAGGAGTGTGTTCACGCTGCATAATTTGGGGTATTGTTTGTCACAGCATCAAGCCACAGTTTTAGCTTCAATGCTCACAAGCTGCTGGTTGTGTTGTGTGTTCTTTCATTATGTAGTTGTACATCTATGACGTCCAGAAGTCCACATGAATGTAGCTTTTTTAAGATTATTTTTGGGGCATTTTAGGCCTTTATTTTGATAGGAAAGCTGAAGACCTGAAAGAGGAGAGAGAGAGGGGGAAGGACGTGCAGTAAAGGGCTGCAGGTAGCCAGTTTCTGAAACATGGTGGATTTAATGTTTTCCAGTCCTTAATAATTACTTTTTTCCCAGAACCACATCCATTTCTTTGTATCTTTGATCTTATATTTAGGGATTTCTTCATTTGACCGGCTGCTTCTGATAAACCCAGTGAACACTGATGGACTGTGAAAACACCAAGATTATTTACTTTGCATTCAGGCGACAAAATACAAAAATACTGAAATGTATTTGATTTCAAAATTTGGAATTAACTTTAACGTGATATTATTAATGCAAAGAAAAAAAAAACTAACTGTTGGGAGCATTTTATAAGCACATGTGCATGTCATTTCATAAGCATGTTGTGAATTGTTAATGTCACTTTAACTGTGGAGTTGGAATTGGAAAACTTTTAAAAATGTCACATTTCTTCCTGGTGTTTTACAATTTACCACAGACGCCGTTTTACAGGGAACATAAAAACTTTAAACCTATTTATTTAAAGTGGCTTTAAATACATAGTAGCCGAGTGTCATTTTCCCTCTCCTGCACCTGTTTTATGTAACCTCTTCTGACTTTACTGTGTTCTGTGTTATATTATTTTATTCTTGTCCTTGATGCAAAGCACTTTGGACACCTGCTGGTTGCTGTATAAATACATGTCCATTGATTGATTGATAAAGTTTTTTCCTGATGATGTTTTAAGCCCCTAACGTCGACTTCCAGGCATTGCTGCGACCATTGACTTCAAGAACCTTAACCCTAACCATTGCCTAATGCGAGTGCAGCGCTGCCTGGAAGGCAACGTTGGGGGCATAAAAACACAGTTTTTTTGCCTGCTTAGGTTTTTGAATTGCACTTTAGTCAAAGCAATGGTATATTGTCTATTTTGTTAATATTTTGTTGAATGGTCTGGGTGGGTGCTGATGACAAATGGGGGGGGGGGGTGTTCATGTCGCAAGCTGTATGTTTCTATGTTAAAAATAAAAATTGTTAACCACAAAAAAGGAAAAGTCAGAGCAACTTATACATGTGAGTGCTTTTATTATGAAAGTCGTGACCGGACGTGGCGTCCGTTAGGGTTATTTCAACCAGCTTGAAAGCAGTCAGTCCCTCCCGCCAGTCAGTCAGACTGAAAGTTGTCTCCGCTCGGGAGAGCTGGGAGCCGGGGTCTGCTAGTTTCCGCCGCCGCTGCTTCACACTCTTTCTCCCGGAGAGATGAGGCGGAAGGAGAAGAGGCTGCTGCAGTTCGCCGGGCTGCTCATAGCGGCTCTCCTGTTCCTCCCCAACGTCGGGCTGTGGTCTTTGTACCGGGACCGAGTGTTCGACAACTCGCCCGACACGGTGGACGGTCCGGGCGGCATCCTCCGGATACAGGTCAGGAAAAGCTCCGTCAATACACACCTCACGGAGGGTTTTTTTCTCTGCTATGTTCAGGGAGCTTTTGAGTGTTTTTTGTTTGTTTCTTTACTTCTACTCAATTAAAACAAACTGCTCTGCCAAGGACTATCTGAAACAAATGTGTGCGACTTCACAAGTGACAGTCATTTAAGGTGTATTGCACTACGACATGCACGCTAATTAACATTGCTGTAAATGCAGCAGTGTTAGCATGACGGCTAATTCTTCACCGGTAGTCCGAGTTAACCTACAATGTGTGTCTTTATGGTGTGAGAACACCCCCGAGCACGCTGACCCTAACACGCAAACTCCGCGGGTAAAGGCCCTGCCCGGACTGGGGGAATCGAACTCTTGCTGTGGGGCAGAAGTGCTAACCACGGACCACCGTACCGTACCGTACCGCGGCGCCTAAGTCCATTCAGAAAGGTAGAGAATGTCACCGACATGTACGTCGGCGGTGCGGCGTCAGGACCACGGAGAGCGCCCGGGCGTATCAGCCCTGCTCAGGTTCAGCACCATGGTGAGCGCCCATACTTAAACATAAGATTAAATAGATTTATTAATGCCACACTGGGGAAAGTCCTGCGCTACAGCAGCTCAGAAGAAGAAGAAAAAAATGTACACACGTCAGAATAACACTCATTAAGTGGACAGAGGAGAAAACAATATACGTGAAGTATGTGAACTAGTTATAGTTATAATAATAATAATAATAATAGTAATAAAACAAACACATTTACACAATAAACACCCTAATATAAACAGACATTCTTTATATATATATATATATATATATATATATATATATATATATATATATATATATATGTGTATGTGTGTGTAGATAGATAGATAGATAGAGTTGAGTTAGGTGCGGATGAATAGAAATGACATGTTGCACAGTTGGAGGTAGCAGAGTGATAAATAAATAAATATAATAACAATAAATAATAAATATGGAATAGGTTAAACCGGGAAAAAAGGACTTCTTGGTTCTGTAAAATGTGATAAAACTTGGAAAGTGTCCAATCATCCAGTCATAGGCGTAATTTACAGAGGGGGTGGGAGTTACAACTCCCCCACACCATAGTTTAAACTGTCCGGCACAACCCCCAAAAAGCCTATTATAATTTCCTTTACATAAATAAACACATTTGCACCATATCTTGTTGCAGAAAATTCCCCAGAATGCAGGAAATGAAGTGATTGTTTGGTTTAAAACCTTCCCCCAAAGCTCCCGTCTTTTCGTCTCTCCCCTGTGTGATGAGCAATTGTAGAAGGTTTCATTTGGTGATCATGTTTTTAATCGATGTCACTGCCCTTCAACATCACCGTCTGTAGCTGTTGCCATGGGAAACCACTAGGCTTGCCGTTAAAGGTGCTCCGATCAGGGTTTTTGGGGCCAGTCACCGATTGCTGGGAGCAGTACTGGTTGATACCGGGTCTATTAGAAGCCTTCTATTTATCATGTCATATACTGTATTTATCATAAAATAATTTAATAGTCTTAACAACAAGGTATATGTGTTAGAATTAACAGAAGGTAATGTATTGTGAATTGTCAACTGTTTACTTTTATTGACAGGAAACGTTCTACTTCCTGTTAGACACACACCGTAAACAGCTGAGAGCTCAACAAATACGCTTTATTACGAAATAAATTACAAAACAAATGTCGTTGATCATTTACACACACTTAAAGTGAAGTTAAACATAAAGAGACGAGCAAAGAAAACAAAATCACATATGTTGGGATGTCAAGATCATAAGGCATGAGGTGGAAAGTATGTTAGGCTCCTCCCCCTCTCCTCCCTTTCTCCTCCCACTCTCCTTAACGGCTCCCTCTCTCCTCCCTCACTCCTTCTCTCCTCCCCCTCTCTTCCCTCCCTCCCTCTCTCTTCCCCCTCTCCTCCCTCTCTCTTCCCTCTCTCCTCCCTCCCTCTCTCTTCCCCCTCTCTTCCTTCTCTCCTTAACGCCTCCCTCTCTCCTCCCTCACTCCTTCTCTCCTCCCTCTCTCTTCCCCCTCTCCTCCCTCTCTCCTCCCTCCCTCTCTCTTCCCCCTCTCTTCCCCCTCTCCTCCCTCTCTCTTCCCTCTCTCCTCCCTCCCTCTCTCCTCGCCCTCTCCTCCCCCTCTCCTCCCTTTCTCCTCCTGCTATAATTAACTGAAAATAGAAGCCATGACGTAACAGTCACACATCTTTAGAGAATATCTCAGTAATTTTTTTGCTTTTTGTCCTAGCTCAAAATCTAAAAAATTTACTTTCAATCACTGCAGACATCTTTTTCAGTAGTAGTAGTAACTGTTTTTCTCACGAGTAGTGCGTCTGATCGGCCGATAACGATCAGTGACCGATCAATCGGAGCACCCTTACTTACTTACTGGTTGTTTGCAGTATTTGTCAAGAATATTGAGAAACAGAATATTAATATTATATTGAGTAACAAAGGACAAATGAGGAAAAGGGAAGGAACAATATGTGAGTTTGTGTCCTGTGTCTGAGTGCTCCCTGTGGGCTGTTACGGCTCCATTGAAGTAGATAAAAATCAATACACTTATCCCATTCAGCCTTTTCCCACATACGTCTTGTTAGAGACATTTGTAGCGGATATTTTATTCCCCTTGTTGGTTTCTGTCTGCTTCACTTGTAGACGACACAGTGCTTTAACCAAATATAAACACAGTGAGCTGCAGTCTCATTCATGCACCCCCCATGTATTAGATACAATAGAATATTAATGAACAACATTCATACATTTTGGTTTTTTAAAGGCTGATTAACCCAGAGAAGAGGAGAAGACAGCTTTTCTTCAGCGGCGTCCTCGTTCATAGTTTCAGTCTGCTGTTCGCCCTGGAGCCTTTTAGTTTGAGGAAGATGGATTTTGTGATTATTTCTTGCTCCTTCAAGAAAAAAAGTGCCGCGTGGATTCCCTGCAGGTACAATGGATCAGTCGTGAAAAAGTATCCAGACATCTAAGAATCTTAATCCACTTTGACCCACAACCCTGTTTTGTCATTTTGCACCATCTACCAAGATCTAATATTGTTTGTGATTGGCTGTTACACGCCGTAGAGGCAGGCGGGAGAAACTCTACGTTTCCGGAGCCCGTCCGCTCCCTATTTAGCCCCATTGTACCACATTTGGCTGCAGTTCCACCAGAGTTCCACTGGGGGTGATCGCGGGCGAGTGCAAAATACTGTATGGGAACTATATAGACAACTAAATGTGTCTCTCTCGCCTGGTTGTTGTTGAGAGATCTCAGATTTTTTTGTAGTTTTTGCAAGTTCAACGTGGATTATTGGTCAAAAGTTGAATGAACGAGTACTTATGTCCTTTAGATTTCCTGCAGGTTGAGTCGTTGTTGCCCCATAAAACTAATGAACGATGCTAATGAACGCTGATTGGTCAGCAAAGGACTGATTACAGCCAGATGGCATCTGAAGTGTGTGTGTGTGTGTGTGTGTGTGTGTATATGTATTTCTGCGTGGTCTTTAAAACATAGGCAACAATGTGTATGACATCATTGACATTTTAAAAGTCACCTTTTTGTTCTAAAAAGCCATTTAAAATGTCAGTGAGGTCCTACACATGGTACGGCCGGAGACTCTGCTGTACAACGAGCTCTGAGTCCCTTCCTCTGTTCTCTCGAGACATCGACAACACAGCTGACAGGTTAGGCTCTCCCTGTCATTACATATGCTAGAAAGTAAATAATAGAACAGCTGGAACAGTCTGGTAAGACTAAACATGACATCACTTTACTGTAATGCAGCCTGTAAAACCAGGAATAGACAACACTTATGCCATATTATGATATTACCATATATCCAAAATCTAAGATGATATCTAGTCTCATATCACGATATCGATACAACGTTGATATATTGCCCAGCCCTAATGCACACACACACACACACACACACACACACACACACACACACACACACACACGCTTCGGATGCCATCTGGTCGTAATTAGTCCTTCACTGACCAATCAGCATTCATTAGCGTTGTTCATTAGTGTTATGGGGCAACGCCGACTCAACCTGCGCAGGAAATCGAAAGGACCAAAAAAATCGAACTCCCAGCGGGGTGTATTGTCTTAGCCTCTTCTTTCGAATGCAACATTCAGATTACTAGACAAAAAATTATATCCTGAGAAAAGTGGATTTTGATGGGTATAGCTCCATAGACCTCCATTCATTATGCACTGGCCTGTGAGCGCCCTCTAGTGGAACCAGAGTGGAACCGCCACCGGTTCAGAAGATAGTGGAAGTTCTCCCCTTATTAGACATTCTCTGACGTTATGGGGATCACGTGGTAGGAACTGAAAAACAAATTCATCGATTTTATGTCGTAATGTGTACTGTTCCTTTATTTTTTTCTCTATTTCTTTTTGTCTTGAAAAAAAGTATCATTTAGGAACCGGTAATAATTCACAGTATTGGTATCGTTATTGAAAGTTTATTAACAATACCCAGCCCTACGGCGTACTATAACTTTAAGTGAGATATTATTTTGGATGCACTGGCCCTTTAAAGAGTACTTCCACAAGGCAGTAGACTGCTGCTATTGTGTTTCTCTGCACTTTAAAAATGGGTGCTGCTTCCTAACGTGGCTCCTTGCTCCTTCATGCGTGTCTCCTCCTAACAGGGATAATAGGTATTGAATAACGTAAAGTATTTACTTGAACGAGGCATGCTCGCTCAGTCCAGACTCATTTTAAGCAGACTGCAGTTAATCGTGAGGTACAGCATCTCTGCTGACCTATAATGTGCAGGAATAATTAAGTACTGACTGTCTCTGAAGTATTGATTAGAGATCTAGTCACTGGTCTGGAACAGTCAGCAGTATTCATTTTACTGTCCCATCCGCTCGGACCAATCACTAAACAGATTCACTTTGATCTCCTGTGTTGTCTTCCCATCAACCTGCAACTTTTGTGTTTCTCTGGGTTGAAATTTCAACAGTTTGGTGTTCTTTTTCTACACTTTTGACGTTTTTGTCAATTTTATTCCTATTATGTTGTCACTTTATTAATTGTTTTAGTAAAAAAACATTAACAATTAACAATCAAGCTTTTTCCAATGTTTTTGATGTTTCTTTTGTCACTTTTTCCAATTTTTTTGTCACTTTTCAGCATTTAAAAAAGAAGGTTTTTGTTGATTTTCGTTTCCTTCGTTTTTGTAGTTTTTTTCAACATATGTCACTTTTTTCAACGTTGTTTTGTCATAGATCTGATGTAGAAAGCTTATGTAAACGGGTCAAACCCGACCCGAGGAGAACAGGAGGGTTAAGGGTTGCTGGGTTGTTGCATTTACAATGATTTCCTAAAATAACAAAGCAAGCCTGCCTCAGCCTGGGAAAACCATGACAAACTTCCGGTATATTTGAGATTTGCTCTGCAAGTCCCATTTCCAATTTTTCCAAGTCGAGGCACCAATCACAACCGTTGAGGCGGGCTTTACACGACGACGATAGCGCTCTGCAACATGTTCGCTGGTTGAGATGTTTTTTCCGTTGCTGCATACGTCATCTCCCTTATCGCTCTCATTGGTTTTAGGCCTATCCAATGCGCCCAAAGGCATTTGAGCGGCGTCCATTGGTGACGCCCCTTTGGAAATGGGCTGTGAATCAGTTACAACTGAGAAGGGTCTGGTGTCTAAGGCTAAGCCTGCCTTTTTGCACGATACAAATTGTCTTCAAAACTTGCTAGCTTGAAGCTTTTTGTTGTTCTTCCGAAGCGAACAGAGTTTGACAACGGCAACACACAGAGAGCTGAAGGTGAGGGGCAAAGCCTGTGGCATGTCAGGCTTTATCTTGGGAATGTACTTCTGTTGATCATCCGGTAACCAATGACTCTCCAAGCTCTTCTGAAGCGTCCTCCCTCCTTGTTCCTAATCTCCTGTGAGATGCATTCAAGGATTTGGAACATCCTGGATGATAGTTGACCTCAGTTGATGTGTGGGGCAGGCTGGAGGACCAAGCAGCGAGGATGGGAGGAAGAATAATTAGCTGAATGAAAAGCACTCATTGTAGAGCATGTTGAACACAAACTGTCTGTGATTAAGGTATGGCCAGAAGGGTGAATACACAGAATACCCAAAGTGCCGAGCAGCGGCACTTTGGGTATTCTGTGTTTTGAAGTTTGAGTTTCCATTTAATGATTAGATTGTAGTTGTTTGATTTTTCCAAATCTTAGGGAAAAAAAGAGTGGTTGTATCTCTCCCCAGAGTGTGGCTAAACCTTTCAGCGGCACACCGACAGCTCTTTGTGTTAAACCGATTGATTTGTGCCTCTTAACCATACTGAGCATTGATCGCTGGAGAGGAAAGGAGCAACATGTCTCCTCGGCCAAGGACCGCACAGTGTGACTCATGCGTAGCGGAGCAGAGCGAGTCTGCTTTAGATGAGGAGATGCTGGGAGGAGGGTTTAGGCAAGTCGATGTAAGCCACATCTGTGCTTTAGTAGCCCCATGTTGAACAGAGTCCAGCTCAGAAGCAACAAGCAGACACAAATCACTCATCTGTAGTCTGAATTTTGCTGACAAAGGGCATTCACCCAGAGGGAGAGAGGACACTGCTACTGCCTATCTTGGGACATGAGATGCTTGATTTTGTAGCTCAAAAAAAAAATGTGGCTGACAAAGCGATACAGATTGTTGAGGCCTTTATCACAACGAGCAGATTCTGCTGTGTATCCGGTCAGCTAATTCATTTTCTTCCACTTGACAAATGAACTTCAGTTTCCCTGGTAAAGTAACACGCTTTGTTGACCCAACCATCCACCCCAAAATCTTTTAGACAGTTTTCAACAGTAATAACTGAGTAAGGGTTGCACTTCGGCCTGCACGATTCAGGGAAAAATATGAATCACGATTTTTTAGCATAGAATTGATATCACGATTCTCTGCCATGATATCTTTCTCACAAAGTGTAATGTTTATTGCACACATGAACCATGACACAACAAAACAGATTGGCAGCACCAAAAATAGATGTATTTTTGGCACCTATAGCATATTGCGCATCACCACAAGCGGGGGAGCATTGCAGCGCTTGGGAGAGCTTTAAAACCTATTTTATAGTCTATATGTGTAAAACTCACAGTAGAAAGTAGTAGCGTTTGTGATTCAGTCAGCTCGTAAAATTAAATGAGAATCAAAGTCATCACACAGTTGAAAACTACATGGTGAACAGGGTGAATCGAGATTGTGATTTTATAACGATTAATTGTGCAGGCCTAGTTTCACTATGTGAAGAAATATAAAGTTCCTCTAGTGCAGTAAACTGGTATCAGACTGTTCTCCCCTGAAAGACGACTTCATATGTCGTTCGTTCGTACAGTCAGCAATTATGACTCGTATTTAATTATAATTGTTCGATGGCGCCCTGTAGTGGTCGTAGTAAATAAAGTAAAGTAGATGGGAGAAAAGCAGGAAGTATAAGAGCGCCCAATAAGGCTGGCTGTTGTCTCATGGATCAGGAAGTCGGAGTGGATTTTTGGGTCCTGAAACAGTGCTTTCAAGCCAGGGAGTGGACTTTGCTTCTTGGGGAAAAACACAAGACCTAGGAAACACGTGTTCGTTCCTCTGGAGTCTTTTGAGCCAAACCCTAACCCTTAACTTAACTAGTTGTTAACTGTTAACACTTAATTGTCGTTGCTGCATAACACTCACTTTTAGTCAGCTCAACTCCACTGTAATGTCCACTGAAAGGGCCGTCATTTGGCGGTGCTCTGTAGCCGGCTCACAGTCCCCTTTAGTTGGCTAAACTCAACTAGCAATGGCCACTGATATGACTGACAGCTCCCAGAGCTCCGTGCAGTCGCCTAATTTCATAGGATATCATATGAACCCGTTTATGAGGATGTGTTGAATATGGGGGTAGGTTGAACAGAAACAAACGGAAATATGTCACATGCGTAACTGGCAGTGAAGTAACATCACAAATCAAAGTGGTTTTAACTCAAGCCCCAATGTTTCTAAGCAGTTTTGTTGCCTAAACCTAACCAAACTGCAACTACTAGGAGTGCTATTTCATGATACACTTCTGTGGGTCTATTCAGAGGGTGGGAATAAACAATATACATTGTTTTATTGGGTTTGGAGGACTTGTTGCTACCTCGCCTTCGCTCTTGATGGCCACCGTACAGTATTTCTGTGCTGTTGTTCCCCTGCCTTCCTTTCCCTCAGACATGACAACAAGGAACTTATGTGAACAGCTCAGATGGGTTTGGACTGGAGCCAGTGGAGGCGGTGATCCCAGCAGAACCAACACAGCTGCAAATTACCCCTGAACCCCACAGCGGGTCCATCACACCATGCTTATGGCTCTGCATGTGTTTTCATCTGTTCCTTTGTTGGCAAGTCAAAATCCTTTGCAAGGTCGCTTAAAATGCTTCCCTACCCCCTCCTCTCCCTTCTTAAGGATCCCAACAATTCTACCCCAAATAATGTCTGGCAACACAGATATTTTCACTTTTATCTGACAAGGCTTCAAAATATGCATCTATGAAACATCTCTGAAACATCAGCAGGCATCCCAGTACAATGGAGGAGAAAGACATTGTGTGTGTCCCACTTAAAGTATTGGAAAATGGCTAAAGAACTCAGTATTTATACTGAGAACATCTTGGTTTTTTTTCCACATATATTACTCAGCAGTTTTTAATAGAAACACTCTTTGTGGCAGCAAGCAGGCAGTACAACAAACAAATGAGATCATTTGGATATGGTTGCAAGCATGGGCTACTCATGCAAATATTCCAAGTTCATTTCCTCTTGCCCCTTCATAAAAATCAGCCAATTCAGCCTTAATAGATGTCCCTAAAACAGAGTTTTATTAGTTTAAATGATGTGTTGAAATTCAGATATCTGCATAAATCCCAGCTGTATCCCCCAACCGTTTTTATTAATATCCTTTAAGCTGTTTGGGAGACTTTCTGCAGCCGGCTGTTGGCAGGTGATAGCAGGACTGCTTTGAGCTGGTGCTGTTTGTGTGCAGTTCTACAGTTAACCCTCCATAGTGTGGTAGTGAGGGCCTTTCTTTTGATTTTACTGACTTTATATCTCCTCTCTTGGTGTGTTTGTTTACTACGTGTGTGTGTGTGTGTGTGTGTGTGTGTGTGTGTGTACACGCACATATGTACAGATACTGCAAGCTTAAAAGAGAAGCAGAGCGCTGCTGAGTGAACCATGTACCCACCGTAACATTACACCCATATGGATGTCAACGTGCTGCTACATCAGCCTCGTCTCTTTGCAACATGTTCAAACCTGGCTGCTGGATTTGCTCCCATTTATATTCATCTTTGATTAAAACTAACATTGTACAAATTGTTTTATATCCTTGTTTGTATTTCTTTTGTAAAAACCAAGAAACAATCCACCTTTTCATTTGTCATGACTGGACTGAGAGAAAGGAGCTCGATGTGATATTTTCTCCCTGAACGCACCTGTTTGCAGCATGCCGTGTTCTGTTTCTGTCTTCATCCTTTGCTTGATCTTTACCTTGATTTAGGAGCGAGAGCCCACAGACTACATCTGGATATATGCCAATGGAAACAGGCGGTGGTCCAAACATTTTGAAAGACAAGTGTTCACATCAAGTGAAGTCAATTTAATTAATGTAGCGCCAAATCACAACATAAATTATCCCATGACCAATTCATGTAGAGCAGGTTAGACAACACCCTTTAACTTACAGAGAGCCAACATACACCCATGAGCAAGCTTTGGCAACAGCTGCGAGGAAAAAAACCTCCACTTTAACCAGAAGAAACCTTCAACAGAACCAGGCTCTAATCAGTCCCTCCAGGATTTAGCTGCCTTTTTTTTTAGATTGTTGCTGCCAAAAATGCCTGATGTTGCGGGAGATTTTGTAAAAGAATTGCAATACAAGTTGCAATGTTTTTGGAATATTTGTTGCAATGAAGTTGCAGTAGACAGGGAAAGTTGCACAGAAAGTTTGTACTGTTCTTAAAAATGAAAAGGAAACCTCTTTTGAGGAGAATAAAATGACTCTAGACTGAGTTTTCCTGTAGTAACCTTACCAATAAGGCTGAGGATGCTGCGAATGAAATTGGCTGGTGGATTTAAGACAAAAAATAATAATTTATTTCAATAAATTATTTTGTATATATCAAGTAACTCTGCACTCTGGGAGCACCATGGTACCACAAGCTCTTTGAGATGTGACGGTGATCCTTAACGGCTTTGTGGGTGAGGAAGAGAATTTGAACACAGGGAGCAAGTGCCGGGAAGCTAATACGGTAGGAATGTGAACTTTTTTTTGCCACAGCATTCTGGATTAATCGGAGAGGCTTAAGGGACTTATTGGGGCAGTCGGATAATAAGTAACTCCAATATTCCCGCCTAGATGGAGTGCATGGAGTAGTTTCTTTGCATCTTTTCATCACAATCCATCAATATCTGAGCAGAAAGTGTGAGGCGGCAGGAGGCAGAGGACCTCAGGGGTCCTGACCTCTCTCTGGTCCTCTTCGTGCTCTCTCCCTCACAGCGGGGCTCTGGATAATGACTCCTTTTGGGAGATAATGGACTGTGCAGTGGCTTGGCTGAGCTGCTCTTGGAGAGGGTTTGGAGTGCCTCGCTGCAGGGGCCTCCGGCTGGGGGTCCTCTGCCTCCAGCTGATGTCTGGGTCAGGCAGAACGCAGAGTAGACGCCCAGAGTCGTTTACATGTATCTTACAACGCATCTCTTTAAAGTGGCGTTCGGTACCTAGTAATGTGATGGCCCATTTATATTTATATTTATATTGATTTTGCTTTTTCTAATTTATTATTGTAATTTTGTTAGTGGTGTGTTGTTGTTTTTAAATTCTGTGGTTTTATCTGTTGTGAAGCACTTTGGTTCACCTATCGGTTGATGTAAGGTGCTATATAAATAAAATACATTTACATTTACATTTACATGTGTATCCAAACAGGGCTGACACCTTATCTAACTTTTTAATGGTGTCTCTCACGAGTCACGTGGGATGATGATGATAATAATAAAATGTATTTCTATAGCATTTAACTTTTCTTAACAAGGTTATAAAAGTGCTTTCCAGAAAACAGCAGATTACCAAGAACAACACAACCTTGTTGGACTCGCTGGCTTGTTATGTTAACTTAGCCTCAGTTATCTTCTTTATGCTTTGTGTGGCTGAATATGTTATCTTAACATACAGAACACCTATTCAGCCTGTTGTTCTGTGTCCTATCGTATAGTTGAATAACTCGCCTTTCCAGATTAAATGTCTGTGCTGGATGTTGTTTTGAAATACATTTCTAAATAAATGCGACTTATTGTCCAGTGCAACTTATACGTTTTTCCTCCACTTCATAATGCATTTGTTGACTAATGTGACATACTCTTATAGTCCGGAAAATACGGTAGTTTGTTTTTAATTAAAATGTCTGGAAGAACTTAGTAATGAAAATGTCAAATCCGATTTGAGTTGCTTCATGTAATTATATATATAAAAATGTAATGATTGTGTTAAATGGGCTTATGTATCGTTACGTATCGACATAGGCCCCTTAATTGTCTCAAATCGAAATTGTTTCGTGGAGGACTTTGTGATATCTGTAAATATTGGATGGTTGTCCAAAGAGTCGATATAATAACGTATCGTGATGAAACACATTATTTACACCCGTTATATAAACTGTACATACACACACACACACACACACACACACACACACATACAAGTACATGCTCATAACACATACAGTATGCACAAAATAAAATGTTGCTCTGTCTGCTGCAACATTTTCTGCCAGTGTTATCATGTGAATGGACATATAAAAATACTTATTCATCTCTCTAGCCATGTAGCCAAAGCAGTAGTAGGTGGGGGGGGGGGGATTTGTGAGCCCCTAGCACAGATTGACTTCCTTGCGAAGTGGCTGAAGATGAAGGAGGAGGAGCAGGAGGGTGAAGGTGAGGGTGAGGTGATATGGGAAAAGACAGGTAATTGTGTCTCTGGGGGTTGAAAGTGGATCTGTCAGACCAGGAAGGGGAAGAAAAAAGAACAGAAAGGCTTCCTCTTCTCACGCCGAGCTTCTGTCAGCTCACAGCAGGAGGAGAGGAAACGGGAAGTATTGACCCGAGGTGTTCCGATTCGCCCTCCTCAGAGAATGAATGGGGAAACTCTGTTCTTATCAGACTCACTGCTGGTAATACCAGCTTTTCCCTTATGCCAAACAAAGGCAGTCCAATACTACGCCTCTATCTCTCCTTGCTCACTCCTCGGCTTTGTTCAGCACAACAGACCTGAAAGCAGCCGAAAGCAAGCGAAGCGTTGTCTGTTCAAAAGTGGGTGCTTGAAATAAGAAAGTAGTGTCACCTTGAAAATAACTTTTGGGGAGGACATTGGATTTGAGCAATCAGCTGCTATAATAAAGGTAGTCTATAACCTGGATGTTCCACTTCAGGGATTGGTCCGTTGCTGCCGGGAATTCATATTGTGAAATTCACCCTTTTTGGCTGGATGTCCGTTATCTTCTGCTTTCTTTGTGTTGCCGTTCTAAACTCCGGTGAGTTTCTGAGGACTCTGGTTACCTGCTCCTCAGATCTCTGCAGGTTAAATCCAGACAGCTAGCTAGACTATCTGTCCAATCTGAGGACTATGGTTACCTGGTCCTCAGATCTCTGCAGGGTAAATCCAGACAGCTAGCTAGACTATCTGTCCAATCTGAGGACTCTGGTTACCTGGTCCTCAGATCTCTGCAGGGTAAATCCAGACAGCTAGCTAGACTATCTGTCCAATCTGAGGACTATGGTTACCTGGTCCTCAGGTCTCTGCAGGGTAAATCCAGACAGCTAGCTAGACTATCTGTCCAATCTGAGGACTATGGTTACCTGGTCCTCAGATCTCTGCAGGGTAAATCCAGACAGCTAGCTAGACTATCTGTCCAATCAGAGTTGTCTGTTGCACGACTAAAACCGTTTTTGATTGTACACGTTCCACCAGAAATAGTTCCTCCCTGAGGCTATTTTGCAGAGGCAACGTGGCTCCGTCGGGCGCTTAGCCCCACCCAAGACGATTGTGATTGGTTTAAAGAAACGGCAATAAACTAGAGCACGTTTTTTCACCATCCCGGAATATTGTGTGGACTAGCCAGACCGTCTTTGGCAGAGCTGTGGCCTAAAGGTTAGAGGAGAGAGCTTGTGACCGGGAGGTTGTCCGTTCAATCCACAGACCAACAGGATAACATCTTTGTGGGGAAAGTGAGTGTCCCTCCCTCATTACCACCACTGAGGTGCCCTTGAGCAAGGCCCTTAACCTCCAACCTCTCCAGTGAAGCTGCTCAGTGGCCAGCAGATCAGACTGTGGTTGTACTGGGCAAAAGAGAGGCTGGAAAGTCAGAATTAAACAGGGATCTCAAAAGGAAACGTGTCTTCACAGATAAAGATTTTAGGCAACTGTAGAGTATGAGACAATGGATTTTGGACTTCCATGGGACATTGAGAGCCTGAAAATCTCACACCTTGATGTGAAAAAGTTTTCAAAATGATTTTAATGATTAAAGAATTATTGGCCATTGATCATTTTGAAGTTGAATAAATTCTGTAATAATTGTAATAGAAATTGTTCAACACGGTCAGTGCTCGAATTCACCCTTTCGTCTGTTCCTTTCAGAGATACAAGACACATGAATCAAATGAATCTGTATTTTAAAAGGTAACCCCACCTACGTGACTGTTTCATAATTTAATATTGGTCCCTGATTCCAGGGTGGTGCCCTGTTTTGATTGAGGTAACGAGGAACAGGTGATGCCCATCAGGGTGGGGCAGACACTAGCAAAGCCGGGAAAACACAAGGCAGAAAATAAAACAAGACATGGGACAAAAACAGGAAACTGAAACACATACACAACCATAACAATCCAGCATATTTTTATTGAACAAATTGAACAGTGAAGTGACTATAAAGGCAACACTTAACACACAAAAATAGAATGACAATTACATTTTAAAGTGCCATTTTCTACTGACAAAAAAAAGTGTATTTCGTGATATGTTGCAGGCTTTCGCAATGTGTTTATTGTGACAGATAATGTTGCGATGACAATAACAAAACAACATATTGTGCAGCCCTACTTGGAAGTGTGCTTATACCTTTGGGAATGCTACTTGATGCAGTAATACAGCTGTTTTCTGTTTTCAAACCGAGACGATGCAAAGCGTTTGGAGGCGTAACACCAACAACCATATGTTAAAACCATGATACTCGAACCATGGGTGTATCTTTTCCTCTGCAAACGTTTCCACTATGCTTCAAGAGAAAGTTTAAGGTACGAGTGAGACCTGCAAATGTCACTGACATTTTGTTCTGTTTAGCTGTCACTTATTTCTCAGGAGAAAAAGGTTTTCCTTGTGCCTTGATACATCCACCGAAGAACAAAAGCCGCTGCCATAAAGCATGATGAGGTAACTCTTTGCAGAACCGCTGATGCCTCAGAGGTTAGCTTGGCATTTCCGTTCATTGCGGTGCCACTTTCACTTTGGTTTTAAAGGTGTTAAAGACCTTTTCAAGTCTGGTCTGGTGCGACGTGTGAGCCAGTTTAAAAAGAAATCAGTGGGAGATTGCACAAAAAAGACAGCAGATATGTCAAGAATATGAATAATGTAGAACAATAAAGATTTATAAAATGTAATTCAGAACAGAGTATCCAAGGGTTGTTTCAAATGAGAGAGCGCAAACATGACTTGGTACTTACGTTTTTTTCAACCTGGAACCTATATTCCTATGTTTTTGTGTCTAAGTGACTGATGGAAACAACAATCTTTAACATTGGTACAGTATTTAACAAGATTACTGCGAAACAAGATACAATGTAAGTGAACAGGACAATTGTCCCGCTTGTATTTACCTGCACAAAAGTGCTTGTTTTGCCACTGGCAGACTCAGATTAGTATTCTTAGTGTCTGACAACATTATGGAAAGGATTTCTTAGCAGGTCGACCTTTCTGTTAAAGAGTAACTCTCGCCAAAAACTTCTTTTTTTAAACAAAAATATCTGCGAAATTGCGTTTGCTTAATCCACCAGACTTCATGTAAATAATCAGTTATTTTAACATTGTAAAATACACTTAATTCAAAGTTGACAGAAATAAAATTAAACAATGCCGTTTCAGGTTGTCTTTCCACTTTTCAAACCTGCACAACCCTCCTTTTGGTTGAAATAAACAAATAGTTTACCGGTATACATGTGTAAATATGTTTGCTCTATACACGCTAAAAGTATTGTTTTTTTAAATGAAGTCTGGTGGGTTTAGCACTAGTAACTTTAGAGCTGTTTCTGGTTGAAAAGACAGGTCTTAAAGAGGTTTTAAAGAGGTCTATCTCCGTAGGAATCCCATTGGGATTAGGGATGTAGGGATTCCATAATGTTGTCAGACAATTCTGAGCCTGTCAGCAGCAAATAAAGCACTTTTAGTAGACAAAATTGATGATGCACAATTGCCCCATAGGGTTACACTGCAGCCCGGTCTGTGGCTGCCGGTTACAGCGTTCACGCCTAATACTGGGCGAATTTCCAAGATTGTTGTTCCTATCAGTCACTCACAAACACAAAAGGGAAAAAATATCAGGTTGGAATAAAAAGAAATTATCCTGTATAGAAACTAGGGTATTTAAAAAGAAACTTATTTGAACAAAAAAGCTTAATACCACTAACCCAGAAATCTAGACGCACCCTAGCTGCAGCAAATGTAATTTGCAGCCAGAGTCAGTCTAGCAACTCTCCGTTGTTGCGAGCTGGTAAAAAAACACAATTCTTATCAGGCCAATCACATTGTGTATAGAGTCGGTGGGCGGGCTAAACGTTTGGACGGCACAGTTACGACGGTTCAGTGGGAATTCCCTGCTACTTGAAAACAAAGAAGATGGCTGCTGCTGGCGAACGGCGGTCTTTCGAATCGGCTTAGTCCGGGACTCTGGAAGACTTCAAACTTAAGCTCTGAAGTTATTCTTAAAAAAGGGTTTTGGTTAGGGTTCATCCCTCTCTCTCTCTCTCTCTCTCTCTAACTCTCTCTCTAACTCTCTCTCTACCTCTACCTGACTGCACTTTGTCATTGTAACTGACTTTAGTGGGAAAATGCTCTCATTTGATGGCGTCTGGCACTTTGGAGAGGTGTTCTCTTCACGGATGAACCCTAACCCTAATACCCTAATACCAGATACCCCCACCCACACATTTTAGAGTTGCCTTTTATTGTGGCCAGCCTAGGGCACACCTGTGCAATCATGCTGTCTAATCAGCATCTTGATATGTCACACCTGGGAGGTGGATGGATTATCTCGGCAAAGAAGTGCTCACTAACACAGATTGTACGTAGAAAAAGTCTTAGATCTTTGAGTTCAGCTCATGAAAAATATATGCAAAAACAAAAGTGTTGCGTTTATAATTTTTTTCTGTATAGTTACTGTTGCTATGCCTGTTCAGCATTCCAGAGGCAGATTAACCAAAGAAAAGTTTTGACACAATGGGTCTTAATGATTTAAAGAATGACTTTCAGAATTTGTCTCTTTCCGCGCTGAGTCAAACCCGGTTGTCTTTGTTTGCAGCACGTCACTTCTTTT
Source organism: Etheostoma nigrum (assembly GCA_029931835.1). NCBI lineage: Eukaryota > Metazoa > Chordata > Actinopteri > Perciformes > Percidae > Etheostoma > Etheostoma nigrum. The sequence goes on from CM057249.1 coordinate 2,633,456, forward strand.
TAACACACAAATCCATGAGAAAAACCTTCAAAGTGGAACTCATAATATTATAATATATATAATAATAAGTATCCCCAATCTGGGGCAGATTCTTTGTAAGCAGCAAACGAGAGATGAATAGACAATTCAAAGGCTACATGAAAGGTAATTAGTGATCACTCATGCGGCTGAAATTCTCTCTCTCTCTCTCTCTCTCTCTCTCTCTCTCTCTCTCTCTCTGAATGTTTTGCTTGATAAAGTATAATTTTCCATTGCGGCCTGTCACTAATGGGACACAGTGCTTCGTTGTAAATGATTGAATAGTTGATGGAGATCAAACATGGGCTACGTGGTTTCTGGTGTAGGTCCTGTAAATCCCTATTAGCGGGTTTACGCTGCACCTTGAATATTAATAGAGTAAAAAAGCAGCGATGGAAGAAGTATTCAGATCCTTTACTTAAGTTAAAGTACTAATTCCACACTGTAAAAGTACTCGGTTAAGTCAAAGCACTGCATTAAACATTTCACTTGAGTCAAAGTATGGAAGTATCATCAGGAATATGTATCATCAGGAATATGTACTTAAAGTATTAAAAGTACTCAATGCAGAAACATCCTCACATTTTACAAAGTGTAAAGGATCTGAACAGTTGTGTGTTTAACAGTCTAATTATTTCAGCTGGACTTGTAGGACGTTGGACATGTGTTTTATAAACTACATATATTTTGTGTCCAACAATCTTAAAGGTCCCATGACATGGGGCTATTTGGATGCTTTTATATAGATCTTAGTGGTCCCCTAATACGGTATCTGAAGTCTCTTTATATAGACCTTAGTGGTCCCTAATACTGTATCTGAAGTCTCTTTTATATAGGCCTTAGTGGTCCCTAATACTGTATCTGAAGTCTCTTTTATATAGACCTTAGTGGTCCCTAATACTGTATTTGAAGTCTCTTTTATATAGACCTTAGTGGTCCCTAATACTGTATTTGAAGTCTCTTTTATATAGACCTTAGTGGTCCCCTAATACTGTATTTGAAGTCTCTTTTATATAGACCTTAGTGGTCCCCTAATACTGTATCTGAAGTCTCTTTTATATAGACCTTAGTGGTCCCTAATACTGTATCTGAAGTCTCTTTTATATAGACCATAGTGGTCCCTAATACTGTATCTGAAGTCTCTTTTATATAGACCTTAGTGGTCCCCTAATACTGTATCTTAAGTCTCTTTTATATAGACCTTAGTGGTCCCCTAATACTGCATCTGAAGTCTCTTTATATCTATATTATATGTTAAAAACCTCAAAGTGACATTTTTATGCCGTGGGACCTTTTAATGTGTAAGGTAACTAGTAACTTGAGCTGATGAATGAAGTGGAGTAGAAAGTACAATTAGTAGCCTACAAGAACATTTGTTTCTGAAAAGTAGCAAAGTAGAAAATGGCATGAAAAGAAAAGACTCAAGTAAAGTACAAGTACCTCAACATTTGAACTTAAGTACAGTACTTGAGTAAATGTACTTAGTTACATTCCACCACTTCAGAAAAGTGCCCAGAGCATAACAAATGTTTGTGGCAGCGTTGTGGCTGTGAGCAGTCCAAATAATTGTGCTGCTGCAAGGGATTAAACACATTTGCAGATCTAGTTTCATGGATTTCTTCCTGCACACGTAAAATACTACTAGTACTACAATTACCAAATGTAAAGTTACTTTGTGAGGCGAACAGAAAGTCAACAGAAAGCGCCTCACTCCCTCTCTGTCAAAGGCCAAAAACCAGGTGAAGGAAATAAATATACTGTTGTCACTTCCACCCAAACCCAGGTGAACACGCATACCACCTATAATATCTGTGCATAATATAATACAATACATCAATGAATGATATAAATGGACCGTAAGCAGAAATACAAGAGAAACGTGGCTCCTACAGGCAGCATGAAGCATTGCTCCTGTGATGATGACCATTAGGAAGGTAGCAGCAGAGCGCTCAGCAGGGAGTTAGAGGAAGCTACACAAATAGTAGAGTAATGATTACCGTCTTCGCTGTTCTTTCTTTCCTTTTTGTACAATGAGAACGCCACTTACAGCGGCTTCATGAGGCGAGTGTTGATGATGTGGCTGATATTTCACAATACACACAGCGGTGTAGATTCACTCCTTTTATTTGGAGTCCGATGCCACCTGCCTCGCCGGTTGAATTGGATCTCTTTCAAGTGCTGGAGTGGATGATAAAGGGTCAGGCAACCCCGGGGGTTTTGTTTAGTGAGGTAGCTGCAGGTGAGGCACCCACAGTGAGACAGAAAAAATGGTTAGGTTTCCTAAAAGCGTTGGCCTGTATCTTTTTGAGCATTATATTGAAACCCTGATATCTGTACAACAGGAATCTCCTACCTTTTTTCAGCCAAGGACCCCTTAGTTGAAAGAGAGTACAAATGTTGAGGTACTTGCACTTGTCTTTTCTTTTCATGCCACTTTCTACTTCTCCCCCCCACTACATACAGTATATGGTGTACGGGCTCAGCTTTGGTGATATGGTGACATTTAGACAACCAGAGGGAGCTTGGAGTAGAGTTTTGGCTCCTTTCGTGTTGAAGGGGGCCAGTAAAAGGTTTTCAATCAGGACGCCTCCTAAGTGCCTCCCGGCATGTTTTCCAGGCATGTTTAACTGGTAAGAGGCCCCCCGTGGGACCCAGAACGCCGCAGAGTTAATGGATATGTCTCGTCGGGCGTGGGAACGCCTCTGAATTCTCCGAGAGCTGGAAGATCTTGCTGGTGCAAAAATGCGGCTCTGAAAAGAACTTTTTTTTTTTTTTTTTAATTACGAGGGACCGGGTAACCATTAACCCTAGCTAAATATGAAACACCACTGCAACTTTGCTCTGGTACTTTCAAACAGTAATATACCATTTATATTGAATGTTTTCATATGGATTTATTGGAATCCGTTTGGTTTCGGCTGTAACCTCAGGAGAACATGTCATAACATGTCCTCTCCTCAGATGCAGCAAATTCAAACTGAACTGAATTCAATTGAACTGAAATGAGTTGAATGAAAATGGCGGGGAGGTAATGGATGTTCCACTAGAATGCCGGTTTAATGTTGTGTCCGGTTTCATTTTCTGCATGTTAGTGTTGAGTGATTAAGACAGCGTTTCTTAGAGTGAGGTTCTTCGGGTTTTTTGTTCTAGGCAAAGTCCTCTACATCTGCTTGCACATGTCGCTTCCTTTCTGTAGGAAACTCACACACACGGACTCTCGCTGCACGTCAGGTCAGTTGTGGCTAGAAGGAATACAGCTGCAGCGATGTTAAAGCTACAGTGATGACGCTTGAGTTTAAGAACCAAAACGACTAGTTCACGTTTAGGACAGTCTTGCATTGGTGGATTATTGTCCACCACACAATATTCCGGGATGGGAGACCGGGATGGGCTCCACGGAGCAACGGCACCTCTGTAAAATAGCCCAGAGAAGGAACTTGTTTTGGTGGAACATGTGGACGTTAAAAAGTAGTTTTAGTCGTGCAACAGAAAACTCTGATTGGACAGATAGTCTAGCTAGCTGTCTGGATTTACCCTGCAGAGATCTGAGGACCAGGTAACCATAGTCCTCAGATTGGACAGATAGTCTAGCTAGCTGTCTGGATTTACCCTGCAGAGATCTGAGGACCAGGTAACCATAGTCCTCAGATTGGACAGATAGTCTAGCTAGCTGTCTGGATTTACCCTGCAGAGATCTGAGGACCAGGTAACCATAGTCCTCAGAAATCCACCAGAGGTTAGAACGCCAACACTAAGGAAGAGGAAGGAAACGGGACATCCAGCGGCTCGTTCAGCAGCACCGGAGCAGTCCCCTCCGATATAAGCTGTGTTTAAGAATGAGATTGCGCTTTGGATTAAAACAACTAGGAACAAACACGCATCTCCGGGTTAAAGGAATTAAAATATTATTATTATTATTATTATTATTATTAGGGTACAAGCGGCCGAAATGGGTTTCCTCAGGAAGGTGGTTGGCGTCTCCCTTAGAGATAGGGTGAGAAGCTCAGTCATCCGAGAGGGATGAGGAGGGCTGGGAGGAGGCCTTGGGTAAGACCCAGGACTAGGTGGAGGGATTATATCTCCAACCTGGCCTGGGAACGCCTCGGGATCCCCCAGTTGGAGCTGGTTGATGTGGCTCGGGAAAGGGAAGTTTGGGGTCCCCTACTGGAGCTGCTGCCCCCGCAACCCGATACCGGATAAGCAGATGAAGATGGATGGATGGATATTATTATTACTATATTAGATTTTGCAAGAACTTCCGGCCATAGCAACCTGTCTGCTTCTGATGTGACACAAAGAGCAAATATGATGCATTGCTGAATCTAACTCTGTGATAATCTCTATCCTTCCTTTCAGCTCGCATAATGAGCTCGGTGGCTGCTTCAGTTCAACGACCTTCTTATACATATCATTACTCCATCAATCAGAATAATTAGCCATTAATTATTCTCAGAAGGGGTGGCAGTGAAAGATCGAAATGCTGATTTTATATTAATTATACTAGCCTAAATGGCTGCAGTGTAAAAGTTCTGTCATTCAAGTGCCTGCTATGGCGCGTTCATTCCAGCCAGGTTGTCAGTCAAAACTGTCCGTCAAACTGCTCGCTCCCTGCCTGCCGCTTAGACTCAGCTGTAGCTAAAAGCATTTATGTGTTTTGGATGTCATTACATTTTAATCACACTTAATGGTCTTTATGAGGTTTTTTAACATGAATATGAGTTCCCCCAACCTGCCTACGGCCCCCCAGCGGCTAGAAATGGTCATAGGTGTAACCCGAGCCCTGGGTATCCTGCTCTGCCTTTGAGAAAATGAAAGCTCAGATGTGCCGATCTGGAATCTTGCCCCTTATGAGGTCATATAGGGTAAGATTACCTCCCCTTTCTCTGCTTTTCCCGCCCATAGAATTTGCCCCCCCCTCCATGAGAGAGAGAGACATCATGGCTTTCAAACACGCAAAGTGTCAGTTGGTCAAGAGTACACCACCAGCCTCCACCTTGCCCCCCATCCCCCCCCCCAAGAGATAAAGACACAGAAATGACACATACTAAGAAAAGCTCATATATATATATATATTATATAAGAAATAGTTATCAACCCGGCCTTTGAATAAATTGTATTCAGTTGGTTGCATTGTGAGGCTGCAGTCTTATTCTTATTACTGTGTCCAATTGTATCTATATTTAGTAGCTTAAATACTTTAATACATATACTTCCATCGTGTCAGAAAGCGGCACTTCAGGTGCCTTTGGCGAGTTTTTTTGGATGCAAAAAATCTTCTTAAGCGCCATATTTAGACGCTCTCGGTCGGGACTCTTGGCGTCACTCTTTGACACTCTGGGTTATGACTATTGGCGTCACCGTTTGACGCTATTGCGACTTCATCTAGCCCTTTGGCGTCATATTTAGACGAGCTTGGTCGGTACCTTTGGCGTCACTTTTTTGATGCTTTGGGTCTGGACTATTAATTTTGGAACCTGACAATAGGTACTGTTTACAATAAGGATGTAATATGGAAAATTGACCCGGGGTTTTATTTGTGTTTTTGACCACGCTGATTCTGAAATGCAAGCTGGAAGCAGCTGCTGTCGGCACACTTTTCTCTCACATAAACACACTCCCATTGCACACACACAGGCTGATTGACTGCACTGTGGCATCAGCTAGCAGTCGGGTTAATAGTGTTCCATGCAGTCAGACGTGTCATTTGTAATAACAACATTTCACTAATTGCATCCTCCCATGGAGCCAATTGATTCATCATTTTACTGTGATCCTAATATATCTCGAGTCACTGAAAGTCATTTGTGTAGCAGAGAGAATTTCATAAATGGCTGCTTTTCCATTTTAATGCAGAGTAGAGAGTAATAGCTTATGGTGATGAGGATGTGTACTGTACGTGGGTAACAGCAGTCAAATGGAATATAATTTTCTAGGTGTGAAACAAATAAAGAACAGATTTTTTCTGTCGCTTTGTGTAAACCTCCAGCTGTCAGCAGCACACTTAGGAAGAAAAATAAAACTTGTGTAGATTTGGGCTGACAGTCCAGAGAAAGATAACATCTGTTTCTCTACAGAAGTGTGTGTTTGTCACACAAAAAGAGCTGTATATACTGCACCAATTCATTTTTTTATATACTTTATTTTTTATTATCTATGAACCTATATGAACTTAGAACAAAAAAAAGAGCTAGAACATGACAATAACTAGGTGAAAATAGAAAAATAGGATAAGCACAGTTAGCTACAGTACACAGTGCATATAAATGCAGTCTGAGGAATAGAATAAAGAGCCTTTGTGTTTGTAGCGATCCCAAGTCAATTTCTCCATTTTGCCGATTGAGTTTATAATGTTGATGATAGAGTCTCATGGTGGGAGGATTTCTCCGAAGCCTGCATTTGGTAGTTGCATTTTTACTGTAGATGGAGATACTGTATTTGTCTCTTTTACTGAGTTTTCCAAGATGGAAAAGGGCAAAAGAGAAATCAATTGTTGACTTTTCCTGGTGGGCCGGTAGTGTTTCGAGGCTGCGAGGGCCAGCCTGATAATAGTTATAGATTGCAAGTTCTTAGCAACACCATCCGACTGCCCGGTATACCGGCGCTGCCCGGCTGCTGTACGGCAACACACAACTCTTTGGATCCTTTCTAAATATTTCTAAAAGGGTGCATTGATTACTTTTACTTTTAATACTTTAACTACATTTTCCTGATGATACTTACCTACTTTTTCTTAAGTAGTATTTTCAATGCTATATAGTAGTTGCTTTATGTTTACAGTGTGGTATTACTAGTTTTACTAAAGTAAAGGATCTGAATTCTTCTTCCACCACTGCTCCTGTACCTCCACTTTTGGAATTTCCAGATACCAAGATGAAGAGCTTTAGTGTGATTGGACTACGTGTTGCGAGTGATACACATACACTGACCATACACTGACAGCAGCTGAACATGTGTGATGGAAGTCTTAATGGTTTCTATTTGTTCTCCTTGCAGGGGTTGAACCAGAGGAGGAAAGTCGCTCAGGTGGGACTGGACGGCGTGCGGCGGACAGACTGGCACGACTACGAAGCAATGCAGAGAGATGCTGCTCGTTCAGGTGGGTTCCTACACACACACACACACACACACACACACACACACACTTTGTTTTGACCATTTAGTCAAATTTTTCCAAGTTTTTATTTGTTTTTGACGTTTTTAGCTAGCAAGCAAGTTGACGTATATTGTGCGAGACGAGAGATGTAGTTTACTGACACACACAGACGCACACGCACACACTCTCTCTCTCTTAAAACTGCTGCACAAATGTGGACCATTGGCATACAGCCGGTCTTCATAATATTAAGGCAAGGCAAGGCAAGGCAGCTTTATTTGTATAGCCCATTTCAGCAACAGGGCAATTCAAAGTGCTTTACATAAAATCAGTTAAACAGATAAAACACATGTACAAACAGTTAAAAATCAGAAGCATTAAAGCATTAAAGCATATCCCTTCGTTCTTAGGAGTGTAAGTAACGGCGTCTTCGCCATATATGGTGGCTGCCTATGATAGCAGACAGAGCATAATACTTCGCTAACCCTTCGCTAGCCCACCCACCCACACACACACACACACACACACACACACACACACACGTAATTCCTACCAAGAGGATTTCTCTCTCTCAGAAGCAGTGCGAATCAATGCTGCGAGTGTAGCTCCAAGTTCATAATTAAACACAGTTAATCTTCTACAATAAGCATTGATTTAGCCTTAGGCCTTGAGTGGGAAACAAACCTCTGCCTTTTTTATTACAAATGCAACTGATTTAACTGGCTTTTTTATGGTATCAAGTGGCACTTAAGAAGCAAATGAGCTGATTTTTTGAGAGCGTACAGAGTGATTTAAGAAAGATCATGCAGCAGATTCTGAAGACAAAACTTACAAGATGAGGACAAAACGTACATATGGGCACCATGGAGAGGCACATTGAGAGTCTATAGAGTTGCAGATTGAGAGGAGCAATTTCGGTAAAGTAAATGTCCCATTCATATTCTCTATATGATTGGTGACTCACAGTTTAAGCATTGCAGCAGCTTGTATGGGCATGGACTCCTGGTTGAGTCATCAGTTAAAAAGATAAACAACTGTCTTTGATTAATTATAATAAAAAGCCTGGCCTGTTCCCAAGATTGTTTGAGGGCCATCTCACCACCCACCTATCATTAATTGTGCCTTTAACACTTGTGTTGTCTTCCCGTCGTCTGGTTCAAAAGTGAAAATTAACTTATTTTGGTGCTTTTTTTTTTACATTTTCAGCCTTTTTTTGTGCTTTGGATGCTTTTTTAAACATTTTTTATCACTTTTGTCAACAATGTTTTTTAGTCATGGTGAATAAACCTAATTTACACGACATTATACCTCGATTTATGAGTTAAAAAAACTGAAATGATACATTTTTGACTTAGTTAAGATCAGAGGATGTTGAGTGGATCACAGACAGATGCCTATCAAAGTTTTCGTCAGCATACTGTTTTTTAAATGCAATAATAATTGAAAAAAAAACACCCGAAATTCAATGAAAGTAATCGTTAATTTTAACTGTGAAGAACGTTGTGGTTTCAGTCAACCAAAATCAATGCATCCATGTTATTGTTTGGCAATTTGGTTGAAAGAAATTCATATTCCTTTCTTTTTTTAGGTTTTCTTTGTGGCATTTTAGGCCTTTTATTTTGAGGGGTTTATAACACAAAGGGTAGGTTGAGCCAGCGGATTTTCTGCAGCTCAGAGCGTCTTTTTGAAGTTGAAAAAAGTTCAACTTTTCAGAAATAAACGCCCAACGTCAAGAACTTCTTTGAAAGCCGGCCAATGATAAACGACGTAGCGAGACTGGTCGTTTCCATAACTACATGAAAAAATGGAGAAGGTGCCAATAGACTTTTCTTTAGGTTAGGGTTAGGGGTTTAGGTTAGGGGGTTAGGGGGTTAGGGTTAGGCCAGTGTTGGAGCCCAGCCAGTTATATGATATGAGCGGGTGGTTCCTGTTGACGGACTCTTTCTGTTTATCTACCGTTAGTAGCACCGCTCCCTCTCTCTGTTCATTCTCTAGCTCATTCGACCTCATACATAGCTGTAGCAGTAGCTGTTGCTTTGCAACTAGAGACGCTCTCGGCTGCTTTTTGGAACCAAAACAGCTGCCAGCTTCTTTTATAACTACAAAAGCGCCCTAGTCAACTTGTTCTTCTCAACAAACGACTCCAAGTGCGATCCTGGCCTTAAAGCAACACCAAAGATTCTTTTGAACCTTTTAAAATAATGTTTTCAAAACTGTTTTCAACTCGTAACAGGGTGAACGGCACTTCTGTATTCGCTTTAGGGCTCTCTACCGGCTATAACCGCACTATCAAGTTTGCCAGATCGGGTAGCGGATCTGGGACCAAAGAGGAAAAGTGCTTTAGTGTTGCTTTAAAATGGCTTATATATGTCTAGAGAGAGATAGAGACACAGAAAGAAAGACCAAGTGTCTGTCTCGATACCCAAACCTGCCTGGAGCTCTTCACATGCAGTCAGCTAACGCGGGGCACACACCACGCCAGAATCAAGCCGATTCTGGTCCCAATTCCCCCATCTTGACAATGGTCAACGAAGCCCTGTTCTTTGGCCATTCTAGATTATCTTGCCAGATTTTCCTGTGGTGTGAGGTGAGGTACGCCCCCCCCCCCCCGATCTGCTCGGAAATCCAAAGATTATTTTAGGCCTTTATTTGACAGGACAGATGAAGACGAGCATTATGAATTCTTTTGACTAACAGTTAAGATCAGAGGAGCGTAGGTTGAGTGGATGAGTTTGGTATGGATGCTTATGGATGCGGGCGGCTGTGGCTCTGTGGTAGAGCGGTTGCCTGCCAATTGGAAGGTTGGTGGTTCAATCCCTGGCCCTGCAGTCCCATGTCAAAGTGTCCTTGGGCAAGGGTTAGGGCTGCGCATCGGAGTGTGAATGTGTGTGAGTGGTGAATGGTTCCTGTATGATGTAAACGCGCTTTGAGTAGTCGTTAAGACTAGAAAAGCGCTATATAAATACAGCACATTTACATTTATTTTGAAACCATTTCAATTTTCACCTGAAATTCAATGAAAGTCATTAATTGTATTGGCAAAGAGCATTGTATGGAATCCATCCTTTTTTGTGGTAATTTGGGTAAAAAGAATGCCATATTTTTGATGTAGACATTTTTAATAGGGGTGTAATTTGACCCGAGGACAAAAGGAGGGTCAAGATTCACGACTCTGGTTGTGAATGGAAGCTGTGAGTGTGTGGTGTGCTGTTCTGGCTAAGGCATTTCTCCCCACACACTATAGGAACAACAATGTTATATGTACTGTATGTACATGCCGTAATGTGTGGGGACTCTTCCCTTTCAACATCTGTTTTTGAAACTTCTAGTGTGGGCCAGGCATTAGTAGGCAAGTGCGTAGTATGCATTGCCCAGTGAAAACAGCAAGACCAACAAACGTCTTATTTTCAAATGAAAAAACAAACCTCAGTCAACACAAATTGTATACAGCAAAATCATTTTCAAGGTAATTCTTATGGTTCAGATTTGCCCCAGGAGGACTAAAAAACATAATTGAAGTGATCTACTGTATGTAACACGTTTATTATGCAGGTTTATCTCTGAAGCGAGCCATTCGAGTGAGGAGTTATTTTCCACAGTTATTATCTTCAGCACTGCAGACAGATGATTTCTGCCTAATGAAACAAGGCAGCTCGCTATAATTTGATGCTCTTCTCTGACTGTAGATCAGCCTCAATGCATGCGTCCTTGTGTGTGTGTGGAGTGCATTGATGAGTGGCTAATGAAACACACGGCACTCCTGAAACAAGCTGAGATATCATAATGTTTGCGTGTGGAAAAGGGTTGTTGGAGAGTGATTAAGTGATGACATGCTTGTGTGTACATGTGTTATGATTAAGCTAAGTACAGTACAGTAAATTACTTGAATGTTATATGTAGCGTAGGTGGAGCTGTAACAACTCCAAATGCAATGTATTGTCTCAGAAATAATTGTATTTAATTGTCCCTTGTTTACAAAACATTTATTTATGTATTTGATGTGTTTTTACTTTAAAATGTACAAAAACTTCTTCCGGGGAACTGTACCCCCTACAAGGTTTTTTTTTTTTACCCCTGACATGTTTGCATGCCTGAAAAAACGGACGCCACAATCTTCTGAGCATATTTATACTGAGAAATACAGAAAGAGTTGAGTGCAGCTGATCTGCAGCTGTCTTAATTAGCTTTGTAGCAACTCATTTGGCAATGGCTTGACTGCAACGGACATTTATTAATATCAAAAAGTTACGCATTAAAGCTTTAAGAAACACTGTCTGTGCGTCAGGGAGAGTTAGGTTTCTTCTCTGACCTGTAGGTGTGTGTGTGTGTCTGTGTGTGTGTGTGTGTGTGTGTGTGTGTGTGTGTGTGTGTGTGTGTGTGTGTGTGTGTGTGTGTGTGTGTGTGTGTGTGTGTTGCAGGTAACGGTGAACAGGGGAAAGCATTTCCTCTGACAGAAACTGACCGGGTGGACCAGGCCTACAGGGAGAACGGGTTCAACATTTACATCAGTGACCAGATCTCCCTCAACCGCTCCCTGCCAGACATCCGCCACGCCAAGTGAGTCCTGTGTGTTTGTGTGCGTGCGTGCCTGCCTCCGAGTGAACGTATTAAAGCACTCCGTAATGCTGGAATGATCACAATCATGGCCGTAGGCATCGATACCATGGGTGCTCCAAAGTACTGAGCACCCACGTGCGCCAGACTGCCAGTAGGCTACATTCATTTACAATGAAACGTTGCAGTTGGTGCTAAGTGGAGAGTCTGTCATAGTGGGATTGGTTATGTTGTCAGTCCCCTGCTCCATATCCTATCCACCAATCACAGCGTCTATCAGATGAAAACGCCTCTTTTTTTTTTTTTTTAAAGGGCGTGTGCCTGTGAGCACCCAAGGAGGAAAACATAAATGGGAGCCTACGATCATGGCTATAGCCCTATTCACACGGGACTAGTTTAACCTGGGGACCTCTACAAATTTGCATTAATTGTAGATGTCGTATGTGATCTTAATCCCGTGTGAATCGGCCACGTCTGTAATATGTCCCTTAAAATTTCCACTGCAAATGGCCTATGATATTTCGTCAAACGCAGAGGCTGTGTGATATTAGTCCCGTACAAATTAGCATCACTGTCTCTGTCGAACAGAACTTACAGTGTGTTTTCCCTTCTTTGTGGAGGATTTAGGGGCACATATTGGGCAGGGGGTTTAGGGGTCCTAACTCAAGAAAATGTGACGTTTTTCCATTAAAAAAAATAAAATAAAAAAAAAGCAATCTCTCCATCGATTTTGTGTCTCTTTGTGGGATTTAGTCTTATTGTGGGGTCCCTTAGTAGTCGTGTTGTGTCTCTTTTTGGTCATTTTTATTTCCTTTAGGGTTGTTTTGGGTCTCCGTGGTCATTTGGTTTCTCTTTGGAGTCGGTTTGTGTCCCTTTGTGGGAGTTTGGCGTCTCATTTTAACATTATTTTGGACCTTTTAATATCACCGTATCTTTGTCTAAAATGTTAGAAAAGCTAGAGCAGATTATAAATAAATAGCATTAAAAAACTGCGATTATTATTAGATCTTAAAAAAGTTATTTTAGTCACATTCATTTGACTTAGGTTCCCGCCCAAAACCTTATGTCTATATAAACTGTATATTATATATATAAACTAATTAAACCTGTCCAGGTGTGATATACTGTAGAGGATGGATACCCGACCCGAGCCCGACGGGACCCGACGGACCCACGGTACCCGACGGGTCGGGCCGGGTTCGGACAGATTTTTAGAAAGGATGCTCGGGTTCGGGTCGGGCTCGGTCACATCAGCGCGATAAGGCATTGGACATTTAGAATTTAAAACAGCTTAAAATAAATGTCAAATATTACCCTAACATCCGTCTTCCTGTGTGCTGGGACAACGAAAGACGTGCGTATTAAGCTCCATGTGGCAGCGCAACGATGGAAGATGTTAAAAAGAAGTTGGCCGCAGGAGATTTTAAAACTATTGAAAACGAAGGAAGGTCAGCTGTGCATTGATGCGCTCATCTGTTGACATTTCCCAATGCCTTCCTACAATTGCTTAATAAAAGCGGCTTTCTACACAAACAAACGTACATGTGTCATTAGTATGAGAATCAAATGCGATTTTAACTGTGTCGGGCTCGGGTCGGGCTCGGACAGAAATATCTTAATGCCTGTCGGGCTCGGGTCGGGTTCGGTTACTGCTCTGTCGGACGCGGGCCGGGCTCGGACAGAAAAATCCGGCCCGATCCGCACTCTAGTATACTGTAGATGTGTTGTGTTTGCATTGCTTTATATAGTGCATACAGCAAAAGCAACTTTGTAACCTTATTCAGGGAAATGTGGAAGTTTATTAAAATCCCTGACACCCACCAGTGTATTCATCTTCATGGGAACAGCAGGTCATAAGTAGACGAAGTAGTATTGGTCATATAATACAGCTGGGGAAGTGGAAAGAAAATGTAAATCAGACTCCCATGAACCGTGTTCTCCCTTTCAGTCCCAGAATAGCGCTGCGGAGGGCCTTTAATCACACTTGTTCTTTTATCCTAACAACGGCTATTGTCTGACTCTGGGCCCTTACTTTTCTTTCATGTGGAAAGCTGCTTTGAACTCTTACTCTCTGCCAGTTTCCCCACAAAGACTTATTTTTTAATCAGCGTTTATAAAAGCAGGTCTTCCTTGACCTTTTATGTCTCTTTCCGTGACTGGTCTGTGCTGATGAGTAGTCTAAAATACATGCAACACCTCAAATCAACCACACATTTTAGTTTTTTTATATGGGCCTGCACTTTACTTGTAAAGCTGCTGACAGCATGAGCAAATGTGAATCCTGGTTTTATGACATGGTACGCAATTTAAGAGTCTCATCAAAATCCACTCGTACCAATTTTGTAATAAACCATACATGCAGTTGACACAGCTATTTTGAAGGCTTTTTTTTAAGGCAACTACAACTCCAAGTCCTTTGGGTCTTATATTGCCAGGGCCGGTGTGGCTCAGACTCAGGAGGCAGAGAGTAGATTATGTAGGTTTTAATGAAGAAGCACAGGAATAGGCAGCCAGGCAGAGCAACTTGGTAGGCAGCATAAAATTAAAAAAAAGTCAAAAAACACAGCAGAAGTAACAGGCAGGGCTCAGTCCCACATCCATTGTGGCAAAAACAGGCAGAGTTCAGTACACAGGTTTGGCAGGCAAAAAGAGAAGGCAAGGTCCAAGCGAAGGTTTCCATGAAGGTTAAGTCCAACACCCAAGTCCAAAAAATCACAGGCTTTGGTCAAAACCGGTAAATCCAATAGAACATGGGCGTAGAATCCACACAGAGAGACGTGACAGTCGGGCAAAGAGTGCTCTTCCTGGCACTGCTTCAAAAAACTATGGCTGACAAGAAGAGCAACAGGTGTGGCAGTGCAGATGATGGCACTGCCTTGTAGTCAACCAGGAGACAGGATAGAGGGAAAACCCGGACCACAGTCCAGGAACACCAGAGGCAAGACGGGTCAAAGGTTAAGAAGAGGGGATTCTGGGCCGAACTGTGTCAAATATTGCAAGTCAAATTGCAAGTCTTTCAAATCTTTTTTTCCAAAAACTGTTATTTTTACATAACATAACCTTCTTTGCTGAGAGAACGCCGGCAGCCCGGGAGAGGGACAGTCTGGTCAGCCATCTCCTGGTGTGCGCTGTCTTCCCGGTGGGTAGTGAAGCAGAGGGACCGTAGGCTCCATTGGGTTTTTCCGCTGTTTCCCTTTTTGGAATGACAAATAGATTACCTCTGCCTGCATGGTACGGAGTGTTATTTCCTTTCACGCAGGCACAGAATGTGCAGTACGTGGTATTTGGCCGTCCGCTGTAATCTCTGTCATGTATTCCAGTGCTAATTTTTGGCCCTGACAAAAAGGCGACGTGGGCCCTAGTTCCTCGCCATCGGCTTGGTGCCTCAGGGCCTTAAATGGTTGTAATTGAAATATTAGCATGTAAATTGTGTGTAAGGATTGATGTAGCCCCCCCCTCCCCGCCCCCCGTGGCTCCAGACTCCAAACTCTCTCTCTCTCTCCTGTGACCAGTCACATGGATACAACTGCTCTCCCCACTGAGACGTGGCTGCCCCCCCTCCCCCTGACTTCCTTCACCCAGTCTGCCCTTCTTGGTGATTGGCATGTTGTCGGTGCCACACAGGCAGCCAGTCCCAGACCTGCGACTGACACATTCGATTTCTGCACGCTGACAAGATTTAATTGAAGTATGCGCGCACACACACACACACACACACACACACACACACACACACACCCCTCCATCCCCTGTGGAATTGGGCAGGGTTTGTTGAGAGTCACAGCCGGCTGCCTGCCTATCACTCCGGCGGCCTGTTTCCCAGTGTTCATATTTGAAGGAATAACATGCAGGCTGATGTTCAACACAGACATTGATCTCAGTCCGCTGCACGCTCTCTCTCTCTCTCTCCATCAGCAAGGGGCCTACTCTTCTCCCCCATGATTAGCTCTTATGCAGGGGTCCCGCCTCCTGCTGAGATGATCATGTACAGGTGATTGCTGTAACCTCATCAGAGCGCGCGTTATCTGCTACAGCCATTGATAACAGCTGTGCCTGCAGTGAGCTCTATTCAGAATTCATTACTAAAAGTCACTTTTATGTAGCTTTTATTTTTATTATATTATGGGTCTTGTCATACTTACCTTGCATGGCAGCTGGATTGTCGCAATATCACAAAATCTTGCAAGAATTGTGGGATCACATATCACACAAAAATCCATCTTGCTGGAAGGCTTGTGTCATATATTTTATTATGTTTAAACAGCCGTATACTACTATCCCTGTATGGATGTGATATGACTATAACTGTTGTCAGCCTTGCTTGGGTTAAACCTTTTGTGAAACATGAACAAACACAAACAATGCCTGCTATAGAACCTTCTTTTATTATCCAGTTTGACAGTCAGTCATAACGCAAAAAAGAACATAAAAACACAGATTTTCGTCAGGGCTAAATTACGAGGCATCGGATTGTTGCATCCACTACTTGTGTTACGGCCTCCATTTAAAGAAACAAACCAAGGCTCAAAAACGATTGGAGGATGCAACAAATAAAAAAAAGGATGCCAGACACAAGGCTAACAATGAACCATATCCTCTATTAAATAATGTTGAAATATTCCTTAAAGTAGCAAACAAAGAGAAACAAAAAGGGATTGGAGACACCGGCCAAAATGAACAAAAGAGGGGAAGACGCTGGAGCAACCTCGCAGTTGGAATAGATACAGTAATACAGTATTCTTTGCAGTTATGTAGACAATAGAGATTAATTATGTACAACAGTGTATGCAGTAGTTAAAAACAGGTTTTCCAGATTACATTTCTAAAGTGACATATACAGAGTATAGAGGGTTGTGTACAAAGAGTATAAACAGACACATGATGTACAGTACATACTGTATGAATATTGCACAGGTTTAAGGGTAGGTTATGGAATAAAATATACTGTATATATATATACAGCTTTGAGTTTGGGAGCTCTGGTATGTTACACTAGGTCAGCTGTCAAAAACGCAGATCAGTAATGTTAGAATGAGCTTTCTGCAGCTTCGTCTCCTGGCTAAAGGTAAGCCTTTCCTGAGAAGGCACGACCTAGAAAAGGCCATTCATGCTTTTATTAGTTCAAGGTTGGACTACTGTAATGCTGCACTCTCTATGTTGGTCTGAATTAGACCTCCATCTCACGTCTTCAACTTGTGCAAAATGCTGCTGCTCGCTTTTTAACAAATACACATGCACGTATCACTTCTGTTCTCTACACCCTGCATTGGCTCCCTGTGTGTTTTAGAATAGAATTTTAGGATTTTATTGTTTGTTTTTAAGGCTTTAAATGGTCTGGCCCTGAGGATTTGTTTGAAATTTTAACTTTGCGGGAGCACAGCTGGTCATTCATCCATCCATCCATCTTCATCCGCTTATCCGGTATCGGGTTGCAGGGGCAGCAGCTCCAGTAAGGGACCCCAAACTTCCCTTTCCCGAGCCACATCAACCAGCTCCAACTGGGGGATCCCGAGGCGTTCCCAGGCCAGGTTGGAGATATAATCTCTCCACCTAGTCCTGAGTCTTCCCCGAGGCCTCCTCCCAGCTGGACGTCCCTCCACCTAGTCCTGGGTCTTCCCCGAGGCCTCCTCCCAGCTGGACGTCCCTCCACCTAGTCCTGGGTCTTCCCCGAGGCCTCCTCCCAGCTGGACGTCCCTCCACCTAGTCCTGGGTCTTCCCCGAGGCCTCCTCCCAGCTGGACGTGCCTCCACCTAGTCCTGGGTCTTCCCCGAGGCCTCCTCCCAGCTGGACGTGCCTGGACCACCTCCCTAGGGAGGCGCCCAGGAGGCATCCTTACCAGATGCCCGAACCACCTCAACTGGCTCCTTTCCACTGCTGGTCATTGCGTTCTTCAAATCAGCGAGTTTTAGAAGTGCCAACGTCCAGGTATAAACGGGTAGGCCCCCCCCCCCTCCTGATATTCACACCATTACACATGTAGCTCTTTTTAGGTCCAAACTCAAAACACATCTGTTTAGTCTGGCTTTTAATACGTAGCAGTGAAGGGACCATTTCATTCGTCTGTTCCTTTGTAACCTTTTCTGATTTGACTGTTTTCTATGTTCACTCTTTCTATTGTATGATGTGTGTTTTACTCTTGGTTTCTGATGTGAAGAACTTTGGATACCTGCTGGTTGCTGTAAAGTGCTATATAAATACATTTTGATGGATTTGATTGTGCAGTTTTGGGTGTTAGCAGTGTAAGGGCATTGGTGAAACAGTGCAGTAAATGTACACAGGTAAACAATGCAGAAGTAAAAAGTAAACCGTGCTAAACAGGAGGGGAAGTTTTACAGCTTTAATTAAGTTACAGCCTCTGGAAAGAAGCTGTACCTGAGCCTGCTGGTGCGGGAGTGCAGGCTCCTGTATCTCCTGCCAGATGGAAGTAGGGTGAAAAAAACATGGTTTGGGTGGGTGGAATCCTTGACAATGGTTTTGGCTTTGTTTTTACAGCGTTTATGAGATGTGTTGTAGGTGGAGGGGAGTTGGGAGCCAATAGTCCTTAGGGCTGATTTCACTACTCTTTGTTGTGCCTTGCTATTGGCAGCGTTGCAGTTGCCGTACCATACAGAGATGCAGTTTGTGAGAATGCTTTCAATGGTACGGCGGTAGTCTGATAGAATTCTAGTACAAAGGTGTGCTTTCTTAAGGGTCCGTAGGCGCCGATTAGAGGAGATGAGAGACCAAGAAAGAATTTCTGTAATGTGGACCCCAAGGAACTTAAAGATTGACACATGTTCCACCTCAGCACCGCTGATGTTGGTGGTGCCGGTGCCTTGCTCTTGGTTCTCCTGTCCACAATGATCTTCTGGGTCTTCTGGGTGTTGATTGGCAGGTTATTGATTTCACACCACACAGCTAGGTGCAGAACCTCATCCCTATATGCTGTTTCATCCTCCTCCAATGGGCTGTCGCTCCCCGCGTCCTCTCCTAAATTACCTAAAAAGGGTAAATGAATCCTAAGACAAACAAAAGAGATGAATAACTGAACTACCGGTAATCTCCAGCCCAAACTCACACAATAAACTAAAATAACTAAATTACAAAAACACCTAAGTGTGTATGGAGGCTGGGGAAACACAAACCTGCTTGCGGAGAAAAAAAGGTAATGAGGAAACTCCTTACTCGTGTGATCTCCATGTGCCTCTGTCTTTATTTCTTTTTTTGGCAGATTAGTATACTGCCAACAACTGTACAGGAGTGTGTAATACCATGGACTTCATAGAGTCTAGGCTTGTACAGAAAAAAATATATAAAAATAAAAATAAACTATATTCTCTTCATTATACCAGTATTATTAAGAAAAAGTAATAAAGCTTCTTAAAGTAATAAAGTCTCTCCCTTGTCATGCCCTTTTCTTCAAGCATATCATGTATTTATTTCTCTCCTTCCATTTCCTGCCAGTTTATTCTATTATTATCATTATATTTCTTACATGTTCTACATCTTCTTTGTCTTGGCATTCTATGCATAAGCCATTACCACGTGCCTCTGTCCCTTCACTCTCTGCCTTCTTATCACCTCCCCCACGCTACCTGAGCACTGACTACGCCCAGGTGTGCAACAGGCAGAGGGAGGAGGGCATAACATGGGACAGAGAGACACAGAGACAGAGAGACAGAGGGAGAAAACCAGACACATACCATGTAACAATCAGAACATCCGTAGTTTCCAATGATGGCTTCTCATATGATTGTGTAAACAAACCATCAGGAGCAAAGGTAGAAGTAGTCTGATGTTGTTATAGCGCCTCAATGTCCACATAGGGAGGACAAAGCGCCAGACTTTCTTTCTGTCTCTCTGTCTCTCTCTGAGCGACGAGCAAATACAATTTTCACTGTAATAGTAAATGCTAGGAAGTAGACTGAATAGTGTATTTCAGCAAGCTGAGTATAGAACCGCTGTCTTCCATCCTGCTCAAGCACAGTCTTTTAATCACTGAATCTATACGTCATCTCTGTGACCCGAGATGTGCTGAGGAGGTGAGTGTGTAACCAGAGGAACGATTGCTGGATGAGGAGTGTGAATGAGATACTTTTGTGCCTTTTCTCAATTAATCAGAAAAAGGAACAAAAAGGATAGCGTTGTAAAATGGCCACCGTACATGTATGAAGTGTTTTTTTTCTGTTAGGGTTGCTGGATATGAGGAAAATATGCAATAGCATTGTTGAAGATATTGATAACGACATTACTTGTGATAAAATAATCAGATATTAAAGTCTACATCTGCAGTTCTGCTGCTTTCAGTATTCTGCTAAAATACAACAAATTGCTTGTTAGATTTAAAACAAGTGAAAAGGAACCATTTGAACATTGAATTGACCATAAAATGCACCACAAAAAAGAAACAAGTGCATTTTAAGTAGTGCGTTTTAAGTAGTGCAGTATTCAAATTATATTTTCTTTCAACTACATACAAAGAAATATCCATTGCGATATGTTGCAACCATTCACAATGTGTTTATTGCGCCAGTTGATATATTTACTTAAATTGAATTTTATTTATAGTATTAAATCATAACAAAAGTTATCTTGAGACACATTCACAGTCTAGGTGGTCTAGACCCCACTCTATAATTTACAAGCCCCAACAATTCTAGCAACTAGAGCAAGAGTGGTGAGGAAAAACTCCCTTGATGGACTTTATTATTCCCAAACTGGGACATTACTGTATATCGGACATATATCGGCATATCAGATTTTTAAATAACCAAATATTCGTATTGGTATCGGCTTTAAAAATCCTTGGTCGGGCTCTAATTAGCGGCGTTGTCCCTGGCTGAAGTTGCTGCGTAGCGATCATAGACGGTATGTAGTGTTGACAGCGAGGAGATAGCGGTGTCCTGTTAAGGCCAAGGTTAGCACACGGCTAATTGACCGGTGATAGCGTACTTTTGCCGGCTCTTGTAAAGTAAAAGCTAAAGTAAACAGTTCAAACTATGTACAGTTAGAAAGGTAAGAAGTTACACTTTAGCTTTACATCATGAAATTAACTGACAACATTAATAGATCATTTATATTCATATTTGAACAGATATTTTGATTACAACATTAGCCAATAACACAGTGGCGCTCACCAGGGCTGCTGCCATTGCTTAAACTGGAGGACAGAAGTTGATCCACGTTTCCCCACTTTTTGCCTCAGCTGATTATTTATCCGGACTTCTTTCAGCAGATTGATAGCTGTCCTCCAGAGTCAACAGCACTGCGTCCATGGCAACACTCTGCTATGCACGGCAACGGTGTGTGGTACTAAGTAGAATGCCTTAGACTTCAACCAAGCCATGTAATAAAATAAGATAATAAAAGATCCAAATACCAGAACACCTACTGAAAAAATTATACCTGGAGAATTGAAAAGGATAGCACAATGACGATAAGAAAGCGATATATCGTGCAGCCCTAATTTCTGTTTTTATTTTGTAGCTGCAAAACGAAGCTGTACGCGGAGAAGCTGCCCAACACCAGCATCATCATCCCGTTCCACAACGAGGGCTGGTCGTCGCTGCTGAGGACCGTCCACAGCGTGCTCAACCGCTCCCCCCCACAGCTCATCGCCGAGGTCATCCTGGTCGACGACTTCAGCGACAAAGGTACAGACGACACACACACACACACACACACACACACATCATCACTGATCGGAGGGCTGGTCAATATGTTGATATTATATTGACATTGATATTTGAGGCTAGATGTCTTAAATTTTATATCATAATCTCATGATGTTACACAGGTTTTGTGTTTTGATGACATTTTCTGAACTTCCCAGACTTCCTAGCTGTTTAATAACTTGCCTTTATCCAGTTAGTCACTGTATCCACAGTATTGATGATTATTTATCAAAACTCTCATTGTGGTAATGTTTTGTGAAAGCACCAATCGTCTACCCTACAAAATTGCCATGTGGATATTAGATTTTTCCCATATCACCCAGCGCTGGTCAGAACACACGCCTGCAAAAATAAAACACTCCTCCTCAGACGTGGGCAAGAAAATACAGATTTGCGCGATTAATTTGCATCACTTTGGTAAAATTGTACGTTGGGTAGATGAGTTTTGAACGGTCATGTCATAGTTGATAGCTTGTTTATGGCTGAATCTTCCAATACCACATGTGCTGAGTCTTCAGGTGGCTTGTGGCTCGGAGGGAGAGCTGTCTCTTGCTGTTTTACTGCAAGGTTGGTGGTTCAATGTCAAAATGTCCCTGAGCAAGACACTCAACCCCAAGTTGAGGTTCGTTAGTTTGATTCCATACTTGTACCTGAATATTGTATGTTGCATTTTCTTTTTTTCCACCCAAACAAGTTCCTCCCCAGACTATTTTTCAGATCCACCTGTTTCATGTCGTATAGTTAGTATGGAGACATGTGATCTAAATTTGTTTTTATTGGTAATTTTGTGCAGGCCAATTGAATCACCAAGTAAAGATGATACAATATGGTGTACAGTGATGTGCTTTATAAAATTGCCTTTGAGATGCTAGAACCCGAAGCTCAATGAGGCCGATAAATACGCTACTGACACTGAAAAGTGATATCTTATAGTTAACTGAATGGACCTGCTGGACCCAGAAGCCTCCATGGGTAGCATTGGCTTGCTTGTCTAATTTTGTTGTGGAAAGTGAGGAACTATGTATACTGATAGTCCATCAGAGTTAAAAATGTAAGGGATTGCAGGGAAGAATCTTCCAGCTAAAAAGCAGAAAAACTGAGTTATTGATCAGCACTAAAGACACACTAACTACATCGCCAGGGGCTGAGCAATCAGGCTTTTGTAGCTTTACACACTTCTGAAACTCCCCGTCCAAGAGGGTTTCAAAAGATTTTGTCTGTGTCCGACCTCTCTGCTCAAAGCCAACCTACATGGTTCAAGCATCCGTTTCTGAGATATGAGCAACAGCCACAAAGACCAAACTAAACCCACCAGCTAGAAGCCAGACTAATCACTGGACTTCGGGGGATGTCTTAGATGATAAATTGACATGCTGAATCTCTTTCTGCAATCCAGAGTTGGTAAAAAAACTACATTTTATAAAAGATAACTAACAAGGCAAGCCTTGTTCTACAACATCAATGTGTATTTCTTTCCTCATTTATTCAAAACTGTGCTTTGGAGATACATTTAGAAATCAAATGGCAATACTGTATACTGTCATCTGTTGCACAGCCTACTTTAACCCTTGTGTTGTCTTCCTGTCAACCATGAAAAAACATGTTTTGGTCACTTTTTTTTCAACATTCTCACTTTTTCCGACATTTCTGTCACTTTTTCAATGTTGTGGGTGCTTTTTTAAATATTTTTATTGTTGACATTTTCAGCGCTTATTTCAACAGCTCCTTTTGTGTGCTAAAAAAAAATAAACAACTGAAAACGGGTCAAATTTGACCCAAGGACAACATGAGGGTTAAATGAAGTCCTGGGTAACGCTTTACTGGAAGGTATCTACATAAGACATGACACGGTCATGACACAGTCATTGACACATGAACCCTAACCCTAACTTGTCCTGACAAAACCCAATGACACTTACTAAAAGAAGCATTATGTCATAAACATTTATGACTTGTTTATAATGTTTATGACATGTTCATGACCGTGTCATGTCACTCTTATGTAGATACCTTCAAGTAAAGTGTAACCAAAGCCTGTCGAAATACAATGCATAGTGAGCCGTACCAGAATCAGAATCCCTTCATTTGCCAAATGCATCAGCAGACACAGGAATTTGACATAATCAGTAACACAGAAGTTCAACACACAAACAGTAAATGCGTATAATAGTCCAAAGATAAAATAGTGAGGGGGGCGGGGCAGTGGATTATTCAGGAGGGAAATGGCTCTTCAATAAAAGCTATTCAAGTGGTGTGAGGTCCTTGTCCTCATCGCACTAATACCTTCTTCCCAATGGAAGCAGCCTAAAAATGTCACTTGCTGGATGAGACTGATCAGCAGCAATCTTAGCTGCCCACTTCCTGACTCTGGCCTCATACAGGTCCCTGATTGACAGCTGCATGTGTCCAGCCAGCCTGTGTCCAGTAATGGATGTTGACAGAAGGCTTTCCACAGTGGCTCTGTAAAATCTAGACCGAACAGAGCTGGAGACGTTCAGTTTGGTTAACTGCCTTAGGAAAAACATTCCAGTGTGAGCACTCTTGATGATGGAGGAACTGTTTTCCTCCTATTTCAGGTTGTTTGTGATGACACTGCCTAGGAATTTGAATGACTCCACCTTCTTAATAACAGAGCTCTTGATGGTTAAGGGTGGGAGAGAGGAGGGGGCTCTGCCGAAGTCCTTCACCATTTCCACTGTCTTTTATTGGTTAGGCTCCAGATTGTTCTTGTCACACCATGCAACCAAATGAAACACTTCCTTCCTATAAGCAGACTCGTCATTTCCCTTAATAAGGCCGACCAAGGTGGTATCGTCTGCAAATTTAATCAACTTGATGGAGCTGTTGTTGGAAGTGCAATCATTGATTAGAGAAATGGTGACAGCACGCACCCCTGCGGTGCTCCAATGTTGGTACTGGCTGAGCTGCACATGCTGTTGTCTGTCTGTCTGAGAAAGTCCATAATCCAGCAGCAGATAGAGGGTTCCTCCCCCATCAGTGACAGCTTCCTCCGCAGCCGCTCAGGTAAGATGGTGTTAGAGGCGGCACTGGAACATTTCATGACCACTGATGTTAGGGCCGCCGGTCTGTAGTCATTCAGGTCCTCGGCACTGTTCTTCTTCGGTACTGGAATAATGGTTGATGACTTAAAACAAACTGGAACTCTGCATAAGACAATCAACTTATTAAAAAGGTCTGTAAAAACTGGAGCGAGCTGACTGGCGCAGTGCTTCAGGGTGGCAGGCGAAATCCCATCAAGGCCAAAATTCCCTGTAAGGAGACAAGTTGGGGAGGTGAGTTGGTCAAATCTTCCGATACCGGTGCTGAAACAATACTTTTAAAACGGTGGCGGTGCCTAAACGCTGCCTGAACTGAAATATATATAATATATTTATAATGTATATAATAAAATGTAAAAAAGGAGCACAAACAGTTGGCAACATTAAATAAGGGCTTGTGAAAGGTCCCTGGTTCGAAATCGGGGGGAAACGTTGTTTTGGGGGCTGGGGGGTGGCAGTAGCTCAGTCTGTAGGGAGTTGGGTTGGGAACCGGAGGGTCGCAGGTTCAAGTCCACATACGGATCAAAAGTATGGTGGTGGACTGGTAGCTGGAGAGGTGCCAATTCGTCTCCTCGGGCACTGCCAAGGTATTCTTGAGCAAGGCACCGAACCCCCAACTGCTTGGGGCCCCCTTCCATGGGCAGCCCCCCCCCCCCCCTCTGACATCTCTCCATTAGTGCTCCATAATAGGTACTGAGCATGTGTGTGTAATTCAGGCCTATGTGTAATGTGTGTAACAATAACAGTGTGTGAGTGTAAATTGTAATTTCCCCTTGTGGGACTAATAAAGGATACATTCATGATTGTTATTAGCTGATGCATCATCAGCTGACCATGTCTGTGCTCTATGGTTGAGCCACTGTTGAATGCCATTTGCCTGAGGAAGACCCAGCAGGACCTAAACTTCTCAGATGTTGTAAACAAACCATCCAGCATATGTCCGGTTAATTCTTTACCACTTTTAATCAAAACGAATCTTGGCAATCATCCAATAAAGTAAACCTTTACATTAGGATTCAGACAAAGACAATAGGAAACCTTTTCCTCCTACATTGTCCCATAATCCCTCGCCCGTCCCTGTTGGAGGGAGGAGTAAAAGAACACTTTATTGTGAGAAAATGGCCTGGAACCTGGGATGGGTTTGGGCCCTCTGTCGTCAGGATGGATGGGAGAACATTACACAGCTGCAGGGAAGGGATTTAACCTCTGCAGGCCGTCTGCTCCAATACTCGCTCTCACTGCCACAGTCCCTTGATAAGAAATGACTCGGGCTGTAATGAAGGCTTTAAAGACACAAGGACGAAATGAACTTCAATCAGTTCTGGTCTCTGGCTGAATGGCTGCTGTTACAGTGTTGGCAAGACTAATCTTAAGCAGTTCCTGTGCAGAGTACCACAAATCAATGCTCAGCATTTAATAATAAATTCGGGAGCAAGTGCATTATGGACAGGGAAAAAAAAAAAAGTGATTCATTATAAAGTGTGGTTTTAGACTCCCTGTGTGGTGCCTAATTTAAAGAGAAGTCATTTTATGTAACAATGTGGGACAATCAAGAAGATATGTCATGGTTTTTTGGACCTGTTATAAGGTTTGGGTGCAGCACCTGAGCCCTTTTGATCAGATATATGATCGTAGTCGCTCCCCAGTGGACCTCTTTAGCCACTTTGAGTGTAATGTCATCTACTCTAGCGTTTTTATCGTTTTAGACAGGTATGGTATTAAAAATGGTCCGAAATTATGTGAATTTTTTTAATTCTTTTTTGTTTTTAATTGAAAAATGTAATATAACAATTTCTTGATGGATGAATGCTAAAACCCTCATCAAGATCTAATTCTCATTCACAAAACGGAAAGAATCTGTGTGAGTCATTAACGTCCCGGCCCACCCTGAGAAAGGCACTTCTCCTTTCATAACACACACAGACGGGAAGAAACCCTCCCAATCATTTCTGCTGACGCTGAGTTACCTCGCTCTGCTTCACAGCTTCTACAGAGCCTACAGTCACACTAATGCACCGTCGTATTTATAACTTCATTAAGCGCAGGAACGGCTTGTATCGATTATCCTGCGGCTCATTAACTCAGGACTAGGTGAGTTTTACATTGTGAACTTTGCCTGTATGGTGAGTAAGATTACACATGTTGTAATTATTGAAATGACCCCCAGTTTTATTGATGTGGTCGTTCAGAGATCCCTCCAGTGCTGCTGAAAGTTAGCATTGTTTCCATATCAGCCCCCGTCTCTCTCCCTTACCAGCCTGCTGTGGATGTTTGCAAGCTGTTCTCACAAACCATCTGTTAATGTAAAGCTCTGTAATTTGCAAGCATTCCACCTATTTTCTTTGCTGTTTGCCCCACATTGAGTGGTGCTAGAAAAGAACTCTTTGGCCCATGTAGGGAGGTGGATGCATGGGGTGGATCCATAACGTACCTGGCGTTGCTTCATGACGCTCACTTTCTGTTGCCTAAACTTATCCGTAACGTCCTTAGATCCCAGGTACCTTTTTATTGGGTAAACTTAATTACAGACGATCGCTAATACGGCAACGTCTCCTGAGCTCTGTAAATGGCGTCACATGACCAGCCGGCAGTCGCTTAATTATTTATCATATATACAAAGTTGGTGTGCATCCATTTCCGTATGATATCGTACAAACCCATTAATGAGAATGGGTTGATGTTTGAAGCTGTTTTACATAGTTAGCTGAAATAAAACAGACGTCCCTCTCAGTCCCATTCATGTCACTCCTAATTCAGTCACATCTACGTTTTAATCCTAAACTTCAGATTTGGTTATATAGCACTCAGTCAACAGATAAAGTAACAATGGAAATAATTGTGTTGTGGCTTGACACTGTCGAGAAAAATACTTTAGTGAAGGACCCTGAGAGACAGAAAGAGGCAATGAAACGTCTCTATGTAAACAAAAGGGATGAGACATTTCTCTGCAGAAAACTACCTCCCCACTCCGGTGTTGTAAAGTAACAAAGGAGAATTACTTTGTTAATTAATAGGGGCACAATTCAGAAAATTTCAAGATTCGATTCAAAATCAATTTTAGATTCAAAAACGATTCTCCATTAAAAGAATTGACAGTATAAGTGTATAAGTATAAGAAGCAAATGTAGTTACTTTTCCCATGTGATAGTATGCACGCCATAACAAAACAAAAAGAAAAAAAAAATCTATTTTGAATCACGATACAAATGTGAATCAATTTTCTTTTGCACACCCCTAGTACTTAAGTAGAATTTGCACATATCTGTACTTTACTTTGTTATTTATATTTCAGGAAACTTTTAATCTTTCTCCACGACATATCCTGAATAAAATGTGAATAAGTACTTTTACTCCACTACATTCCCTCTGAGCATCCGCCGTTATTTACCCCCGAACAGTGTGCCATGGTTTCTCGGCTTTATTCCGCCTCTAATTGGCTTACCCTGGTATTCTTACCCTGACCCTAACCCATCCCCACTCCCCATGCCTAAACCTAACTATGTCAGGGGAGAGTGGCCACCCCCGTTCAGTCTCTGCCTCTCTGTTTATCTCCGACTCTGCCTCTCTCTCTGTTAACACATCTGACCAGCACACAGCTCTGATTTACAGTCAGCAGCTCGAGCGTGACACTGAGCTACAGACAGTGAGCGAGTTGTGCTATTAGATCTCACAACGGCTCTTTCATATCTCCTCATTTCTTCACCCCTCCGCTATATACAGAACAAAATGAAGCCCTACAAATGGTAAAATATTTTAATTTAATCCGCATACATAGACCGATTGAAAAGATTTTCCTTAAAATGCCATTTTCAGATCTGATATGAGTATAGTGTGTTGCCAAGGCTCAAATCAAATCAGCACCTTTCAATATTTCATCCCGGGAGAGAAATCTGACCTTGAAGTCCGAGATAAACCTCCCATGCAAAGTAGTTTATTTAAAGTCAGAGATCAACCTTTGCCATTGACTTCATGAACGCTACACACTGGATCAGTCCATCTGTCATTTAGTAATTCTCTCAAAAAGAACAGCAGAAAAAGTATGGTTAGAATCGCACTGGATTTGTCAATAAGTTACTTAAGTTATCTGCATTTTTCTCATTGAAATATGCTTTACAGTACAATAGGAAACCTATTACTTGGACTTACTTGGGACCTATTACTCTACTAATTTAACAGGGTTTTGGTTAGACTCTAAAAATGAAAGCAACCTCTTGGGCCCACAGATACTGAATGCACTCTCCAGATATCTAGAGTTAATAGACAGCCATGGCCAAATTAATATCCTAGTGTTAGCCCTTTAAAGTGGATTAACCTTTATATCATCAAATTAGCAAAGGTATTGAGTCACAATGATTGCCCTATATGTCAATATCGCCTAACTCTACTAATGTTAGTATTATAATAGAGTAATAACCCATTGCTTTCCTGCTGTGTAAAGACAGACACACTGGGTAAATGGTCATGTGTGTGCGTGCCTGTGTGTCTGACAGCTTAGCATTGGTGGATGAGCATGAGCAATGACTTCTGCTGGTGGAGCCCAAGTCATTTCACGGATTTATGGCCACACAGGGCAGGGAAAGTAACTGTAACTTGTCACATACAGAAACCGAAAATAAAGCTGCCTCCCTCCTCTCCACATCAGAGAAGAGACGTAGTGTGTGGAATTGGAGTAGAAGGAATGCAGTATGTGTGTGTAGGAGTGTGTGCGTTGAGCCTCATAAGTTCCATCATGTCATCTTTTCTTGGAATATGATCAACAAAGCTCCTGAATCGGACTCACTGATCCACCAGACAGTTCAGTCACTGCAGTACTCATATTGTCAAATAGGCTTGGGAAATATATCAATATTATATCGACATCTATTTATAAGACTACATTTTGTGTTGAATTTTGGATAGGTAAATATCGTGAAATGACAAAAGTGTTGTCTTTTCATGTGTTTAAAGGTTGCATTACAGTAAAGCGATGTCATTATTTAATTTCACCAAGCTGTTTCATTATTTGCCCTTAACAGCTTAGTCATTATATTTATGAGTGTTTATCTAAAATCCTATCCAAAAATCCAAGTCAGCAACAAGTCAAAGTCAACCCTACAATATTGAATTGATATTTGGTGATCTACTCAATCAAATCAATCTACTGTAGTCAAGTTGTAGTCTTGACCAATCTTGGAATAAAATCAAGACTTCTCTTTATCTGAGACTAGGACTAGACTGAATAAAAATATGGTGATTCTAAGATGAGACGTTCAAAAAGTCTGATCTCGAGTACTACAAAACTGACTGTACTACACAGCCATGTAGTATATTTAGTGAGTAGTAATATGCCGCTTCCATTTGCTGCTATAATGCATCTAAATGTGTTGTTTGCAACCAATAGAAGAAGACAAAGATTCATATAGATACACAGATAACCATGCTAGTGATTGATTGATAAAAACATGAGTATTTGGAACATACTGAGGAGACGGATAGAAAGGAGACGTGAATTTTGTTGCCGAGGTAGTTCACAAGTTTCCCTCCTTTCACACTGAAGTTGTTATGAATACAGCTGCCGGGAAGCCTCTGGACACGTGGCGGTGCATCGCGGACTCTGTGAGGTCCGGACCTCTAACTTGCCCGGAGAAACACCCGAGCACCTGCGTGGGTTGGAGTCTCCGGAGCCCGGGGACTCTAGCCTGTGTAGGTGTTTGGTCCCTTGTCTTGTGTGTGTGTGTGTGTGTGTGTGTGTGTGTGTGTGTCTGTGTGTGTGTGTGTCTGTGTGTCTGTGTGTTGTTTTGTCTCCCTCCCTCCTGTCTCTGTTGAATTATTTGTAAAAAACTTTATACAGTATATTTTGTTGGCCCTGGGATGTGTTATTGTCTGTGTATTGTTTGTAATTTTTTGTCACTGTTTCTTTGTTAAATATGAAAACAAAAATAATGTATCACAGAAAAATGATTTCAGCTGCCGTTCACCAGAAAGGAAAACACAATGCCACCAAAATTCTCATTTTGTTGTTAAAAAATGAAATATCTGCAAATTACGTCACACTGAACACAACCCCATCTGTAGTACGCTGTTGTTAATTGATTTTCCTTCAGACACAACACATTATCACATTATTTATACCACATTAGCACTTACTTAGGGACTGTTTTTAGTTTCTTAATGAAATCCTTGATGAAAAAAGCATTGTTTACAGCTATAGGTGCGGGGGAGCGTTACATATTCACACCTTGACATCTGGGAACTGGCCAGTACACCCAGAGCCGGAGTCTACTGGCACATAAACAGCACCAGTAGAGCCGTTAGGGGCTAACAGCTGTGTTCACGAGGCTGACAGGACTTAATGATGCAGGGGAAGCTGTTAGTCATTCATTTCCCTTTAGCCATGTCACAGTGGGGTTTCAGTGGAGTGGAGTGAGTCTGTTTGTGTGTTTAGTCACGACTATTCTCTGAAAACTATGGAGCACTACTTCTGAAGGCTTTTTTAATACGTCTGTGTTAACATTTCTCCTACCGGTGCTGCCAAGATCTTGAATACATAACAGTTATTCACTGATTACTTGTCTTTACTGTTGCATATTTCATGCAACAATATCAAGGGATCATACTGGTGTCTTTTGCATTTTTTATCAAATTTACCACCGCAGTTGATTTGATAATCTGCTGCAGTTAGTATTGTCTCTGGTAGTGTTGTAGTCGAGTCAGCAACTGTGGAGTGTGAGTCAAGGCTTGAGTCCCCGGTGTTTGAGTCAGAGGAGGGTCACCATGCCAAAGAGTCCAAATCCAAGTCCGGGACACTACAGACTGACAGATGTCTGAAGTCTGACGTTGCCCCAGGAACATTTGCGCGTCCACAAATGGAACATTTAGCGGTGCTCTTTCCAATTCTTTTTGTTATTTATTTTTAAATTTATTTTTTTATCTACAGTTTAAAAGACAGCTTGGTTGGAAACTTAGATGTAGTCATATTTTAAAATGTATTTATAATTTTCAAATTCTCCAGTTAGCTTTTAGGACTGACTTTGACTTAATGTAGGGCCCTATGGAATCTGTGTTTAGCTTTTTTTTTTAATTCTCAATTCCGTCAAAGATTCTCATATCACAGAAACTATTGTGCTCTAAATTAATGTTGCCATTAATGTAAAAGACACTTTTCTTGGGGTAACCCTGCACTGTGTCCTTCAAATGTGAACATGTAGTAGGGGGCGTGTGCACATCATGAACTACAGCCTCAGGAGGAGGACACACGCCGTGCCTCTGCATGAAACAGTTACAGACTATATATATCTGTTTCATGTATGTACTGTATGTACAGTATATCTTATGTCTTATATCAAATTCATATGACCTCTTACACATAAATGTAGTAAGAGAGTTCATCTGATTTCCCAGTAATATTTTATGAGTCTGAGTCCAAGTAATCAATGCGCGTTTCCAAGTCGAGTCATGAGTCCAGAGAATAGCTACTGAAATCCAAGTCCAGGACTCGAGTACCCCCATTACTAGTCAGTGGTGCGTTTAAATGCTGTTGGAAACTCCAAAGTCTCTGTTCCATTCTTCTGGCCACTGTTATGTTTTTTTTTATGATTTGGGTGAAAACTCTTAATTCAGAGCCTGTAAAAGGACACGTTAGTCCATTTTTTTTGCATTTGACAGCAACATTGAATGATATTCAAGATGAAAAAGACTTTGAATCTGTCTTTTAATCACAGCCGGTAACAGAGCCTGTACTTACTCAGTGAGGCCATGGTGGCACACTGTGCAGCTACCCTATGATGGAAACCTGCCATTGGCAGATTGATCACCACAATTACTTTCCTATTTTCTGCTCTCCGATGGGATCAGTTGAGCAAATGGCTGCGATACTTCAAATCAAATAAGGAGTTGCCTGTACGCTGCTCTTATGCAGAGTGACTTTTGATGTATTTCCAGTCAGATGTGGAAGCGGTTTGGCGGTCAGACAGCACGGCTCCCTGCAGGCTTCAACACAGCCTCCAACCAGGAGCCACCATGGGGTCTACTGCTAATTGTGCAGAAATTTGTTTCACATTATCGAGGCAAAAAGATTAGCATTATGTTCAAGTAGCTGCCAACCACAGCTCCTTGTGGATTGAATCCAGTGATATTTCTGCACCTGCTCTTATTGCTCTAATGATGAGAATAAAGTAGTGAAAAAGCAAGAGCCATTTATACAATGAAATGAAATTGAAAATGAAACTGCTACATCTACTACTGTCTCTCTGTCAGAATGACCATGAGATCAAGGAGACAGTAATGTTGCTGTTTACTGCCGTGCCGTTACTCTGAGTGCTGAGATGTGTTTGTCAGATGTCTGCAATTTTTCCTGTGAGTGTCTGTATTGATCTTAGTTTTAGAGGCTTCAAAATGGCATTTCTTTTGTTGTATCAATGTGGGTTTAGCTTTTAAAAAGTTCTTCATGAGCTCATTCTTTGGTTCTGGTTCACTCTGTTTTTTTAAATGTATTTATTCTGTGCATTTTGTCACTTTCTTTCTTTATTGATATCTACTAACATTACACAGAATAACAACCAAGTCCTACCTTCAGATAAAAACATTACAGGATTATTTCCATGAACCTGTTGGCTTCATTTTATGATCCTTTCATTCGCAAACTGTTCTTGTTGAGAGTGGAGAGGATCATCCTCAAAGTAACCAGGCTGAAATAATCAACCACAGAGTGATTATTTACATATTCTTATAGACTTAGTTTGGCTAAAATTATCATATTTCTGGCAGTGGCACTAAAGCTCATTTAAACCAAAGGATTAATTCTATGTTTTCAGTGAATCTACCAACATTATTTTTGATTAAGGAGAAATGTTGACCCGGTGGTAGCGGTAGATGAAGGTAGGCAGTCTCCATAACACTGACCAAGATTAGAGCTGGGCGATATGGCTAAAATCAAATATTACTTCTTTTTTTTTTAATACCAAATACATTAATAAGGATTTTGCGACGATATTGTAGGGTTGTAAGGATATTTATAGTTAACAATCAAAAGTAATGGATGTAATAACACAGCTGGAATAGTCTGATAATTACTTCACTTTAATGTAATGTTGCCTTTACAACCAGGAAAAGACAACACTTGTGTCATATTACAATATCCAAAATTTAAGAATATCTAGTTATGTATAATAACTTTAACCCTTGTAAGGTATTCGGGTCAAATTGACCCATTGCAAATTTTTACATGAAGAAAAATGGTACAAGTTACATTTTTCTACCTGAAAATCAACGGCCTTTCCTTATTTCCTGTGATAAACATGTATTCCTGACTCAAATCAGAACATTATTCTGTGACCACTTTTATTTATTTAATTTTTTATTTAATTATAACCTTATGACAAAAAACAAATCCCACTTCCATTTTTAATTGTGTGATTGATTGCATTCCCTAAACATATGTTATCTCAATTGATTGAAATTGAGATAAAGACAATATTTGTTAATAGATTATGAAGTATTATGAAGAATTGTTTTTAAAACCCCAAATAAGTCACGGGTCAAAATGACCTGAGGGATACGAGAGGGTCCCGAAGGTGAAGACAACACAAGAATTAAATATCTAGTCTCATATCGATGTCATTATAATATCCGTGTATTTCCCACCCCTAACCAGGACACAGAGACTCACATCGAGTAAATTGGTTGTAATTGATGGATGAACTGACCCATTGCCCATCACTATCCTTTGGCCATGCCCATTAACAGGCGTACACTGTAGGATCTGCTAGGGGCTTGTGTTAAAATGAACAAACCCAGTTTGTGATGAGTCCTTAATGGACTGATTTCATTTTATTCATGATTAAGTTACATTGGCTGCGAGAGAAAACTGCTCAGCAGTGTGGAGCTACTTCAAAGAGCTTCAG
Organism: Etheostoma nigrum; assembly: GCA_029931835.1. NCBI lineage: Eukaryota > Metazoa > Chordata > Actinopteri > Perciformes > Percidae > Etheostoma > Etheostoma nigrum. The sequence continues at coordinate 2,667,714 of CM057249.1, forward strand.
CAACACCTGCAGCCTTACCATCTGCATGATGGAAGGGTAGAGAAGGGATTGGGGGGTGGGGGAGGGAGAGATTGGGTGTTGATGAGGAGATAGGTAACGATTTGTTCGATGTAGGACAGGAAGCGACGGAGGCAAATACGAAGGGAGAGAGAGAGAGGCAGCAATGCAGAAAGAGTTAACAAAATTTGGCTTGTTTATTCATTCATGTCAGTGCTTGTGTGTGTGTGTGTGTGTGTGTGTGTGTGTGTGTGTGTGTGTGTGTGTGTGTGTGTGTGATTGAGGCTGTAAGGAGATAATGAGGTAATGGTGCTCAGTGAAGTGTAACAGAGAGACGAGGGAGAGAGTGATATGAAGAGGCTGAAGGGGAGACAACAGAGGACAAAAGAAGCTAATTAAGTGTTGCCATTTTGAGATGTTGAGCCATCGGGGTGAACTGATCAATTCCAACGTCTTTCTGAAGAGGACAGGACCAGATGAGTCACGTTTCCTCTAAGAAGACAAAGTAAACATCTTATGGAGCTTCAACGATGTATTTCTTGGCTTCTGCATTTGAGATACACTTCTACACTAACAGTTCTCAGTGAACAATGTTTTGAACATGTAAAAAAAACATTAAAATAAATGATTTATATACATACATTCATGCATACATATATAATTAAAATGACAAATAAATAAGTCTTCCAAAATTGAAAGTCACTCAAACAAAAAACATTCCCATGTTCAAAAAGGAGAAGGAAGTAGTTCATACACAACTTATCAGGTCCGACCCCCTTTCTCTACATTTATCCGTTAGTAAATCTTCTGCTTCACTTATTTACACATCATAGACACAGATATACATATACATACACACCTACACATATTTTCAGTTTGTTTCTTTTCTTCCCTTTCTTCTTCTTTCTATACCCTCTATCTATATCAGATTAAATAATAACACACCCATACTACACTTAGTATATAGATATTAGTATATAAATATATCAGTATATCGATATATCAGTATATATATATATATATATATATATATATATATATATATATTAGCATATAGATATCAGTATATACATATATCAGTATATAGATATATCAGTAAATAGATATATTAGTATATAAATGCCCAGAAACCATCCAGTCATTATACAATACTTTTCGTATCCCTTAATAATCTCCTGAAATTGCTCATTGTTGTACATGATTTCATCGCAAAGTCATACAAAGACGTATTTATCAGTGAATTAGGCTTGAATCAAAACAGTCACTCAAGTTGCACGTTCAACTCCTCACTCTAACAGAAGTAGGAAGTAAGTATAACCTGATCACAAGTATAGGATCAAAACCAATCCGGGCATTTTAAGTGATTCTGGGATCGGCAGCCACCTTACTCCCATCATTATGTCAGCTCAGCACATGTTGCGGCAGAACGCAAGTTGATTTAATTAGTGAGTTTTACAGTAATTCTAGCTACACAAGTTATTGTATGTATTAAGCTGGAGACATCCTTCAGTTACTTTGTTTACTCAGTTATCTTTTGGAAACAATAACTGTGTGCAGCTGTATTTTCTAGGCAAATGCAAGTATTGGGACATCCCTAGTCTGAAGTAAACTGTGGAAAAAAAAATATTTATTCCTCTACAGTTCATTGTTTTTGCTCATGCATATTTATTTGATGTGCAGTTTTAGAAAGTTTATATTTAGAATACTGCAAACAATAGGGATTTATTCATCTTTTATGGCAGCCCAGTCTCATGGCAGTTAGTTAAATGGTCATGTTATTTAATTTATTGATTTGTGAACATAACACGTTAACGGCATTAATTTCGTGGGGTGAGCACGAATTTTAAAGTAATGTATTTCAATGGGAAGCATATTTCCTGATCACAGAATGATTACGGTAGCTGATAGGGCGATAGTCCGCGCAGGGAGGTTGGTTGGGGGTGTGGATGGGGACAAAAGACACAGGACATTCACCCCAGAGAGAGGGGATCACGTCCCGCGTGTTGCAATTCCTTTCCGCGTTTCTCTTCCTAACCACTACCGTCCCGTTGTTGTGGCCGGCGTGTGGCGTTTCATTTCCCCGTTGTTGTGTGCCCCTGGGCCGGGGATCGCGTCCCGCGAGTGGCGGTCCGTCCCATTGTTGTGTGCCCCTGGGCCCGGGGATCGCGTCCCGCGAGTGGCGGTCCGTCCCATTGTTGTGTGCCCCTGGGCCCGGGGATCGCGTCCCGCGAGTGGCGGTCCGTCCCATTGTTGTGTGCCCCTGGGCCCGGGGATCGCGTCCCGCGAGTGGCGGTCCGTCCCATTGTTGTGTGCCCCTGGGCCCGGGGATCGCGTCCCGCGAGTGGCGGTCCGTCCCATTGTTGTGTGCCCCTGGGCCCGGGGATCGCGTCCCGCGAGTGGCGGTCCGTCCCATTGTTGTGTGCCCCTGGGCCGGGGATCGCGTCCCGCGAGTGGCGGTCCGTCCCATTGTTGTGTGCCCCTGGGCCCGGGGATCGCGTCCCGCGAGTGGCGGTCCGTCCCATTGTTGTGTGCCCCTGGGCCCGGGGATCGCGTCCCGCGAGTGGCGGTCCGTCCCATTGTTGTGTGCCCCTGGGCCCGGGGATCGCGTCCCGCGAGTGGCGGTCCGTCCCATTGTTGTGTGCCCTTGGGCCGGGGATCGCGTCCCGCGAGTGGCGGTCCGTCCCATTGTTGTGTGCCCCTGGGCCCGGGGATCGCGTCCCGCGAGTGGCGGTCCGTCCCATTGTTGTGTGCCCCTGGGCCCGGGGATCGCGTCCCGCGAGTGGCGGTCCGTCCCATTGTTGTGTGCCCCTGGGCCGGGGATCGCGTCCCGCGAGTGGCGGTCCGTCCCATTGTTGTGTGCCCCTGGGCCCGGGGATCGCGTCCCGCGAGTGGCGGTCCGTCCCATTGTTGTGTGCCCCTGGGCCCGGGGATCGCGTCCCGCGAGTGGCGGTCCGTCCCATTGTTGTGTGCCCCTGGGCCCGGGGATCGCGTCCCGCGAGTGGCGGTCCGTCCCATTGTTGTGTGCCCCTGGGCCGGGGATCGCGTCCCGCGAGTGGCGGTCCGTCCAATTGTTGTGTGCCCCTGGGCCCGGGGATCGCGTCCCGCGAGTGGCGGTCCGTCCCATTGTTGTGGCCGGCATGTGGCGTTTCATTTCCCCGTTGTTGCGTCCCCCAGAGCAGGTTCGAAAATCATGACCTGTACACGAGTCCCTGAATCAAAATAACATGACCATTTCACAAACTGGCTTGAGACCGGGTTGTTTATGGTCTGAACTCCAGACTATGATGTGCGCTAAGACTTAGCATAGCTAAAATCTATCAGTGAAACTGTAATAGAGCTAATATTTTAACATTCTCAGGGTCAGCATGGTTTTTGATTTGATGTTTGATACCTTCCAGGTAGTGCGTTCAGCACACATCAGATCAGCTCAGTAGAAAACCTCAAGAACCCTTTTTTTTAACAATGGAAGCAAAAATTGGAAGCAAATTGGGGCAGGAAGAAAATTGACAGAGTCTGATGGAGTTCACAAGGGCATTGGAATATTTTGCTGAGAAGATAATGGAGCAGCTCCCGTTGTTGGTGGCGTGCCAGAGCATTTTGGGATTAATCCACCACCCTGGAGCCATACTGGATCCACTGTGTCTCACCGCTAATTCAATTTCTTAAAAATGCATTAAGAGGGATTTTGCTGGTGGTATTTGTAGTGGAAATGTATGTGTGGGCACCTATGTCATTGTGTTTGTGTTCATTTTATGCAAGAAGTCCAGAGTGCCTCCTAGATTTGGATTATGGATTTAACACAACGCAAGTCCCCTTCTCATATCACCAGAGGCTTTTATAGATGATTTTAGTATGATTAAACGCATGACCAACAGGGGACCTCCAAAATGTCCCCTGTTGGCCTAAGTCCCCTTTTGGTTAGGTTGATAAGACAGACAGCACACACACACACACACACACACACACACCTTTACACAAATAAGATCTTTTTTGCAACTGTCTTTCCTGAAAAAATTGAAGTTGTTTTGGTAATTAAAAAAGTCACATTAGCTCATTTTTTAAAATCAGTGTATTCATTTTGTACTCACGCTAAGAAGGACATATTCCGAGTATAACATGCTAAGAGCGGCATTTTGCATAGACATGAATTAAGCGTGATTTAAAGCATGCCCAATAGGGGACTTCCAAAATGTCCTCTGTTGGCAAGAAGACCCCTGTTGGTTAATGTGTAACAATGCCGAAGGCTACTGTTAGCTCGGTCGGTAAGAGGCGTTCACACACACACACACACACACACACACACACACACACAAAACACAACACACAACTGAAGGACATCATTCAGACATTACGTATTGCGTTTTTACATTTTATTTTGTTTTTTACTGGAAACCAAAAGAGTGTTTCCTACAAAAAATGAAGTTGTGTTGGAAAGAAATGAAGTTGATTTTTTAGTTAAGGATACTATATTAGGAGTCCACACAACTATAACATGCTAAGAAGGGCATTTTGCAGTTGTTTGTGTAGTGAACGTCCAGAATTGACTAACTACTCTTTACTAGTTTGCTCTTTACTTCAAACATTCCAGCACATGCATCAAAGTGAGACAAGCCCAAGCTAAAAAACACATTTCATCAGTGACATTTTAAATGCACACAGACACTTTGACAAGAGCCTGAGGCGCTAATTCGTGTTTGAGTACGGCCCCATGCGAGCAGATGAAAGAAGGCTGGGCAGCCACGGCACCGTCCACAGGAGAAATACGTCAGCAACACGCTGCAGGGAGGTAGCAGAACAGAATGAGATGGATGGTATGCTGGGAGTTCAGGTCTGTGCTGAATAAATGCCCTGGATTCTTATCGCCAACCCGTTGTGAGATGAGCGATTCCTCCCTCCGCTCTGTGTTGTGAAATGACCCCGACATCCACAACGCCTCAGCCCTCCAATCTCCTCGCTTCACATTTTAATAAAGACTAATGTGTTTGCCGACATCAGCTTGCTCTCATTAGCGTGATTAATTGCCTCCTTGCTTTTGGTAAACAGTATGAGCAGTATTCCAAGTTATTCAGCCAAAATTAACCAATCATAATTAAATGATCCGATCTTTCTCCCTCACCTCTCCCCACACGCGAGGCAAACGTTGGTTGATTAATTTTGCCTCGCTTCCTGTCATTTACAGGATGATGTAAGCGTCACTTTGTGTAGGGTGAGCATTTATAAAGAGCCAGAGTCAGGCTCGTAATGGTTGGTTTTAATGGGTTTATTGCACAGGCATACACTGAGGACACCTCGCCTTTTCGGCGCAGTTTGGCGCCGACCTCATGGACCCCTTTTGCCCTTGTTGCAATGTCACTCTTTACAGCATGTAGGTCATCTGCTGTGCAACACAATAAACAAAGCAACAGCAAATAAAGATGGATGGCTGACCTTCACAGGATGCAGAGGAGCTGTAAAAGAGAGACAAAGGATCACATACTGTACATCTGAAAATTGGGGATGAAAAGATGGAGGGACTGGATTTGGGATTTGTTTCTGATGAGGCAACATAGAGGAAGAGAGAGATAAAAACAAAAAGAGAAGAATGGCTTTAAACAGCATCAAAAACACTAAACCTTAGGAGAGGTTGGATTGGTCATTTGCAGAACTGATTGCTGCATTGACGCCTTGTGTAGTGTCCAACAGTAAACCTGCTACATTACGTACGTTTTGGTTTTAAAATGAATATCTATGTTTACACCTGGAAATCACACTGCTCTGGCGTTTCAGAGCCCCAAATCGGGAGATATTTGGAAACACTGCTGACCCGTTTTGGGTTGTGTTGCAGTCTCAGTGGCTGCAAACGGAGACCTTTGGCAACTACGACACTGACGCCAATGTTTCGCCACCTGATTGGATCATGATGTCTCGTTCTCTGAGACTAAGCTACTAACGTCACCGTGGCAAACCACCAGCGTATACGTGCATGAGGAAGACACAGAGAATTAAAAAACATGACAGACTCAGAAGAGGTAATTATCTTGTGCGGTGAAAATTTCTAAACATAGTCATGCTGAGAAATACAAAGAGAGTTGTGTGATGCTTCTAATTGAAATACAAAATGTGGTGAGTGTCACGGAAAAACAAGACCATCGTGTCCGTGTATACTGATAAATTTTACCTGACTATTTCCCAAAGTGCCAGTGAGTCTGGGTTGTGGATAATGTGGCAGTGACATCTGTAGCATTCTGTTGCCTCCATTCCACAACACAAGGTTAGAGTAGATGTACGTTAATAAGTGAATATTTAAAAAGTCCTGCTAGCGCCATGACTATATTTGCCCTGTCTGCCATTGCACAATAAATGTCAATAAATAATAATTAATTAATAACCCTAACCAATTCAATTCTAACCCTAACCCATTAATAAATCTCATCTCACACTCTGGCGTCACAACCCGAGCAAATGTCCACACATCAACACACAAACGGCGTTTTTAAGTCTTCAACCTAACCAGAGTTTCCAAAAGCAGTTTACACTGTCCTAAAACATTGTTTGTGTGGAGACAAAAGGCCAAAAAGCATTAAAAAGCTTCTTTTTTGTTTTTTTTTTAATAATCATGTTTGTGTGGACTAGGTCTTAGATCAGTTTCCAACGGATGAAGTTAAAGGTCAACTTTTCATCTTCTCAGTCTCGCTCTCTGGCACTGTGGCTTTTTGTAAAGCATCTGTCAAAGTTATATTTCATGTTTTCACTGCTTCAAGACTGATTTCTATTCAAACCACTGGGAGCAGGCAGGGCTCATACTGTCATCCTCAAAAATGAGATTTTAGTGTAAGAAAATCCAACTGTTCCCAGAGGCTTCAGAAAACTGAAGAAAAGTCATTTTCTATTCATCTGCGTGAGAGAGCTTTGTTATGTAAAGGCATTGAGGGACCTGTACAAGTTTTGTTGAAAGTTTAAAAAGTTTCCCATCCCAAATCTGTCCTTCAGTGCTACTGCCGTAAGCATCCATTTATTCTCTAAACCGCTTATCTTGTGCAGGGTTGCAGACGACTGGAGCCTATCCCAAACTGGCAGCATGCAGTGGGGAAGAGGCAAGGTAGCCTACACCCTGGACAGGTTTCCTGTCTATCACAGGGTACTGCTATTTCCACTGCACTGCAACCCATGCTGTAAATACAACTACACACACACACACACACACACACACACACACACACACACACACACACCACACACACACTGTTAAAGGGTAGCTATGTTAACATACTTATATATAGAAGCAGAGAAAAGCTTTTTGCACCCCATTTGACTGCTGCTGTATGAAACACAGCTGTGGACCGCATAGGGTGGAGGTCTGAGTGGATGTCTGGGTCATAAAACACAGGTTTCCAAGCCGGGGCAGCGGTGTTTGATTCCCGGGGAAAACAAAAGCTTTTCACCCAAGAAACGTGTGTTGTTCCTCGAGTGTTTTAATCTAAACCACAATCGTTTTCCTTAACATAACCAGGGCTTTTGGTGCCTAAACTTAACTGTCGCTGTTGCTGCGTGACGCTCACTTTTTGTAGGCTAAACTCAACTGTAATGTCTGAAACAACCTGCAGCTGACAATGCTCTGTAGCCGTCGGCTAAACCCGACTACCAACTGCCGCCGATACGATCGACATCTCGCAGAGCTCTGTTGCCGGCGTACCTAATTTTGCGGGATATCACACAAATTGGTGTGCATGCATTTTCTTCTGAATTCTTACAAACCCGTTCAGGAGAAGGCAAAGATTGCAGTGCGCTTCAAATAAGTTATCATTTGCATTTGGTCCTTCGACATGGAAATCGTCGCATGCTCTGACTGCCAAGTGTTGTTGTTTAATTAATTAATCAATTAAGGTGCTTGTAAGTTATGGTGGGTGGATATACCGTACGCCTCACACATTCCTTAAACCTTGTGTTGTCTTCCCATCAATTTTGGAAGCACATTCTTTGTCGTTAATCATACAAAACCAAGTCCATCATGAAGAGTTCTGACAAACGCAAAGCACACAAAGATACGTTATCTATGAAATCAAAGTGTCTTATCGGCCATGTTTATGTCCCTGTGGTTGATTAGAAGTCTCTTCATTGTTGGTTGTTTAAGGGAATTCTGGGAAAACCAAGAAAAGTATTGAGGTAAATGTGTCAGGCTGAGAGAAAAGGAATGCTAGGACAAAGCACATTATGCGACCTAACAAATCAATTCTTGACAGCGCTGAACTTGGCAGGGGCAGGGCTAGGAGGGGGCACGAGGCGGCACCGCCCCCCTCCGATATGTCAATATAGTAAATTGTGATTTCAGAGTCTGTCACTTGGCTGCATGGTCTGCCAATCTCCCCCAGCCCTTGTCACATGACCATCAGTGTTTCCATGATGACTATCTAAAGTTCTGATACCATGGAACCAGCACTGGAATAGTTAGTGTTTTTTTTAAAGTGGCAGACTGAGCCTATGGAAAAATGTGTATCATATTTGGATGTACAATTTGTTTAAAATGAAAATAAGGGAAATTAATAATGAATGGGATATGTGTTTTTTAGCAGAATAACATTGTGTTGTTCTATCCTGTCCAATATTTCCTACATTTATAAATAGTTTCCTATATTTCTAAGCAGTCATGACCTGGGACCGCCCTTGACTGTTGATTGGTCCCTCAGTGCCCCCCAACTTAATCGCCCCTGGAAATTATGACTGATGATTCCCCCCTTTTCCTATCCCCTCCTTCCTCCCCTGCCCTCTGTACAGAGCACCTGAAGGCGGCGCTGGAGGAGTACATGATGCGGATGCCGAAGGTTCGCATCATGAGGACCAAGAAGAGGGAGGGGCTGATCAGGACTCGTCTGCTGGGAGCCGGCGCCGCTAAAGGAGAAGTCATCACCTTCCTGGACTCCCACTGTGAGGCCAACGTCAACTGGCTGCCTCCACTGCTGGGTGAGCAACACAAACGCTTGTCATGTAAATTATTAGCTACAGTCAAAACTCATGTAAAGCTCAACCCAGCTGAACTGCATATTTCACTGGCTAGTAGCTCTGTATTTACAGCAGTTTGAAGAAAAAAAGATATCATCGGGGCCTTTTATGATTTGCTAAACTCTTTATTCCATAAAAGCGAGACTCACATGAGCATGGCTTGTACAGCTTTTAACCAGCTGAAGCATTCACAGCTATCCAGAATTCTTACTGTCGCTCTGATATGTGCACCGTCTAATGAAAACACAGAGAAACAGGGGCAGTCGGATTTACATGTTACAGCCTCAGATAAAGAAAGGACTCAAAGTCATTACCCACAACGTTACAGTTAGCGTTAGCTACATCATTGGTAGATACATTGGCTGTAGCTAGAAAACAGTTGCAAAGGCAAAGGCTTTCTTAAGCTAACTTATGCTACATTGTCACACAGGGGTATTGAATCGTTTGATTCAGGGAAATGAACAAAGCTACAGAGAATGGCCGTTTTAAAACCTAGTTTCAGGAAATAAAAGTAGAACCTAAGCCTATGTGCGCCTCTTACATACCAACACATTCTCACTCCCAACACGTCAACAAGCGACGCTTGGTCAGGTGCCTTTGGCATTTGTTACTGACGCAAAAAGTCTTTAGCGTCTAGCTCTTTGTAGCCTTTTCTCGACCCACTTGGTTGGGACCCTCGGGGTCACTTTGTGACGCTCTGCGTCTGGACGTACTTTTAACTGACTGAGGGACAAGACGGGAAAGTTAGGTTTAGGAAAAGATCATGGGTGGGGTTACAAAATGTACGTTTCAGTGACAAGAACAGGACACAAATCCTGGTCTTCTGGGTCAGAGTCCTGTGTTCTTGTGACCCATCCACCTCCCCAACCAACCGCCTTACGCAGATTTTCAGTCTTTCATACTACTCGCTACCGTTGTCACTCGTAATTCTACGTCATCTTACAGTGCGGTCGAGCTGCTGCTCGGCCCAGTGTTTTCCATACGGACGCTTAAGGGTGAGAACGGGTTGTAACATACATTGCCTAACGAAAACCACGAAGAGTAACTACACCCACCTGCAACAGAATGCACTGTCTACAGATGACCATCATGGTTGTTTCATACGTCCTCTTTTCTGCTGCCAGTTTCTTCTCAAAATAGCCTCACTTTTCCAAAGAATTCATACAAAACATCTTTCAAATGTTTTATTTTTACTCTACAAAATTGCCCACACTTTTGCAAAAAGCCTTAATTTTACCATATGTCCCCTCTCTTTAAAATAATGTCCTCAATCTCAAGGTCCTCTCACAGATTGTAGTAACATAGCACACACACTCACACACCACCCCTACTGCGAGACTAAGTGCTTCCTCTCCTGGCTGATGGACTTGCTCACAAACAGTCTCACTTTCTCAATTACCCCTTTTCCATTAAGGACCCTTGGTTTTCCCAGCATGGCGTCTTCCCAGATGGAACCATTTTAACAACAAACTTTATGACCCACGTTACCTCTCTTTTCAAGCTCCCCACACAATATTTGGGAATTGAATGCGGGTCAGGCAGTGGGTAACATACGCAGGCAGTCGTCTTGTTTTTACAGTGCAATGTGATACTTATAATATTATTAATTGAGAGAAGGTAAGGAAGCTGTGACAAAATAATCAGTACAATTTTGTTTTTTATGTATGTTTGCATCATTTTTTCTTTCAAATGACAGGAATATAATAATATGTAATGATCTATAATTTCCATCTTAAGGGGAAGTGGGAAAAAGTCAAAGATACGACGACATAGGTCGTTTATTTAATATGTTAGCAGGTGAGGGACATACAGGACATACTGCTCCGCCTTTTGCGTTTTTGTATTAGGGGACCACTAAGGTCTATATACAGGAAGGTTAATGGTATGTGTTATTTAACAGTTTTTTTTTAAACTTTCACTGACAGCCCAAATTTAGCCATGTTTCAGCCTAGACGTCAGGTTTAGGTATGAACAGCTATCAAACGTCTTTTAAACATAATTGCTTGCTGGTCAGTTCTGGTTACACTGTGGTTGCTGCCTCAAATATGTGGCATTGAGGCAGCAATCACTGCCACAGATCAATACATATTTTCATCTTCAACCACTAAAGAAAAACCAGAGTGGAAATGTTTTTGGCTATGAGCGGTAGAGAGTTGCTCATCCCTTGTCAAACATTAGTTCTCTGAGTCCACACACTGGCATTTCTGTCTCAGAGACGGTCGACCTGTGTCCGTTGTGTCGAGAGCTCAGTGGGAAAAGGAGCATAGTGCATGCACACACATACGCACACTTTCTTTCTTCCTGGGCACCCACTGGCTTCCTCTTTCATTACTGTATAGGAAGACACACAACACACACACACACACACACACACACACACACACCAATAGACAAGCAAACTCAACTCTTAAGTATGTAATAATAAAGCCTTAAGACTATTTTTTTGAACTGATCAAACCTCCCCCATCTGTCTGCCTGTGTCTCTCAGACCGAATCAGCCAGAACAGGAAGACCATCGTGTGTCCGATGATCGACGTGATCGACCACGACAACTTTGGCTACGACACGCAGGCGGGGGACGCCATGCGAGGGGCGTTTGACTGGGAGATGTACTACAAACGGATACCCATCCCGCCGGAGCTGCAGGGCGACGATCCCAGTGAGCCCTTCGAGTGAGTGACAACACACTCTACTTAAATTATATTCTCTTTCAGTGGTCGCTCATTTTGATTGCATTATGCTCCAACAGCTTTATTCATCATCTCCACTAAGGAAGGAAAAACAAGCTTAAAACTGTAAATATGTTGCTTTGACTGAATGCAGTTGAAGCCATCTTAGGCTGCACCTATGCTACAATGTTTTCATTTTTATGCAGCATTTGGGGACAACAAAATGATCTCCGTCCACACGAGTTTTAGCTCCAGTAGCAGAACTAATCTCCGTCCACATTAACACGTCTGACACTGATCACGTGACAATTTACTAGGGATGGCCAAATGAAGCTTCATGAACCAGTGTCTTTATTTTCTGAGCCCACTAGATGGCGCTCTCTGTTCGACAAAGGGTTGAGATTACACGGAATGAAAAAATGAAAAGACAAAAAATGAAAGACAGTTTTCATTACCATTTTACTTTTCTACTGGGAGCCCTGCAGGAGGTAAATCTATGTGCTCGTACAGCAGGCAGTACAGTGGAAGTCAAACACCGCCTAAGCAGCCACTTCACTGGTGCACTGCAGTGCTCCGTATCTGAGGACACTGTGTCAACACATGAATTAAACATTGTCCTCAGTGGTTCTCCTACTTACAGACACACAGTTGCACCACAGCACACAGGTGCCGAATGCCCAATTGTGATTCTTTTGTTCTTTATCTTTATGTCTTATCCTGCATTGCATCATCAGCAACAGTTCAACGTCTTTATCACAGGGTAACCTAATACCTGATACATGGCTCACAATACCGCGATAATCAATATGTTGCTAGACAGTTCTATAATGAGACATCAGAATATTGAACTAACTATGGATGGAAAATGCCCGTAGTAAAGGTTAAGTGCAGGTTTTTTTTTGTCTTTAGTCACTGCAAGCCTAAAATGGGGGGGCACCCCTTCCAGCCCCGCCACTGACTGCAGGTATAAGTGTTAAAGACGTCACAGTTTGGCCAGAGCGATACAGGTGTGTTCAAATACGTAAAACAAAAAGTACATTTACTGCTAAAGTACTGTACTTCACTTGAGTCTTTTGTTTTCATGCCATTTATACTTCTACACCGCTACATTTCAAAGAAAGAATATTGTACCTTTTACTCCACTACATTCATCTGACATTTATTTGCACACAAAACACATGTAGTTTATAACATGTGATGTTTAAATATAAATGAAACCACCCAAGTATGCATAGACTGAAAGGATTAGACCAATAAACACTTGGTTTGACAGAACTGTTTTGATCGTTTGATGTTTCTAAAAGAAATTCTGCTAATTTCTGCAAAATTTCTTTCTTATCTAAGGTTTTTTCTGCATTGAGTACTTTTGCTTTTAATACTTTTAAAACTACATTTTCCTGATGATACTCACATACCCAAACTACTATTAGTACTAAGTATATGTTAATGTGTGGTATTAGTACTTTTTGTAAGAAAAGGATCTGAATACTTCTTCCACCGCTGCAGAGGTGTTTGTAATCACCGCAAGATTCAGTTCAGCCTTGTCGCCTTCGGAGAAAGAAAAACTGCAGAAACCCAGCTGTTATCGCCACGGGACTCGTGTCTGTGCTCAGTGCTCACGAGGCATGGGAAGCCCCGGTGTGCTTCCCCCCGCTGACAGCAGCTACAGTCGCTGCCCTGCTTAGCTTTAATTGATCCTCCTCAGGGACTCCTTTGGCGAGAGCGGACTACCTGCTGGCTGCCTGCCTCCGACTTCTACCTGATGAAAAATCTTGTAACTGTGACAGCCTGGTGTCAGCATGTATTACGATAATGAAACAGTTCTCTATCAAATTACTCTTATTATTAAGTTAGTTATTTTGTGGAAGGGCAATGTACATTTAATGGATTCCTCTATGTAATTTTCAATGTATAAAAATAGTGTTAGAAATGCCCTGCGGTGTGATTTTGTGGAAAAAAAAGATGACTCTTAGAAAACAGTTTTACTGTAATTAAATGTATATGTATTTCTTATTGAGCAAACAACCTATGGGAGTGTTTTTAAAGGGGAGGACAGTCTAAAAAAAAAACACACAACTTAGGGACGCGTTTTCCAACAGAGATAAAAACACATCTCTTCTGACTTCACCTTGGATAAACATAAAAAAAAATCAATAAAAGAAATAAATGTGTGTGTGTGTATATATATATATATATATATATATATATACACATACATATACATATATATAATTATTTCTTGAAGCTGCACTTTCATATGGCTCTATGTAGTTTTGCTTATTTGAAGCTAATGTACTTGCACTTAGTACTTGTTGTCTGGTGTTTGAACCTTCAAGGTTGAAAGCACTTAATTTGAAGTCTCTTTGGATAAAAGCGTCAGCTAAATAACATGTAATGTAATGTAATGTCATGTAATGTAATGGTCCACCAGAGAGGCTAGGCGACGCTAAGGCAACAAATTAACTCTTTAACTGGGCACTCGCACCAACAAAAGTGATCCAGCAATTTTCCTCAGGGGTGGTGCGGCGGAGGGGAGAGTCAATGAAATGCATTTGTGTGACGTCCTGTTGAGTTCTTTAACCCACCAACAAACCACAAGTAGACTTGTGGTTTCCAATACTTTAACAATGACTGATTAAACAACAAGTTAGAGTTTTTTTTAATGTATTTTGCAGCCGGCATGTGACAGGAACCTCCACCACCATTCCATCGTTTTCTGAAATTATGAAAGGCTTCCCCTAAGAAAATAGCTAACCAACCTCACAACACACATTTAACATGTGTGCCAAATTAATCATAAGAGTCAAACAATTTGTAAAGTATCAAATTTCATGGTCTACAAAGTGTGTTTTCCGTCCAAGATTGTTTATAGAGAACGACGTTTCCGACAGCACTGGAAGGCAGCTTCATTTCAGAGGAGAGAGAGACATGGTGAGGTCTTTGTTGTTGGAGAAAACATTCAGCTGTTACAAAAACTCCCAGCATTCAGTGCTTGTGTTTCATTTTTACCCTCGTAGTGTTTTAAACCTTTCTTGTGGCAGAGATAGAGGCAGTGATGTTTCCCGTTTCCTGTACGGGATTCTCACGCCGTTACATGATTGGTGTCCCCCGCGATAGTCTGTATTAAAGACGTTCCACTTCCGGGATTGCTCCGTTGCCGCAGGAAATTCCTCCAGATGCATGTATTTTCCATCACCTTCCGCTTTCTTTGTGTTGCCATTCTAACCTCCGGTGGATTTCTGAGGATTATGGTTACCTGCTCCTCAGATCTCTGCCGGGGAACAGACAGACAGATCTGTCCAATCTGAGTTTTCTGTTGCATGACTATTTTGCAGCGGCTCTGTGCGAAGCTCAGTGCAGCCCATGACGATTGTAAATGGTTCAAAGAAATGGCAATAAACCAGAGCACGTTTTTCTCCCATCTCAGAATGCTGTGTGGACTAGCCAGACGCCTAACTGCCAAATGATCGATGTCACACAGGCGACACTGCTTGGATCCAAAAACACACTTGCCAGTACCGCTTATCATCATAGAGAGCCACCAAAGGGAACAAAACAGAGATCTTTGAGATTGTACTGTAACTTCAACATCAGTGTTAGATGACTCAGGATAACGCCAGGCATATGGTAAGAGAGAGCTGGGTCCCTTCCAAAGAAATCAAATTGAAATGCGTGTGCGTATGTGCACCTGCTGCCCCGATTGTTCTGCCTCAGGTGTGCTTCAGCTACAATCACATACAGCAGCAAATACAACCGCTAACAAGCCCTGCTCTCAACAGCACTGAGCTCGTCACAGCAGACAGAAGCCACAGAGCTCTGTAGTGGGTTAATTGGTTCGACACTGCTCAGTGCGTCTTCATTATCTGGTGAGAAATAGTGTCACCATGAATACGCAAACTCTGACTTGCTATCTGCTTCTCTGTGTGTTGTCATTCCGCTGTTTTTCTGACTCTTAGTTTTAAGTTGTTTGGGTTTTTAAACCTGCAGGCTGATTTAAGTTTGTTGCTCCCTCGTGGTGGGACTCAACTGAGAACCAGTCAAAAATGATTTACTTTTACTTCTCAAAATCATGCTCTCTCTCTCCATCTTTGTTCCTCTGACGATAAAGAGCTCAAGGATCTTGTTTGGTGTTTCAGTCGTTTGTCAGTAAATATTATGTTTAATTTCAATGTTTTCTTTGCCTGGTGAGGAGTGGCTCTGCATGTACCGGTACATGTGAAGTGTTTAGGGTTATACAATATGTGCTGCAAATACTAAGTGTGTATTGTATTGTGTGTGTCCTGCAGGTCTCCGGTGATGGCGGGTGGACTGTTCGCCGTGGACAGGAAGTGGTTCTGGGAGCTGGGAGGATATGACACGGGTCTGGAGATCTGGGGAGGAGAGCAGTACGAGATCTCCTTCAAGGTAAAAACGATCAAATCGCAAATCCACTGGGGGCATTTGAAGTTTTCACTTTTCCTCATCAAGCTATGCCATCTTCCTGTTTTCGTTTTTTCCCAGGACTTTATTTGTTTCCCTAACCCTACTTAATTAGTTTTTAGTTTGGCCTAAACCTAACCAAGCCTTAGCCATAGCAGAGTCGTTGGAGGACACTGACAAGCAATGTTATGGCGTCCAACAACCAAAAAACACCAAGAAAGTTAAAGCCAGGCCCGGGATATAAAATTAAAGAACTACTCTGTTTGCCGAGTGTTGTGGTGGTGGTTTTAAATGTAACTTTTTAATGTTTCTGAAACGGTGTAATGTTCCAATTAATGGTGATAAATGATCTATAACAGCAAACGAGACAGTGAAAAGAACGCTATTCTTTTTTTTTTTTAAAGATATATATTTTTTACCCTTTATTTCGGACTGTAACAGTGGATAGACAGGATAGGTGGGAGAGAGGGAAGGATTTGGATTTGAACCTGGGCCGCCGCAAAGGACTCAGCCCACGCTCTTACTGGGTGAGCTAGAGGTCGGCCCAAGAACACTATTTCAATATAGTTTTTATGAATGCCTTTGCCCGGGTCCACCAAGTCACAGAAGGATTTGCGGCAGGTAGAAGGGCTCTACAGTAACACTTTCTGACGGGTCACAGATTTCTTTGTAACACCGGAAAAAGCCTGTGTTAGTGGATCCGGCCAGGTAAAAGGTTGCAGGAGATTTCTTTACATAGGTCTACTTGTAATTACATTTTTAAAGTTATCTTTTGTAGTTATGGTTGATGCTGGGACAGGACCATTACAGAAAAGAAGGACATTTAGAGAAGAACAATTAAAAGCTAGAAACGGGGTAGCATTTAAACATTCTTTTACCATAACCCTGAAATGTAAAGGAGAACTCAGCGCTTGCATGTTTATTAAACCCTGAATGAGGATTTCTAACATTTAGCATTTAACCCAGGGCTCAGCCTGATGTGAAAACCTCTTATGTTTTTAATGCTGTTTTGAAGCTTATTTAAGCAATTACTGAGATAATATCCCATACCAAGGTTATAATTTGGCCCAAGATTATACTAAGTTTTGCTCTTGGCACATGCCTAGCTATGCCTCTACTTTGTGCCCACAGATATTCAATTTGGTTTCCTCTTTTATTAAGATCCCCATTAGCTGATACCGAGCGGACAGCCATTCTCCTGAGGTGAGAAGATTAACAAGCTCTCATACTAATCCGTCCAACCAAACTGCTGCTGCCACAGACAGCCAGGCGCTGCTCACATGTGAAACACAATCACTTTCATTCGCTGCTACAGTTAATCTAAAGCTCCATCCTGGTTACTCTGGTATGGGAACATCCAGCATTTCCAGCTCACACAGTGGAAAAATGCCGGCACAGATAGGCACACAGAGCTCAGAGGCGATATGACCTCACATGTTTGAAAATTGGAGTTTCAGTTATGAAAACATTTCTGCGAGACAGAGCTGCTCTGGAGGCAGAAATAATTAAACCTCCATGGATGGAGCCAAGAAAAGTTATTCAGAGTTAGTTAACCGGCAAACAAGTAGGCAGAGGAAAATTTTCTGAAAGCATACTTAAAATTAAAATGACATTTTTAGGTCCATTCCATTCAGATTGGTATTTACCTTGAAGTCTTTCTGATTTCGGTTTTATATTGTCTTTATGTGTGTTGCTGTCAGCCTTTGGTTAGGTCGTTATTATTCATGTAGTGGGGACAAACATTACTATAGCCACTGACACGCGTTGTATATACGGAACGGTACAGTGTGCATTCATTGTTTATGTTTCATTTATTCAAAGACACCAGTAAAGACACAGATTTTTGCTGGATTTTGTCTTGCAGCGATACGTTTTATCCATGAAGATGAAAGTAAATGTTGTTCTGTAGTTTCCATCAGCTGAGCTGCGTACACTCGTGTAATCTGAGTGGGTCCACTGGTGGTAGAACTTTAACCCGTTCTCACTCCCAAACCCTAACCCTGCACATTAAAAACAAAAGTCACGCCAAATCGGTGCCAACGCAGAGCGTCAAAAAGTGGCGCCATTCCCGAGCGAGCGTGTTGAAAAATGGCACCAAAGGCATCTGTCCAAGGGGAGCGTGTTTATGTTCCCACAGCCCTTTGTTCCCACATTTCTAAGATTTCTTTCAAAATTAGGTCGTATGTTTCCACAGTTGCTTTTTCATGAATTTGTATCAGATTGTATCCCCCTTTCTCCCAATTTGGGGTTAGGGTTTAATCCTAAATTTTGAAGAAAAATCTTAGAAATGTGGGAACATAGGGCTGTGGGACCATTGGGCTGTGGGACCATTGGGCTGTGGGAACCATAGGGCTGTGGGACCATTGGGCTGTGGGACCATTGGGCTGTGGGACCAAAGGGCTGTGGGACCAAAGGGCTGTGGGACCATAGGGCTGTGGGTCCATGGGGCTGTGGGACCAAAGGGCTGTGGGACCATTTGGCTGTGGGACCAAAGGGCTGTGGGACCAAAGGGCTGTGGGACCATAGGGCTGTGGGTCCATTTGGCTGTGGGACCATGGGGCTGTGGGTCCATTTGGCTGTGGGACCATAGGGCTGTGGGACCATGGGGCTGTGGGACCATTGGGCTGTGGGACCATAGGGCTGTGGGACCATTGGGCTGTGGGACCATAGGGCTGTGGGACCATTGGGCTGTGGGACCATTGGGCTGTGGGAACCATAGGGCTGTGGGACCATGGGGCTGTGGGACCATAGGGCTGTGGGACCATAGGGCTGTGGGACCATTGGGCTGTGGGACCATTGGGCTGTGGGAACCATAGGGCTGTGGGACCATGGGGCTGTGGGACCATGGGGCTGTGGGACCATAGGGCTGTGGGACCATGGGGTTGTGGGACCATTGGGCTGTGGGACCATGGGGCTGTGGGACCATGGGGCTGTGGGACCATGGGGCTGTGGGACCATGGGGCTGTGGGACCATTGGGCTGTGGG
This sequence comes from Etheostoma nigrum, assembly GCA_029931835.1. Classification (NCBI taxonomy): domain Eukaryota; kingdom Metazoa; phylum Chordata; class Actinopteri; order Perciformes; family Percidae; genus Etheostoma; species Etheostoma nigrum. Next base: position 2,686,760 of record CM057249.1, read on the forward strand.
ACCATAGGGCTGTGGGAACATTGGGCTGTGGGAACATTGGGCTGTGGGACCATTGGGCTGTGGGAACCATAGGGCTGTGGGAACCATAGGGCTGTGGGAACCATAGGGCTGTGGGACCATAGGGCTGTGGGTCCATTTGGCTGTGGGACCATGGGGCTGTGGGTCCATTTGGCTGTGGGACCATAGGGCTGTGGGACCATGGGGTTGTGGGACTATTGGGCTGTGGGACCATGGGGCTGTGGGACCATGGGGCTGTGGGACCATTGGGCAGTGGGACCATGGGGCTGTGGGACCATAGGGCTGTGGGACCATGGGGCTGTGGGACCATGGGGCTGTGGGACCATGGTGCTGTGGGACCATAGGGCTGTGGGAACATTGGGCTGTGGGACCATAGGGCTGTGGGACCATAGGGCTGTGGGACCATTTGGCTGTGGGACCATAGGGCTGTGGGACCATAGGGCTGTGGGACCATTGGGCTGTGGGACCATAGGGCTGTGGGACCATAGGGCTTTGGGACCATAGGGCTGATCCCTGTCCAAGCATAATTTTTTTTACAAGCTGGGAGGAGTGAGAATGTGTTTTTAAAACACCTTTTATATTCTTCTTTTTTAAAGCTTAGTTTTTGGGCATTTTAGGCCTTTATTTTTAATGGCAGCTTAAGTAGAGTAAATCTTTTATATATGGCTCACGCTGTACCAGATGAGCTACCCAAGGCACCCAACACCTGTATATTCACTGAAGTCAACCGGAAGTCGTGTCATGGCAGGAAGGTGACCTCTGCCTCCACAACCGTATTGAACTTTGCATTGTCCATGCCTACACCTGGAAATCATTCTATATGTAAAAATAATGTAGATTTCAAGTTCCCTTATTCCTCTCCATGTTCTTGAACTCCCAGCCAGCCTCCAACCTTAAAATAGCATACATCGTATTTACATGTTTAAAGATTCCAGTCCTGAGAAACCATTTGGAAGCCATTCACCTCGTTCTTCTCATACCTAACTGGTTGGTTGCCTTTCATTTCCCTACTTCACATTTTGCTATTGTCTTAAAAACAAAACCCTTTTTCCATCTCACCGGCTGTCTCTTAAGTCTTTCTTTCATCGCCATCGTATTCATTGCCTCCCTTTATATCTCAAGGCTTATTTTCAGCATTGCAAGCCAAGAGGGGGAATCATCACTGTTGTCTTCATTATAGTGGGAGGATTAAAACGAGGAGCCACTGCTGGATGTGTCTGTTATGTGAGATAGACAAGGGAAAGGAAAAGAAACAAGAAAAAATGACTGTCAAGAAAGGGCTTTTTCTTTTTTTTTTCTTTTAACTTGAGCCAATTACATTAGGTTTCTTAAAAGATATTAAAATCTTATTGTTTGATTTCAATTTTTCAAAAAGACAGCATTCATTGTTTCCCTGAACAGCGTTAGTGGTTAGTTTTTCCATTTGCCATTGTTTCTCTTATACAAGCTGAATTACTGGTTACTAAACATTGTCATTAGATACTAAACAAAAGACTTATTCCAGCGGCTCAGCCTTTTTTTAGTCTCGCATTGACAGCGCCATCTCCACAACGCTGTGGGGTAAGATCTCTTTACACCACAGGTAAAAACTGCTCTGGGTTGTTTGCATTTCTTTAAACCAATCACAATCGTCTTGGGCGGGGCTAAGCTCCGGACACAGCGATGGTGCCTCTGCAAAATAGCCTCAGGAAGGAACTTGTTTTGGTGGAACATTTGCACCACGCAAAAGAAAACGCCACATCTAATATTAAATGAGGTGTTGACACAATACAGTGACGTGAGGTATTTAAATGAGCTAATACATGGTTACACCTCATTATCTCTCACCAGGACTGTCTATCTCCGTGTGTACTTCATCCACAGCAATCCCACCAGTCAGTCCCAAAACGTCCCAGTTAGAGAAGAAATGACGTAAACATATTTTTTGTAAATCTTTACAATCATTCCCTGAAAGAACCAAGCCGGCCTGTCTTGTTGCACGATCAAAACGTTCTCTAAAACTCGACATTTTCCGCGTGTATAGCTCGCTAGCTCAAAGGGTGTTGGTGTGAGGGACATCAGGCAGTTATCCTGGAAATGGACTTGCGTTCCTATCTCGGAGGTTCGCGGCACTGTTTCTCGAAGCGACCGGAGTTTACAACGTGAACACAGTGAAAGCGGAATGGGACGGACATCCGGCGAAACCTTACCTCGGCAGACTAGTCTCTCTCTCTCAGTGTTACAAAGTCTAAAATAGTCTAACATTTCAAAATCTAAATTATAGGCCTCAAAAAGTCTTAAATTCACAGTATTGTGTACTAGGTCCTAAATCATTTTAAACAGTAGGGGTGGGAATCACCAGACGCCTCCCGATATATCATCACAATACAATATTATTGCAATTTATAACCTTTTTTCCAACTTCTAATTTTTCCCAATTTCAAATGATGTCCGCAAAAGGAAACTTTATCAACATCTGTTTTATCTAAATAGAAACATTTCTCTGTTTGTTCATATCACTTTAATTTTATTGCTGCAAAATGGGACAAACTGACCAACACATATACTGTATAATATCTAATAAAAGATCCACACTTGGCATCTGTGTATCAATACAGTATTGCCACTGAAAATATCGCGATACTATGATGTATTGATTTTTTCCCCCTCCCCTATTAAACAAGTCTTAAATTTCCCTACGTCTAAGGCTCATTGAAATGTTTTTTTTTATCCCGTGGTGTTGTAGTTTTGCTGTATATATACAGATTAGTATTACTCCATGTCATAGTATTCACTTGGAATACATTTATATACTTTGAAAGTACTCTATAATGTTATATTGGTCTTAAATGTCATTCATAAAGGTCTTAAAAAGGTCATGGAAAGTCTTGAGTTTGACTTGGTAAAACCTGCAGAAGCCTGCCTCTAATCTGACCCCGCTGCTCAGGTGAAGTGCGGTCACCATCATATCATAATTTGTTTTTTGCGCTGTGTTCTCTTTGGTCTCTTGCCCTTTCATCTTTATTGCCTCTCCCTCTGAATTCACTCGTCTCCTCCTCTTGGTCTCCGGGGATTTCTAAGCCTGTTAGAACCACTGTACCTCAAGCCTCTTTCTTCTTAGCCATCCGTCTCCTGCGCTTCTCCTTGATCGTCTCCTTCCTTCAACTCCCTTCTACCTTTCCACAACTTTCTAAAAACTTTTGTTTCTTTCTTTCACTTGACAATATTCTGCACTATGCATATTTATTCATATTTTTCACTGTGTCACCTCCTGCTGTGCAATATTTGGGTATATTGCACAGCAGGAGGTGACACAGTGAAAAATATGAATTAATATGCATAGTGCCACTTGTACTTGTTCACTTGGAATACAAGTGTTGCGGACACGGGGTACTGGGGTGGACATGTACGCCGCACTTTCCATGTCGGTGCCCTCTGTCCCCTACACTAACAACTAGGGGCGTTGAAATTAATTATTGCATTGATATATTGCAATGCTGACCTATGCAATTCTGCATCATGGCAGTGACAGACAATAATGGATCATTGCCTACCTGTTGATTTTGCTTGATGAAAACCAGGTGTAGCAATGTATTGTAATTTGAGGAGCTGACGCATCGTGGTGTATCGTGACGCGGGGATATCGAATCGTATTGAACCGCTGACAGGATAATCTCAATCGAATTATATTGTGACACCAGTGAAGATTCAGTGAAGAGTTGATTTGAATGCAATATACAGTGTTGCTCATGAGTTTAGGAACCCATGCTAAAGTTGTCTTAAAATAGGAATTAAAAAGAAATCATCTTTTGGAAATTGATCTTTATGCCTTTTAAAAGGCATGCCTTTAAATTAAAGAAATTAGGAAAATCCGACCTATAAGCACCTGCACCTTATCTCATCTATATATCTCTATTGTACTCCCTGTCTGTATATATTATTGTAGGTGTTTATATTGTACATATTATTTTTGTAACTCTTATTCCTGTTTTTCTATTTCTCATATTTTTTTAATTTTTATTCTGTTGTCTGAATCTTATTCAGTTGTTTGAATTGTTAATCTCCAGGATAAAATTGAATGCTAAGATAGATAAAGCTTCCAAATACGATATAGCTTTGCCTGATGAAAGCTCTCTCTCTCTCTCTCTCTCTTTCTCTCTCTCTGCAGGTGTGGATGTGTGGTGGTCGGATGGAGGACATCCCTTGCTCCAGGGTGGGACACATCTACAGGAAGTACGTCCCCTACAAAGTCCCTGGTGGGATCAGCTTGGCCAAGGTGATTCTTTGCACTGTACTGTCTGCCTCCACGGGTCACGACAACATGCAATACAGCAGATCCGTCACAGTTTTTCCACAGTCTCATACAGGGCTTCAGTGGCACTACAATGCTGTTAGATATCCTCTACACATCTGTATCACAACACAACACACTACTGTCACGGGAGTGGTTTGGACCCAAATACAGACGCAACGAAGCAGTGTAGAGTTCAAAGATTTAATAACAAAAAAAGAGTCCTGGAAAAATAGGCAAAATCTCCAAGAACACAGAACAAACACACCATACCAGGCAAGAGAAGCCCAACACGACAGAAACAGAATCCAAGGCAGAACACAAACACTGAACAGAAACAGAACAATGATCCGACAAGACACGAAGGAACCGGAGACTAAATACAAGAGGTAGGGAGGAAATAAGAGACAGGTGACACAAAGACTAGGAACAGGTGTAACACAAGTAGGACTAACCAACACTTCAACGTCACATATAAAGGTGTTAGACATGTCTTTAGTAGGACGAAGACTAATAAAAGCCTGGGACCTGATAACATCTGTGCTAATTTAATTAAAACATGTACAAGAGAGCTGAGTTACATTTTCTAATATATTTTTAATAAATCCCTGCAGACACGTGTACCAAAAATCTGGAAGGATGCTGGTCCCAGTCCCTAAATGTAGAAGTTCTAACGTCTTTAATGATTTTAGACCTGTCGCTCCTACTTCAATTCTAATGAAAAGTTTTGAAAAGTTGATAAGGTCACAGATTTTAAGGATCACTGAACATGCATTGGACCCCATGCAATTTGCCTACAGGCCACGCAGGGGAGTAGAAGATGCCACTCTCACTCTGATTACTATCAGGTACATTTCTCTATGTTTTCAGGACGATAAATACGTCGTCCTCGGCAACCATTCTGACTGGTATTCAGATTGGTTTCTCATGAGCACGGGATACTTTTGCATGCTCAAGAGAAAAGTATCTTGTGCGCACAAGAAACTTTCTGGTGAGTACAAGATACTTTTCTCTCTAACTACAATAATCCCCATATCCCTTTAGGGGCTCGACAGTTACAGGACGTAAAAGTGATTTAAAAAAAGAAATTGGTTAAAATGAATGCCACAGGCATCTGGATATTCTGACTTTTAGTGCCTTGTATTGGCCAAGCTCAAAAAACATTGGCTCTGACAAAAAAAATCCACATTTTTCAATCTCAATGTCCCAAGTTTATTAAGAAACTGTTAAATAAAGTGTCGTCTCCAAGCCTGATGGCATCCAACAGTTTCACAGGCTGGCTGGTAGTCGTATTAACACTGTTTCTTCTAAGCTGGAGGACTGGTTCATTTGAATATTTCCCATTCATCAGGTCTGCATGTTATAATTCCATTGTCAGGTTTTCTGTGGCTTTTGAATAGCACAGACTGCAAAGCTTGTTCACAGTAACAATGCAGCATCTCACATGTTTATAATAGTCCAATTATATTATTTCCTCTTTATTGCATCTCTTTTTATTTTTTCTTGTGTCTCTTTAAAAAGCTTTTATCAGTAAGATTATAAAAACAATAAATTAAGCAAAATCCAATTATGCTCATGCAATATTAGAAAGGCCATCTTATCACACACACACACACGCACACACACACACAGTAAAAAGAACTTTGCAATGCAGCAGTGAACAACAGGGAAACTAAAACAAGATGTAATTGAATACATTTAGTCTAATTATCACATTTGTCTAATTAAAATTAAGTGCACAAATAAATAGACACATAAACACTACACGTACAGTATGCAAACACATACTAGGGGTGGGAATCAATACTGATAAAAATGGATGTGAAAAGGTTAAGTGCATGTTTTTTTTCTCTTTGTTCACTGCAAGTCTGAACTGTTAGAGAACAGCACATTTCTGCAGCACAAGTTTTTCAGTCTGGAAATTAAAATGACTATATAGACGCTATATATACGGTATGTACAGTGTATCTATATATAGCTATATATATATATATCTATAACTATAGAGCAACTATGGGTCTAGACTTAGGACTTACACGTGGCTGAGTCATCTGTTATTTTCCTCAAATTGCTGTCCCCCATCCCGTTGAAAACCTCTTCTTCTTTAGCTAGTTCACTTCTGTTTCATTTGTTGAGCGCCACCCCGAGGAGCCCTGAAGCAGCCACGCTGGGAGCAGGAAAATCTATTTGGAGCGCCTCATTTTATTTATTAAAATGACATTTGACATTGACATTTGGCACCAATGTATCGTTCTTATATTACAAAGAAGGACAATGATGTATTGCCGTATCAATATTTTGTCCCACCCCTAACACATACTGTACACACTCAGACATTGCCCTAGTGTGTGCTCATCTTTGAGTGGTGCAGTATAACAAATAGCACTGTTTTCCGTTCGAACGTCCTCTAAGTACTCTCCTCTTTGTCCTCCGTGCACAAGTGAACTTTACATTCGGCTCAGCATCTACTGAGACAAGACCACCAGGGACGAGAGGCAGCAGCGTGCCGTGTATCCACCATGTCCAACATATAGCCTTTGCAGGTGGAAGTGTAAAGAATGAGCTTGAGTTTCTTTGTCCTTTGTATGCTTTAAAGTACCTACACACATAGAATGAGAAATTGTCTAAAAGCGCTATACATCTGGGCTGTACATCATTAATTATGTATGCCTCGCTCTGCCACAACCTGGAACTTGGCTTAGTATGCAAGGGAAAGGCACTGGCCTTTGTTTTGAATTTTTATTCCGACCAACCGTATTTAAACTGGACCTCGGTTGAATGCTGATGGTCCTGAATCTGCCTGACCCTGCAGATAAAACGAGAACGTTTATAAAAAGGCACTGAAGAAGAACATGAACAAATTGCTGTTACATTATCAGGGTCATCCCTGTTTGTTTAGGCTTAGGGTTCATTGGGTTTCAAACTTTTTCTTTATTCTTAGTGTTTCATGAAGTGTGAGGAAATGTGGTTCTGAAATATAAGCAAATAATGCAGATTAATACGCGTCTGACTTACTGTGAACATTATTTACCAAACTAAATGTTATAGCCACCAGCATATAACAAGAAGCCATACTAAGAATTCCATTAATTTCTCTGTAATAATAATTAACATAAATGTAACATATTGCTTAGAAGCACAAACAGAGAATAAGCCACATCTATTACAGCAGACATTGTAATAACAGTGTAATACACCTTTAACAGTTAAGCACATGCTCCACAGGCTGGTCTATTTACTGGTGATAGCACAGTGCCAGCAACAAGTGGCTGCACAAGTAATATTCAACAATTTGCACATCCATCAGCTGTATGCAATAAGAAACACAGCAACAGCAATATTATCAAAGCAATAATCTCTCTCTCTCTCTCTCTCTCTCTCTCTCTCTCTCTCTCTCTCTCTCTCTCTCTCCCCCCCCCAAATGTCATGTTGTACCACGGGCTAAACTTCCACATCGTAGCAGAACACGTATTGAAGATAACAAGGCAGTAAAACCCATGACAGTCTAGGAAGTTACAGAATAGTTTTAACTTACGTTCTAGGCTACCCACATCACTTCAACAAATGGATAGGAATAGGTATAAAGGAAAAAGTCTGTAAACATGCTGATACATTCTGTCCCCTTCTCCTGTCTGAGCGCAGTGCAGAGGACAAAAACACTCGGGGTTGTTTGGTTTCATTTTAAACCAATCACAATGGTCTTGGGCAGCACTAAGCCCCGGACCCAGCAACGGTGGCTCTGCAAGATATCCTCGGGAAGCAACTTGTTTTGGTGGAACATTTGCACCCCGCAAAAGAAAACGCCATTTAGAATATTAGATAACGTTAACTGTGAGCTATTTAAAATAGCTGGATACATGGTTAAATGTAATTTGCTCTTACAAGTGTTTTTTTCTGTGTACTTCGTCCACAACAATCCCATCAATCGCTCCCAAAACATTTGAGTTAGAGAGGAAATGCTCTAAGAACCAAGCAGGCCTGCCTTGCCTTGATCCAAATCTTCTTCAAAACTTTTTTTACTTTCAGCGTGTAGCTTGCCAGTTCGAAGTTTGGTGTTGTTTCCTGCATCGAAGGAATTTTGAGAACTGCAGTACATTGAGAGCGGAAGGTGACGGGACTATTCCAAGGCAGTAAATGGATGCCACTGCAGACTCCCTGAGAATAATCTACAGCACCAACAGCAGACTGTGTAAACATTTATGTTCACAAAACAGCCCAGTGTGATTCCACAAGATCCTCCTCACTGCCAGGGTCTGTGGGATTTTGTGGTTATTTGTGGGAGGCTCTGAGACATTCTGGCAGAGTGTAGAAGCCTGCTTAGAAACGTGGGCTGTTTAGTGAATGAATTTAAATTCACCCGGCTCACTTTCTCCTTTGACTTCAGAACCTAAAGCGTGTGGCGGAGGTGTGGATGGATGAATACGCCGAATATGTCTACCAGCGTCGGCCCGAGTACCGCCACCTGTCAGCGGGTGACATGACGGCCCAGAAGGAGCTGAGGAACCACCTCAACTGCAAGAACTTCAAGTGGTTCATGAGGGAGGTGGCCTGGGATCTGCCCAAACACTACCCAATGGTGGAGCCTCCTGCTGCTGCGTGGGGAGAGGTAAGGATTAGTTTATGAAACTGCTTTGATGAGTGTGGTCCAAGATAGAAAACATACAGAGCAATATGCACAGATTGGAAACGTTTATGTGCACCCATGCTTGCACGCACAACTATAAAACAACAGAGCACAAAGGTAGTATTTTAACTTATTATCTAAACTTACTCTTGGATGGATGGATGGATGGATGGATGAGACCTTAAAGGTTGCCCAACTCTAGATCTTGAATAGGTCAGTAAATCAAACTTAATTTTCCCAGCACATTTAATCGTATATGCTCTACTGTAATGCACAGCTGACTGACAGGTGCATGGGAAAATGAAGTGATCTGATAATGAGACAATGGACTCACTAACCCACTATCAGCACTGACACTGCTTTTTAAAGTCTGTTTATTATTCCAGAACTAAAAAGAAAATCTGCCGAGACAAAGTAGGACGAATAACAATATCAAAGGATGTTGGAAAGGAGTATAAATCGCTGAAAACAGCGTTTTCCTCCAGGCTTAATCCAGTTTCTACCCTTTCTAATGCCTAAAGGCTCCTTCCCCAACTCTGGTTCTCGGAACAACCAAACAGGTTGAAATTAGTGTATCTACCATGACCATGCTTTGTGAGCTTATCATTGATTTATTCAGAATCATGGCATGGATCTATTGTGTTTACAAATCTATAAACCACTTCCTTCAGTATGACTTTGTGTTTCTGGTTTCTGGGGCTCCAGCCTTAAATGTCTTATCAAAAGCCTTGAATATTTTAGGCTCCAAAGTTAGGCTTAAATTTGTCAAGGCAAAAACGGACATGGCCATTTGAAAAGGGGTCCCTCGATCGCATACCCCCAGATATCTAAATGAAAATGTGTTTTCTGTAGCCTAGGAAACACCCAATGAACTTCTGGCAAGAGCCCATTCAAGTCCATTTCCAATTTTTCCAAATTGAGGCTCCAATCACAACCATTGAGGCGCACTTTATACAATGACGATAGCGCAGCGACGACAATCAGCTTTTTATTTACATTCAACATGACGGCCACCGAAGCGCAGCAACCTGTATGGCTGTGAATGAACCTTCCTCAGATCCACTCCCAGTTACAACTGAGAAGGGTCTGGTCTCAACCAGGCTAGGTTCTCTGGGTACCCACGATTTTCCGCTTTACAGATATGCTCAGATTTTCCTTGGCAACAATCGTGTGTTGAAAAATGATGTACAGATAGATTATAAGGCATACTATTGTAAAATGGCTTGAAAAATTATATAATAGCAATAATAGCAATAATAGCCATAGATGGAAGAACATTCTCCCCGGGAAGCCACGCCCCTGGACCCCCTTAGGTGTGAGCTGAGCCAGGAATGTTTACAACATGTATCTCCGCCCCTTTATGTATTGTTTATACAAGAGTCAGACTTTGCAGATCTACTAGTCCTACCAAGGTGGTTAGATGCAGGAAAACAAGAGATGACAAATCATCGTTGCTGTGAATGAAGATTGGATTGGGCTGTAGAGTGATCTGTATTTAGCACACACACTGCATTGTGCTATTAAGTGTTTTGACAAAAATGAAATAATAGGTGGATTTTTCCAAACTTAAATGAGGGGTGTGCATCAAACTGGAGATTTGATATTTTTGCCTCCTCGTATCTAAGTATCATCAGAGCATCTTGGGTGCACACCCAGGGGCCAAACATGCCTTTAGGCCCTTCCATGTGTAAAACAACAAACAGCAAACCAGCAGCAAAGGGTCCTCAGGAATGTCAATACATGTTCAGTTGTGTATTAAAAAAGGATGTGGGATATATGTTTTTACACAAGGACATTGGTAAGAGTGGACATATACTGAAATAGGATTATTATACGCTGATCCAAGGTTAGTATTACCCAGATGTCATTTTATAGGAAACGTATGATGAAATACAGTACAGTGGCAAGCAGGGCCACAGCACACACAATCTGTGTAATAAATAAACTTTTCAGACTTAAAGGCAGGGTTGGTAATGTTGAAAAGTTAGCAAGATTTGGATGAAGCATTTCCTCTGGTCTTCGTCGAATCCCCCCCATGCACTCGGGGATCCGCTCGCATACGGACGTGCACTCGCACCGCTGGTGCGCAGCTTCAGAGCAGAGAAAGGAGCGCAATTTTACTTCATGTCTCATTCCCCGATAAGGGGACGACGCACATTGGCATCAGGCGCATACACAGGAGGGGTAGAGTACGTGTAACGGGCAATAAAGCGGACCGCGAGGCAATGATTGGCAGACATTTTTACAGGATTACAGCAGCTTCAGATGACAGATTTATTTTGCTTATTTTTCAGAACCCATAAGTTAGTCATTGCTGTCGGGATGTAACGACCATTTCAAACAATATATAATATAAGTATTATATATTGTATATAACAATATACAATATATAATACTGGGAATAGTTACCAACCATGCCCTTACATTAAAAACACAGGGGCCCTGCAGTAGTCCCTGACTTCATCTCAATGTCTTCTTGTGTATGTTTTGCAGATACGGAACGTGGGCAGCGGGATGTGTATGGAGATCAAACACTTTGTGTCAGGGAGCCCCATCCGCCTGGAGAGCTGTGTGAAAGGGCGGGGCGAGGTGGCCTGGAGTCATGGACAGGTGAGGTGGCATTCAACACTTTCAAATGTCTCATGAGGTCTCAGTTTCCTGACCTAGGAGGTTTTTGTACAACAGTTCCTCTATGCTGCTCTAAATGCTAAAAGGATCATGACACGTGACTACGCTCAAGCAAGTGTTAATGGTTAGACTTACCCATCGACCAGTTCTTTTAGAACTGAACAGAGGGACAGGCCTGTGTGTCTTTGTTCTATATTCAGCTGTACTAACATGGCTCTTGAGATGGCAATGATGGCAATCATTTCTGAGGACTATGGTTACCTGGTCCTCAGATCTCTACAGGGTAAATCCAGACAGCTAGCCAGACTATCTGGCCAATTTGAGGTTTCTGTTGCATGACTAAAAAAACGATTGAAATAGCACTGGCAAAATAAGTTCCGTCCCGAGGCTATTATGCAGTGGTAGCGTCATTGCGTCCTAAATATATAAACATGATTAAGTGAAAATTCTTGCTTAACAACCTTTACAACATGTGCCACTCTCTCATACATTCATCTCAGGTAAGAAACACTGCACACAGAAGTGTTTTTCCTGTAGTAGGGGAAAAATGCTAGAAACCTCAAAAAGAGCACTGGATGATGAGAGCGGTGGGATGTTTGTTACAGCTGATGTGTTCCCTGCAGGTGTTAACATTTGGTTGGAGGGAGGATATTCGGGTGGGTGACCCCGTGCACACAAGGAAGGTCTGCTTCGACGCTGTGTCACACAGCAGCCCCGTCACCCTGTACGACTGTCACGGCATGAAGGGGAACCAGCTGTGGCGCTACAGAGAGGTACGGCAGAGGAAAGTAAAGTATTGTGTTGTCTTTGGTTAGCTAAGCATCATTTAAGTCAATTAATAATCCCAACATGATGGTGACCATCTGTTAATGATTTAATGGACTTTATGTGAGAGAAAATTGTCCCTGTTCCTGTTTCTTGAACTATGTGAAGTGATTCTAGCATCTTTCGGCTTATTCTTCTGGCTCATTTTGTTTGTAGAACAGTGGAACAATCCTGGGAGTCTGTTGCTTTCAGCACGTTCATGTCAGCTCCCACTGCTCAGATCTGTGGGACAGATTTATGTCCCGCGGTGTCTTTTTTGATACTACCAATGAGCGTGCAACAGTCAGACATTTTCAAAAACACCCAGTGGCTTTATAGCTACTGCAGTCAATATTTGTGAACATAGTGAAACATTTAAAGAATGTTTTAAAGAGTCAACTATTTCCCTAAGGAGTTGGGTGAGATCAAACCAGAGCTAAAAGGAAGAGGCGATGTCAGGAGGGAAGTTTTATGAGTTAAGTTTTTTTTTATTTTTTTTTATTTATTTTAGGATGTTTTGCACAGACTTAAACATTTTAGCTCAATCTCAGCCCTGTGGCATTGCCCCTGAGGCATTTTTGTCAAAATCAAGTGTTGAAAGAGTGGTATATAATGTTTTAACATAACAAATCACACTGGAAGTAGTTTATTTGCAAGAAGGTAATGCAAAATATGTTATTTAATAGGTCACTAAAATGCCCCCAAAGTCACATCAAGAAGGAAACAAATACCCTCTGAGCAGGTTGAGGACTTAATAGAGCGTTTTTTTTAACTCCTCTCTTTCCTGCAGGATAAGAGTCTGTACCACCCCGTCAGTAACAGCTGCATCGACTGCAGCCCCAGCGAGCGGCGAGTCTTCATGAACACGTGCGACGCGTCCTCGGCCAGCCAGCGGTGGCTGTTTGAGAGAACCAACGCCACCGTGCTGGAGCACTTCAACCGGGGGGGCGCCAGCTGAGGCGCTGCGGCGCTGAGATGAGGCCTCTTTTAAAGCAAGAGACCATGACGCAACGATCACCTTTGATCAGGTGATTGATGGTTGTTTTACAACAAAATTATGATATATTGCTTTTTTATTATTATTAGAGTCAACTTTCTGTGTGATTTGTTGACAATAATACAAACCGGATCACACCGGCGCTGCCCAGCATCATGTAAATAAACCAAACCAAAAATATTGCATTGTGGTATACTGAAGTAAAATGTAGGATACATCGTATGCACACTCAAATAAGCAGTGCACTGTGGGTGTTTTTTTACAGTGGACTATATAGTGAATGAAATTAACCGGAGAATTCGAACACCACTACGAAATGGCTAACACGCTAAATAGTTAAGGCTACTATACCGATTATTGCACAAACAAACTTTTTTATACCAATTTTATGAAATCCATTTTTAACAAAAACAAATCACAACATTACACATTACGGCAGAGAGCTTTTTTTCAGCTCCTTCTACGTGAGCCCTGTGTCTGTGCGTAATGTAGTTTGTCCTGCGTGTCTCTGCAATGTGTAACGTTAATTCAGTTCAATTCAATTCAATTCAATTTCATTCATAGTATCAAATCATAACAAGAGTTATCTCAGGACACTTTACAGATAGAGTCCAGACCACACTCTATAATTTACAAGGATCCAACAATTCCACCAAGAACAAGCATTTAGTGCAACAGTGGCGAGAAATGAAACTTCGGATGGACCTAGGCTCTTTGTGGGGGGGCATCTCTCTGAGCTGGTTTGTAATAATTGTAGCTGTTGGTATAAGGAAAAGTGCCAATAAAGATAATGGAACTATGACTAGAAAAAATAGTTGTAGCAGGGCGTAGAGCAGGACCAAAGCGGCAGAAAGCAGAGAAGGGGTGCCGTGTCTGCAGCTATACACCCTCCCCTGCCAATCAGCAGCATTATAAGATCTTGGTGCTGCGTGTTTATAAGCTTACTGTCGCTGTTGAGATTTACTCCTTTGGTTTTAAAATTTGGTATTGAATGACCAGGCATTTTTCGGTACCCAGTCCAGCCCAGTGCACCATTTCTGTGATAGAGAACGGTTTCGAACACAGCTAATAGTGCGTCTGTTTCACTGTCCAGATAAGAATGGAAGCTACAAGTGAGCAATGTGCTGCTTCAGAAACATTCCCCGTGGTACAGCAGTGATCCGATGTGCCGGCACAGAGCAGAAGAGCTGGTCGGACCACACACAACATCACCACCTCATACAAGCTTGGGATGAGCAAAAAAGGTAAAAGAAAGACGCGTCAGGCAATCTGCAGTCAATTAAAGATCACTGTTAAAAATACTGAATTAATCTGATTTTGAAAATAAATATATTTCATTCATTATCTCTATTGTGTCCTTCCTTCAGGGTGGGAAAAACCACGGAGAAACCTTATTGTCATCTGGAATTACAGGCAACACGGAGCTCTTACAGACTTTCCAATAGACAAAAAAACACAAACTTGAACTCTGCTGGATCTAATGGATTGTCTATTTGTTTGCCTCTTTAATTATTGCCTTAACAATTCCAACAATAGGAAATACCTGCTGCCTATGTTTTCACCCAATGAACCTAAACAGCATATGGTGACATATGTGGGACAGTTGTAAGTATAAAAAAAAAAGAATTGCAAGAATATGTTTTTTATAGAAGCAACAGGATCTTGTACAGACTCATCTTTAAAGTGCAATTCTTTTTTTCTACTGAGCAAAGAAGCAACAAAATTACATTATGTCCATTCTATCGCACATTGTTTTTTGTTTTCATTTAAAGCTTATTTTTTAATATCTAGACAATTTGCAGGAACCATACTGCTCACACAGGTTCATGAAACAGATTCCTTAGAGGCCTAGAGACCCAGTAGAACACACTTTATATCAAATCAACATCTCTTCAGCTGGGATATATATCAATTGGGAGAGACTTCATTTAAGATTGAGAAGTTTGATTAACATGGTGCACAATAAGTTGAAACGTTAGTCTTTGGCGATTGGACGCCATAGGAACTTTAAAAAGGTGCAATATCTAAGTCTAAAGTCTCCCCCGCCCCGTCCTCATCAGACTTGAAGTTCATGTTGATTGCCAGCCTGAGAACACAGCTTCCCCATCAATGTTGCTAGACGCTTGTCTCACATAGTCAGACATTACTCCACAGCACAGTTAGCAGCTAATGTCATTAATGCCCGTGCTCACGGGGAGCTCTGTACCCAACTGAGAGACGCGTGTTTTCGGCTTAGAATTACAGTAGGAACCACGGTAGGAATACCACTACCTTGTAGTCCTTTTCCATTCGACTAAGAAACTTTTACACTTTATTAGTTTAGAATTACAGCAACAATCGCTACACACACTGCAAACTCAAGGTCCTCTCTTCCCGATTTACAGCCCCCCCTCTCAAGGCTTAAAATGATTCACTGTTGTCGGCTACGGCCGCTGAACTACACGTTGTGAACAGTCGTGGTCCGCTTGCCTGGTCCTCCGTTAACATTAGCCGTTAGCAGGGTTAGCATGGCGACGTTAGCCAGGACCAGTCGGAATCGCTTTACTGGCTGTGTCTCAATTGTTTTTTGCGAGTAACCAACTTCTGGTACTCTAGCAATATAATTCAATGTGAGTACACAAATGTTGACATGACATAAAATGCCCGTAGCTTGTAGCAGTGATAATTTAGCCTGAAGCTAATGCTTACCTGTTAAGGAGGAAATTAGCCAACTCAGAGTTCTTTTGGGCTCTAAGCTGTTTTCATGTTTCAAATACATCTCCAATATGTTGTTTGTCGTCTCTGGTAGAATCGGGTAGAATCTATCACCGTTGATCCTGTTGGTTTGTGTGCTGCTTCCATGGCTGTACTAACGTTACAGCTGTAGCACGCTACGTTTTTACACACCTCGCGGGAAAAAAATATATAAATAGAAGACTGTTTTTTCTATTTTTACGCTTGTAGAGCAGTTCTCTGGTGCATACGCTCCACTATGCGCTGCTCTCGTGTCCGGGTATCTAGTTTTATTGACTATAGTGGAAGTGTAATGTTGGGACATTTGCTCCACACACATTATGCGTGTAATGCAGCCGGTCCTTGAGGCACCAAGTTGGTACTGGCCGGATCGGAGGCCATGGATATAAACCAATACCCCCGGATGGAGTCTAGACACTGGTGGTGATGAAGGGATGAAGATCTGGATGGGTATGAATGTGAAGTGCGGCTTCTGATAATGAAGAGGAACCCTGGGCACTGGGAATGATGGGAACTGGAGGTGAGTAGGGTGGGGTCACATCAATTATACCTGCAGCAGCAGTGAGGAGAACAGATTTATAGTTTGAATGCAACAACACCATTGCTTACGGACTCAACTCAGTTCAGTTTAACAACCAGATTTTGCCAAAGAGTCAGCTGATGAGAGAGCGAGAGAGATTTCTGATATCTTGTTTTTATAAATTTATAGATTGTATATTACGTAATGAAATTATATGTATGTTGTTTTTTTCCATTATTCTTTGGCAATATTGTTTTCCTGACATGCATGCCAAGAAAGCTATTAGAAAAAATGAGACATTACACTAAGCTCCGTTAGGAAAAACTAAACAGCTGTTCATGTCTTTCCATTAACAAACATAAGCTAAAACCAGAGTGAAATACCTACAACTATTGAATTTATTTAATCTTATTGTTTCGCTGTCCAGCCCAAAACTTTCCTGATTTAGTTTTCACTTAAGAAGGTTGAGTAAATAGCTCAATAAATTTTTCAATTTTTTAATTTGTGTTAAAAAAAATTATATCTCCAACCTGGCCTGGGAACGCCTCGGGATCCCCCAGTCGGAGCTGGTTGATGTGGCTCGGGAAAGGGAAGTTTGGGGTCCCCTACTGGAGCTGCTGCCCCCGAGACCCGATACCGGATAAGCGGACGAAGATGGATGGATGGATGGATGGATAAAAGCACCAAAACTGTCAAATGTATAAATAGATAAATTGGAAACAATATAATCCAGTAAAATGTTTCTAAAGTCTTGACTCAGGGTGCCTGGTAGGCTCACCTGGTAGAACAGGCGCCCATATAAGAGGTTTACTCCTCAACGCAAGGGCTGCAGGTTCGACTCCACCCTTTGGCTCTTTTGCTGCATGTCATCCCCCCTCTCTCCCCTTTCATCTCTTCAGCTGTTCTATATAAATGAATGCCTAAAATTACCAAAAAAATAATCTTTAAAGAAAAAAGTCTGGACTCCTAGTAATAAGGATTTGGTAAAAGAATACCTTGAAACAAATGAAAAGGTCATCGGAGCTGAAGATAAATGTCATTCACAGTGAATACATATATATATACATGGTAATGAAACCAAGATTGCTAATAAATTTTCTTATTTTACACGCTTCAAACACAGTGTGCCCACTCGCGAGCAGCGTGCACTTGGAGCGCTCAGGTCCTTGACTCAGCACCTGTATATGAGCAAAGACGTTTTATTGGAAATGTGATGAAACCCGAGGTCACACAAACTCATCATCTGTGCTCCGTCCGGGGAGGAAATCGGCACAGCACGCTCACATTTCCCTAAAAAGAACAGCAGCTGCCCATGCCTGAAGATCATTTTCCACTTTCTCTCATTTTTACTGACAGTGTGAGTCATCCACCACATCCATCTTTTTGCTCTAACATTGTCTTCTTTACACACTATTTCTCTTTAATGACCAGATGTTCCATATAAGTCCTCTGGTAGTCTGGTAGTAGAAAATGTAATTTAACCAAAGATTTTTTGCCTTAACGTGGAAGAGAAGAAAAAAAACTGAGCTTTATTACATAATTTACAGAATACACATGCATGCAGCTTCAGACTTCCATACTGTACTACACATGCTAACAAATGTGATTATGATAATGTGATTAATAATGATAATAGAAAAGCTTTTAAACTCTTGGATGAATTATTGTGGGAGCAATTAAGTTGGTTTATTTTTCTCTTGTGACTAGGTCTACAGCTGCCAGATATTTCAATTTTTAATGCAACTGCCTAATATTTTCCCATTTGACCTCCAAATATCTTCTTTTCGACAAAGTGTAAAAATATTCAAAAAGATAAAAACAAAGAAATTAAACTGGGGCACCTGGGTAGCTCAAATGGTTGAGGGCGCACTCCATGTACAGAGGCTCAGACCTTGCCTCAGCAGCCGGGGGTTTGATTCTAACCTGAGGCCCTTTGCTGCATGTCATTCCCCCTCTCTGTACCCTTTCATATCTTTAACTGTCCTATTAAAAAATGGCCTAAAATGCCAAAAATACACCCTTAAAAAATAAATAAAAGACTTATTTTTTAAGTCTTACTGCTGCTTTAATCACTGTGCCTTCAGCCTGACATCCCATCAGATCCCATCCTGCCTCGGCTTTTAGAATTCGCAGCTCAAAAAGTAAAAGAAAAAGAAATCAGAGATTGTGTTGACTTCTCACTTCTGAAAGAGCGAAGGTAAACATGAAGGAAACTGTCTTCTGCCTTGCACGTGTTTTAATGATCACTGAAACCTACGTTGGCACTCTCACACAATTCATTTACGTTCAGTGAGAAGTCAACAAAATCTCGGGAATTTATTTGACTTTTTGAGATGCGAAGTCTAAAAGTTGAGGCAGCGCTGCGAAGGCACCTAACCCCATAGACAGTTAAAGAAATGGACCAGCAGATCCCGTTGTTCTGGACGGAGACCAGTGAAGTCTATTAGAAGCTCTTTCCCGGTGATGCTGAGCGTTACTGCGCAGCCTCCAACTGAGCTGGAAGACGTAGATGTGACGTGAGCAACCTGTCTGAAAGCTGTAAGTCTTCTGGTAGCTGTGCAAGAGAAATCTCAATCATTCCCAATCAGCAGAGACGGAGAGGTAGGTATATGTTAGGAGATAACATAGGTACAGGCTAATTACTGCTAACTAACATGCTAGTTAACATTAACATAGACACAGGCTAATTACTGCTAACTAACATGCTAGTTAACATTAACATAGGCACAGGCTAATTACTGCTAACTAACATGCTAGTTAACATTAACATATAGGCACAGGCTAATTACTGCTAACTAACATGCTAGTTAAAATTAACATAGGCACAGGCTAATTACTGCTAACTAACATGCTAGTTAACATTAGTAATAACAGCTGATGGAAGTCCAAACTGTCTGAGAGCTTACCCTGTACTATACAGTGATTCCTCTACTGTGCGACAGTAAGTTGCGTGGTTATGACACAATTGTTAGCCTATATTTACAAAAACGTCTGCTACAGAGCCATAACGTGAGCTACAAGGTAACGGAGCCTTTTTTACATTGTTTTACAGCCTGTTTTTTTTTTTTTTT
This sequence comes from Etheostoma nigrum, assembly GCA_029931835.1. Classification (NCBI taxonomy): domain Eukaryota; kingdom Metazoa; phylum Chordata; class Actinopteri; order Perciformes; family Percidae; genus Etheostoma; species Etheostoma nigrum. Next base: position 2,706,425 of record CM057249.1, read on the forward strand.
TTAAATAAACAACGGACAAATAGAGTCTTTAAACGCTTCAGATGTAAAGTTATTCACTGTTAAAGTGTCGCCAAAATGAATGGGAGTCACTGGGATGCTAACTGCAGGTGATGGCTTGGTAGCATCAAAATGGCGCCATAGGAAGCTACGCTTAGAGAGGAGAGGCTGACCTCCTTGCCTAACCCTAACCGTTGCCTAATCCTAACCGTTGCCTAATCCTAGTGCCTGGAAGGCGACATTGTGGGCTTAAAACACTAAACACCGCAGAAGGCACAATGATTAATGGAGCAGTACGACTATGTTAAAGCATAAAATAATAAGTAGTTGAAATAATAAACACAAACATGAAGGGAACAGTCATCTGCCATGCACGTGTTTTAATGATCACTGATATCCTCAGTGGGCTTTTTCACACAAATAATTCAAGCTTAAGGATGGTAGACAGACTCTCATTGGTTGTGTTGTTCTCAAGTGAAATGTGTTTAAAGTCACACACATTTAGATTAAATTGAATATTTGTATCCACTTTCTGCAACATGACTGTGAGCGCTGTTTGAAAAAAGTATGTGATTGAAACGATGACATCTCGACCTCTCAACAAATGCAGAGACAATCAGAAGTGGACGGCAGGTAATCTTCACAATGACTGACTCTGGAGCTGTATGCCTGATGCACTGTGTCGAGTCAATTTTACAACAGCGGCAGAGACCCAGCGTCATTGAAATTCCATTTCTAACACGTAGCTGATAACTCTTCTTATGACCGGTAAATTGCTTTTGATGATGCGCAATATGAACATCAGGCAACATGAAATGGAAAGAAGGATGTGAGTCGGGGCTGCACGACATGAGGAAAATGTGCGATAAATATATTGCAATAATGATATGACTCGCATTGAATAAAACATTGAAAAGTGTACCCAGTACTGCTTTTCGGCTGCAGTCAGTACTCTGCAAACAAATGGCATGTTGAATTTAAAACAAGTGAACGGTTCTGGTTAAAGAAGAAAACGGCTTCTCTGACACGCGGCAATAACGAGATGGTTAAGGACACACGAGGGACATGAACCCCGCTCTCCAGTGTTTGAGCCACCCCCCCCCCCCAACCAAACTCCCTACAAGGAATTTCCCCCTTATATACTATTCCCTAAACCCCGTCTAGATGCTGCTCTCCCCAGCTGTTTCATCTGTCCCCGACCTGGCTGTAACTCCATGGATTTTAAGTAAATGCACAAATATCTGTGTTTATACAATTATTTATGGAGGTGAGACATGGAAAAACAGTTTTAGAAAGATGAAAATATATTTGAGCCCACCAGGTAGGGGGGGTCGAGTTTTCCCATGTTATCCTATGGAGACTGACGGGCAGGGGCGTGTTATTTTTATGTCCAGTGGTCTAACCCACGTAAAAACCTAGTGAAACGACATTTTCCACAATAGAAACATGATATAAATGGAAAAACATACTGTTCTAGCTATAAAAATGTCATAATCATCCACAGTGCATGATATTTCAATAATTACTTCATACGCGCTTCAGGATGACGGCAATTAGTTATTAACAGACATTCACAAAGACGTATAGCCCTGCAACAATCTATCTAAAATAACACCTTTTGGAAGTACCATCCATGATATACAGTAAAATATTAAAGTTGTTGGAAGTTTATATGGTTTAAACTGTATGTTTCATTCGTCCCCGCATGCTGTTTTATTCATCCCGTCCAGGAGGGACAGATGAAACATTACGCACGTCCCACTTTTGCGGTAATAATTCCTGAACGGTTTTGTTCAAAGCTGAAAATGCAGCTGTATTTGACAGATGACACGTGTAGGTTGCTAGTGACAAAATATCACCTTTCAGTGTGATATAACCGCTTTGTAAATTACGTTTAATTAAAAAGTGTTTCAACTGTCCCGGCTCTCCCCTAGACTAAGTCGCATGTATAGGAGATAAGACTGAGTCCTTTTTAAATGAAATATGAAACAACTACTAGTGAAAGTGCAGTTTCTCTCTCCGGGGGAAACGCTTGCTGCTAGTCTGACTAATAACCCAAGGCTGCTCCTGCCTTCTGATTGGCTCAGTCCGGGGAGCCAGGACAGGTGTGACAGGCCCATTCTGCTCATGACCTATCGGCTGAATAATTACGGCTAACCTCCTTCTCCAAAGGGCTTTGCTGCTATAAACGGCCCTGCTGTCACACACTAATGGGAAATCACGGCCCTGGCAGTGTCGCAGCGGCAGGCTCCAGTCGCAGGGGACTTGGGTGGACGTATTGGGGTCAAATCCTTTAACACGCCTCGCTGTTACAAGGGAAAAAAAAATCGGATTGGAGCTGTTCTACAAAGGTGTCTCCATGTTTGTGCAGATTTAAGTCAGGATGTCATGGTTTTGTTTTTTTTCTCTCTACATTGACAAAGAACTTCTATGCACATCACATGATTTCATTCTGCATGAAACGTGAATTCTCATGAATGGGTTAAATTTTCTATTTTATTTATAGTATCAAATCCTAACAAGAGAGTTATCTCAAGACCCTTTTCAGATAGAGTAGGTCTAGACCACACTAGACACACAATGTATTTTGATTTTGCCCCCATGTGAACTTCGCTCCCCGGCTTGTAAGCGCTGCACAATGTCATGTTGACATTATTTTCCATTGGATATTGACGTGCATAAATAAGTGTTTGGGCTGGGCTGGCAGAGTGGCACTGTATGCATGATGGTGTTTTGTTGTGCATGATCAACCCCTCCCCCCCCACCCCCCCAAAAAACAGTTTTTTTCCCCAGAAATGGCACCCTACGTATTAATAAACTTTACTTACTTATCCTGTCCTCTTACAGTCTGATTTTGATATTGTCAAAATCCTACCCCAAGTTTTAAGCGTCCAAAGTTTCATCCTCTTCAACATAACAGCTTGTCCCTCACGCTGCATATATTTTATCATCGCCCTTCTGGCTGTGAAGCGACTATTCGTTTCCCACTCTGCAGCCTGTCTGAGGCTCAGTGACTTAGTTAAATACCTGTTGTCCCATTTACATAAACTCATTCAGCCTGCGTGAGTAAATAACCGACTGGAGCTGCAGAATGACAACGGCGTCGAGCAGGAACTGCAGCTCATTGTGCTGCAGTCAGTAACTCGCTATTGTTGGGCGACAAACACACGGCGCGGCTGTCACCTCCGTCTTTGAGCAGATTTATACAGCATGCTATATATTCTGTTCAGGTCGCCTCCACCAGGCACACCTCCAACAGCAGCTCTTCGCCGACGCTTCAGCTGAGAGAAAGTCGTAAAGAATGTCAATGTTTACATTGCATATCAACGTCCTCTGGCGTTTCTATGGTTTCAGTCCATTTACTAAAATCATCTGTTTACTGCTGTAATGTAGTTTTGAGTGTTATTTACACCCACCAGGCAGACAGTATTTTCAATGTATTTAAATGTCCCATGGCATGAAAATATCACTTTCTGAGGGTTTTTAACATTAATCTGTGTTCCCCCAGCCTGCCTATGGTCCCCTAGAGGCTAGAAACGGTGATAGGTGTAAACCGATTCCTGGGTATCCTGCTCTGCCTTTGAGAAAACGAAAGCTCAGATTGGGCGATCTGGAATATTCCCCTTATGAGGTCAAAAGGAGCAAGGTTATCTCCCCTTTCTCTGCTATGCCCGCCCAGAGAATTTGGCCCACCCATGAGAGAGAGACGTCATGTCTCAAAAACCATCTACAGCCTATCACAGATCAAATAGATCATGTGTAATACTGTATATCTGGCTGTTTTACACTCTTTGACCAACAGTTGGCATTGTGAGCAAATTAAGCCTTTTGCGAAACACTTTGCTTTAGCCCGGTCCTACCAGTCTCTGGTGCATTAGCCCGGTCCTACCAGTCTCTGGTGCATTAGCCCGGTCCTACCAGTTTCTGGTGCATTAGCCCGGTCCTACCAGTCTCTGGTGCATTAGCCCGGGCCTACCATTCTCTAGTACATTAGCCCGGTCCTACCAGTCTCTGGTGCATTAGCCCGGTCCTACCAGTCTCTGGTGCATTAGCCCGGTCCTACCAGTCTCTGGTGCATTAGCCCGGTCCTACCAGTCTCTGGTGCATTAGCCCGGTCCTACCAGTCTCTGGTGCATTAGCCCGGTCCTACCAGTCTCTGGTGCATTAGCCCGGTCCTACCAGTCTCTGGAGCATTAGCCCGGTCCTACCAGTCTCTGGAGCATTAGTCCGGTCCTACCAGGACATGTTGTACTGACAGTATAAAATATATAATTCATTATAATTCATTCCATTTTGTTGTCTCTATTTCTTCACCTACACTGTCATATGCACACACGTCACATAGTCCATAGGGTATGTCACGTAGTTGGTCCCGTGTTGGCACGGTAACTGGCCAATGAAACATGATCATTATGGCGTTTCGAGCTCTAAGTCAAACACATCTAACCCACACAGCCTCCACAAAATAAACTAATTTTGCATACTTTCAACATATTGCGATAACAATATCGAGTTTATATCTTGCACCCCTCGATATAATATTGCGCAACATGATATTGCGATAACAATATTGAGTCTATATCTTGCAGCCCTAGTTTAGCTTGGCTGTTATTTGACAACATGTCAGCATGTTGGTCTTTCTGTCCATTCCTTTCACATTGTTGGGTGTAAAGGGGCATTGCAGCCTCTTTAGGTTTTAGACGTTTGCTTCACATGTTTTGTGTCATTCCTTTAAATATCATGCTGGAGACATGAGTGGGAGATTGAGACTCTTACTTTTGATTGGTGGGCTCTGAATCCTCTAAGCACATTGTGGAATGACATCTGCAAAATCCGGCCAATCCACAGAAAAAAAACTGCCAGATGTGTACAGCAGGGCGGGGCTGAGGGGGATGTGAACCCTGGGTTTCTGAGATTGCAGAGAAGTGCTCACTTGAAAGCGATGAAGCTGAAAAGAAAACACTTTTCTTTCTGCTCTGAACCCCTGATGGCCTATCATTTTAATTCCATTTCATCTTGCTTTAAGTCTCCATTCTCATGGCACGCAGTGCGTTCAATCCTAAATTAGAAGCATTCATTAATGCTCGAGGGGTTTTGTTCTGTATGGATGAAGGCTAAAAAAAAAAAAAAAAATCCACCTGCTCACATTGGTCTAAATCACAGCTCTGAGCTCTTCAGAAGGTATGTTTGTGATCAAGTGGTGTAATTTATCACACTCAAAAATACTATAAAAAGGACTAAATACTCATAACTTTCACATATTTCCTCTCTCTTTTTAATTAATTTTTATGTTATTTTATAATAGTCCACATGGTGACTTTATAAATTTCCTGTAACCCAGGCAACACCAAACCAATTCTGATAAATCAATCAATTGTCAAAAGCTCTCATGCTTGGCCCACATCCTCATTTCCTCCTCTCATCCATCCACAACGAGGTTTATTCCCCGCACAATGTAATTAATCACAGGAAGGAAACCAGTATATGTAATGTATGTACTTTACATGCATTTTTTGACAAAAAGCCATTACAGATAATCTATAAGAGAGTCCGAGAAATACCTGACGGACCACAGAACAGATAAAAGCATGATGTGTTCATATTATTTCGCTATATGCTTGAGTTAGGCTCTTCTGTGAACCATTCAAATATCTACAAAATGTATTCCACTGTAATTTGTACGTATGTATGTATTCAGCGTATGTATTACTATAGTACCTTTGGTGTCATTTTGAGTGTCTACATTGAGTATATGTTTACATGCACACCAATATTCCACTGTTAATCCAATTATGACAATATTCTGAAGTTCAGGTCATGTAAACAGCTTGTTCTGGTGGGATATTCTAACTGAGGCCCTTTTTCCAAATATGGCATTTTCGGATTAAGACATAGAATATTCTGATGTTATTCTTATTATTAGGTTTAAGAAGCATTTGGACATGTTTATAGCACATTCTGAATTTGGGTCTTAATCGGGGTTTTTTATCACAGATTACGGCCTCTTGCCTGCTTACGGCTTACAGTCAGCCCTGTGCGTTGCTATGGTTACCCTACACAAACCAACTAGCCAACATTTTGCAAGGCTGCAGACCCGATAAGGAGAAACGCACTAGCAAAGACTTGGATGTCAACATTGCTATCGACCTTCTCCAGGGTTGACCCCGCCACCACTCGGGAACTTTAACCCTCGTGTTGTCCACCGAGCAACTTTTGGTTTTTCTGGCTCAAAATTTAAACCTTTTTTTCAACGTTTTGGTCGTCTTTTTCAAAACCTTTGTTGCTTTTCCCCCTGATGTTTTTGTCAATTTTTTTCTGAGCCTTTTGACGGTTTTGTGGGTTTCTCTCCCCACCCCCCCCCCCCCCACAGTTTTAAAGCTTTTTTGGATATTTTAGTCACTTTTTTCCAATGTTTTTTTATAAAAAGTTTTTTAACGCTATGAAATTAAACAAAACATCCAAATTTAAAGAAAACAGTTTATTTCACTTGTGAAGAGCGTTGTGTGGAAGAATCTGCGTTATTTTTCTTAAAATTTGGCTGAAAGACACTTTTCTGATAAAGATTTTTTTTTTCAAAATGGGTTATATTTTACTTGAGGACACAAGAGTTAAAAAAAAACAAAAAATCACATTTTGCCCAGCTACATGTAAAAAGGAATATTAGTGGAGTATTCACTTTCTTTAGCCATGTAAACCGCTTAGTCAGAATATCGTCTTTTTCAGAATAAAGGGCAAAAACCAGAATATGATGTGCATTTAAACGTAGTGTGTGTTGACATGGTGTCTCTCTATGACCATTTGAGCCGGGTCATAACAGCGTCACATCGACTGATGCTGTATATGAGCGTGAAAATCTGCGTAGGCTGGGTTTGATGGGCTTGTGGTGGAGTTTGTGTCTCAGAAAAGGGGAAAACAAGACTTTCACCCAGGTCTGCATGAAGGTCTACGTAACCCTAACCCTGATGGTCATCTCCCGGTGCTCTGTTCCCGTCCCACAGTTGCGGTTTCTAATCTAAACGGCTAAAGCTAACGGACCGCTTTCCATTATGTGACAGATTGGTACATAATTTTGTAAAAATTGTTTTGCGAAGATTTTTGTACGATATCAACGTGTTCATGAGAATGTGCTGCTTGGGTACATGATGAATGAGTTTTGCTGAAGAAGAAAGAAAGTTTGATGAACAAATTTAGCTAAATGTCAGGCAATGTATTTCAATTTGGGCAAAATAGTTTGCAGAATAAATTTCATTTCAAGTCTTCCTAAGCGACTGTTTTGTATTTAAGGGGCTACCGGAGGAGTTTTGGGGGGTTTAGTCAAAAGAGACTTGACTCTCCCTTTGCCAATAATACATTCTTCTATGACCCTCCAATGATTAGGAAAAAGACATGACCCTCATCAACATAAAGATGTACAGATGTTTTACAACCATGACATACAAGACTTAACCTCTGCTTTCTCATCTGACACATCACACTCCACTGTTATGTGATGTATATTTAAATGCACTCTTCATGTAAGTTACTCCTCTAGTAACCTAGTACTCACATGAAATAAAAAGATAAAACATTTAGACCATTCAACAAAGCACGCTGGGTAATATCAAACCTGCGATGAGGGTAGAGTGTGAATATACTCAGTAAATGTCTTGCAAGGCTTCGCATCAGATTTGAATGATTATTTTGTACAGTGGGGAAAAGGTCAAAGAAATTAACATTGTTCCGCTGGCGGCCATGAATGTTAAAAGCAAATTACATGAAAATCTGGCCAAAGTTTTGGTAAACGGGAAATTCTGGTCCGACAGCGGCACTAGAGAAGAAGGCGGCAACCTGCTGCTCCCTATGGCTTTGACAAAAAAATACATGGAAATGAATAAGGGTCATTTTTAACCCTTGTGTCCTTCGGGTCCCGGAGACCCATCCTGCACTCAAAGCCAATTCCCACTAGCCTCATCTCATCCTCAGGGGTCCAGGGACCCGTATTTTACTGCTACCGTGGCCTCGGCCTACGGGGTCCCAGAGACCCATTCTGCACTCGAACACATGTCCCACTAGCCTCATCTCGTCCCCCTGGGGTCCCGAGACCCATCCTGCCCTCGAACACGTGTCCCACTAGCCTCATCTCGTCCCCCTGGGGTCCAGAGACCCATCCTGCACTTGAACACGTGTCCCACTAGCCTCATCTCGTCCCCCTGGGGTCCCGAGACCCATCCTGCCCTCAAACACGTGTCCCACTAGCCTCATCTCGTCCCCCTGGGGTCCAGAGACCCATCCTGCACTTGAACACGTGTCCCACTAGCCTCATCTCGTCCCCCTGGGGTCCTGAGACCCATCCTGAACTCGAACACGTGTCCCACTAGTCTCATCTCGTCCCCTTGGGGTCCCAAGACCCATCCTGCACTCTAACGCATTTCCCACTACCATCATATTGTCCTTCAGATGTATTTTCTGCTACCGTGGCCTGGTCCTCCAGGGTCCCGAGACCCATCCTGCACTCAAACGCGTTGAATAAAGTAAACAAGTCCCCTTGACACGAAGGACAACTCAAGGGTTAAACATTTGAATTTTGTATCGTTGAAGGCCTAAAGTAATTCTTACATTCTCCATTTATGCAACATGGCATTTCAGCCAACTAAAACTAAACTAAAAACTACGTCTACGGCTCCGTGGAACCTCAATAGCGGCCCTGAGTTTCTTTTGACTAGCTTTGGATTCCAAATCCAAATAAATACGTGTCGAAGGAGAATTGTGTGCACAGATTCCTTTGCTTTCCCCGCTAATGCTGTTAGCTTACTGTTAATGCCTGATCTGAGGCAAAAGTTAGAATTACCCCTGATTTTAGAAGGTTTTATGGCTCCAGACACATTTCTTTGGACCAAACATGACTGTTTTGATAATAAAGGTTGCCGACACTCGCCCTAGATCACAGGCCAAGGGGTCTTTAAAATCATTCATAGTCATCATTCATGTTCTGGGGAACACAAATGGCCAAAAGCAAATGTAATAGCAATCAGGTTTGTGAATTGCAGTTGGTTGGATGATAGCTCGAAATACATTACAGACACATCCAGATTAAATTTAGATAAACAACATCTAATGCAAAAACCAGCCAAGCACACACAGGAACATTATCCTTGCAGAGCGGATGGCAGATATTCTATAAGAATTCTTCATAGCCCCAGTTACTGCTGAACAAGGAGGATCGGGAGAGGAAACAATCACACCCTGCAATATCAAATGGGTTTTTAGCGAGGATGAACTGGCCGTTTCATCTGCCATAACGGCTTTGTTGTATTGTTTTCTCAAATTAAACGCAGCTGCAGAAAAGAAAAAAAAACAACACATTTACTGTATTGGTTTATTCAAAAACCCATTCACAGCAGGCGCTGAGCACGGGGTTTTCAGAAAACTCTTCTTCTGGGCTCTTATCCAAGGGAAATCTCCTAAATGGAGAACCAGCGTGTGTAAACTAAAGCTTCCCTCAAAGCCGTCACCTGGGTGCGGCTCACAAAGACCAACCATGTCAGATTTATGATGATGAATTGTTATGAGACCTTCGTCACTAAAGGAAAAAAAAAAAGTATTAGGATTAGTGTTGTATTAGTAGAAAGTCTACGTCAAATTAAAGGAGAGGTCCACTCATTTTGTAAAGCCTAGCATGGATGCATTTTTTCAGACTGGCAGTGTTATATGAGTGCAATGCTAAATCGCTGGAGTACTCGTTTTGAAAACTGAGCAAATTATTCTTGTTTTCATTAACCCTTGTGTTGTCCTCCCGGGTCACAACAGTTTCCACTAACACCACCTTACTAGTTTTACACGACTTTTTTGAATTCATGGTCAATAACTCTCATTTATATAAAATTATACCTAATATGAGTTAAAAAGAGTATGAATTATTTTGACTAATAGTTAAGATCAGAGGAATGAAAGTGATTAATTGTATTTGCAAAGAGCGATGTTTGCATACTAAGGAATCCAATCCATTTTTTTGTGGTAATTTGGTTAAAAAGAAACTCATATTTTCCTAGGACCTATTTACTGTCAGGGCCCGCCCTCATACTCTGGAACTGACTAGCTAGCAGTGCTTACCTAGCTACTGTGAATGTGCATATTTCCCGTATTTAAGAATGATTAAACTGCAAGTGATGCACGGGCATCACTGTCCGGCCCCGACCGGCCCCGTCAGACTCCGCCTACCAAGAGCCTGGCTCTGTCCCAGGTTTCTTCCAATTTTTCCTTACCACTGTTGCTTGCTCTGGAGGGAATTACTAGAACTGTTGGGTCCTTGTAAATTCTGGAGTGTGGTCTAGACCTACTCTATCTGTAAAGGGTCTCGAGATAACTCTTGTTATGAACTGATTATATAAATAAAATTGAATTGAATTTGAGCCCTTTCTTCAAAAGTTGACTTAACCCGAAACTTCCTCAGGCGCAGTCCAACAGACCACTGAGATAGGGAAGGGCACCCACAGGGAGCTTGGGAAGTTGAGTGTGTTGGGGGGGGGGGGCACAATTGTTACTTTCTTGAGCAATTAAATATATCTCTTGTTCTGCATGTTTTGTGATATACATGCATAAAAAAAGTGCCTAATTTATGTCTACACAGAAGAAATATAACTATTATGACTGATGATTTTTCACTAGGCTATTTTTGGCATTGTGCCCTACGCACAGCACGTGATGTGCGTGGCGGGAGCGGCGGAGCTGGGTGGATGGGTCAAAAAAACACAGGACTTTTACCCAGGAAACGGGATTTGTGTCCCTTTTTGTCACTGAAACGTACATTTCGTAACATTTTCGTAACTCCACCCTTGAACTTTTCCTAAACACAGCTGTCCCGATCTTGTGCTGCATGTCTGTCGCCAAGAGTCCCAGCCATGCCCCCCTGCGTCCGACTGAGACGCTACGGGTATTCTTTGCGGTAGTAACAAACGCCAAAGTCACCTGACCAAACGCCGCTATTTGACGCGCTGGGAGTGAGAATGTGTTAAACCAAACAGTATATGTACCAGAAAACTCCATCTATGTCTACAGTCTAACTACTAACCAAGAGTCTAACATGCTCAGTAGTCAGAAGTGGTTGATAATTCTCTCTGATTTCGGCCCTTTGAGCTATTCATATTACAGATTGACGTAATTCCATAATAATCTCAAAGTATTGATACATGCAGGTTTAAGTTTCCCAAACTGAGCTTAATTCTTTCCCATCACAAATGCGTTAGAAATACTGGCTGTGTGTTAATCTTCAGACTTTTATATTGTAAACATGACCTACTTAGTTCAGTTCCATCCAGCCTATAAAATTCATTAATCCTTCATGGAGCAATTTTCATTGCAGACATTAAATCAAATACTAAAAACACACACACACACACACACACACACACACACACACAGAACAACCTTCAGAAACTTGCTCGATGTTCAGCAGCATGAATCTGTCACACACAGAAGCGTGAAGAGTGAAGAGCCTCTCTAATGTGGCTGCCTTGCCTCCATTCAGTGTCCCAAAAAGCCTCCGACTTGTCAAAGTAATTTTCTTCACTTGAAATTAGCTGCTTCTAATAAAATTTTAATTCAGTTATTACATGCACAGTAACGCCTCGAGTGCTGCCCCTAAGCCCCGTCTGGTTTATGGAAATGTATCCAGATGCACTTAAGCCTCATGCAAATGAATTTTAATTTGGAAGAAATTGGTTCTATTCATTAACGCCACATTACGCGAGCTAGGAAAGGAATGTGACCATTTGTCTCTACACATTGACATCAGTTTGATTTGGCTGGAAAAGAGTGTTCTGAAGGATGACGAGCTCGCTCCTTTCAATACTCACAGGGCCCTATGAAGTCAGTAACTACATTTACACCAAATTACTTTCTGTGAGAACTTGGTGCAGTCTCCTCTGTTGCAGCTGCTCCAGTAATGGCCTAAAATCTATTTCAGGAAGGAGAGAAACTGTGACTGATACAAGTTAAATATCTCAGGAGAAAACCCCGATTAGACATGCACTCGTATCAGGATGCGTCTAATGCACTGTTGTAGCAAAAACAGTGCATTTTGGAGTGTTTTGGTGATCCTCTCTGGGATGAAAAAGGGATGCCAAATAGGTGCAAGGAGCTGTATCTCATGACAGCCTGACAGCTTTTTAATAATCTGTCTCATCCAGGCTTCTCTTTCCATAAACTGTGTTTACAAATTTACAAACCGCTCGCAGCACAAGCTGTCTTCTGTTTTTACACTCTGAAATATTAAATATTAGCAGTGGTCCTCATGAATTTAAGATGGATTCTCACATCAGTGTTGCTTTTGCAAAAGCTGTCAGCATGTTTTAGTGAGGAAGGGACTCGGCGTCACAGTGTGAGATCATTACTGTAACCTGATTCAGTCGATGTGTGTGTCTTGTTCAAAGGTACTCGACCAATCCTGCCACATTATTCATGGTCGCTATGCTAATCGAGGTGTAGCAGCGTGTTTCTGAAATACATTCTTAAACCTCATGTCTGTGCAAGAGTCACTCCCTAAAGTCCCTGAGTAATATTCTTAAGTAATGTCAAAGCGTTTAAAATATTCTGACCTCAAGAGTATGCATTTCAAGTTATATATGAAGTGTCCTAAACGTTTTCTTAAACAGTTTTATTCTACACAGTTGTTCATTTCTGTGTAATTTGTTTGTTTTTCATGAATGCACCATCCACCAAAAGGCAAATTCCTTGTAAGTGTTACTTACTTGGCAATAAATCTGTAGACCTGCAGAAACAAATTGTCCAAGTCCTTGAAGGCAATTTAGTAAAGTGACTATTTTAAAGTCACACAAAACAATTTACACTACACTGGCGCTAAGAGAGTTGCAATCACTTGCACAGCAGATGTGAGGACGTGCGTTGGTGGAAGATAATACAGACCCAACACTGGAAGTGGGCTCTTTTATTTTCACTCACCTGTCACCACCTGAATTGAATTGATCTCTTTTGGTAACTTGGATATTTATCTGTGTAACACAAGAACATCTGTGTATTCCAAGCCTCCCTCGTATGCTGAAACAATGCCACACAATGACTGTTGTCTCAGAACAGGTTTATGTTCTCCCCCCCTAAAATAACATTAACTCAAACTTAACACTGGAAAAACAGGCTACAGCTAAATTAAGACTTTACAGTATAGAATACTTGTTTCACTATAGAAACAAGAATTGATTGATTGTAATTTAAATGAGCACAAGTTTTATTTTGAGGGTGTTTTAAGATTATTACATACTATCTCAGCTAGCGGTTAGCCAAATTAGCTGTTAGCTAAACTAACGTTAGCTTCCCGGTGGAGGCTAACGGCAGACCGCCAAAACTCAGAGTGTGGAACAGATCGTGCAGCGTCGTAAATGCTCAAAACAGGATTATCATCTGCGCATGCGTGAACATCGTGCAGGTGACACAGAGGACAATATCATAACTATATACTCTAACTAAAATAAGGCACACGGATGGATGACTGTATTTTCCCACTAGATTGACATTAAATCCTGGGATTACTGAGGTAAATTTGATATAAGAGAGATATATGAGATGTAATGGCTGATGAATTTAAACGTTGATCTGAGTGTAAGCCACTCCAGGCAGGACTGTATTAGACTGGGCTGCGTTTGGACTGCACTGCCAGACAGCAGAGAGTGGCCTTGAGTTGTGTCAGAGTCGACCTCGGAGGATGTTCTGCTGACAGACCTCATCAAGATAAAACGCCTTCCCTTTCTGCCTCTGGGTAATAACTACTCCACCTGCAGAAAACAACACATGGCTGAAATGTCAGATGGCTTTTAGTGCTTGAACACAGATTAAATCCCTGAAAAAAAAAACATGTACTAGGGTCTCCAGTCAGTGCCCTTGATCAAGGCACTTACTCAGATCTGGAGTTGGTCCCGGGGGGCTGTAAATGGCCGCCCACTGCTCCCTGGAGGTATGGGTCAAATGCAGAGAATGAATTTTGTTACATGTACGTGTATGTTACAATAAAGTACCCTTACCTTAAATCATCATAGTAGTACAGACTGGAGTAGAGAATCAGTGGTGGTCAGTACATTTAACGCCACTGACTTATTTGATGCATCTGTATTAACAATCTAAAATTGTCTTAAATAGTAATGAATCCTTCACAAGTGAAGTATTTTATTAGAACTACTATTTCACAGTAAATAGCCTATATGTACAATTTACTTAGAATACTTCTGCACATTTTTAACATAGGACTTTCACTTGTAGTATTTCTATATATCTATACAGTTTGACATTCTATATACCCCGGCATCACATTTTACCAAGGTTGTATGTCTCTATGCTTAGACTACAGGTGTTTTCCCACCTGACTTGTTGGCACTCGGAGACGGACCATAACTACCGAACCGTAGTCTCGCTTTGCCAGACATCCACAATGCTATGGAGGGTCTGGCTAGTCCACACAGCATTCCTGGAGGGGGCAAAAATGTGCTCTGGTTTCTCTGGCATTTCTTTAAACCAATCACAATTGTCTTAGGCGGGGCTAAGCGCCGGACGGAGCAACAGTGCCGCTGTAAAATACTCTCAGGAAGGAACTTGTTCTGGTGGAACATGTGTACGTTCAAAAGTAGTTTTAGTCATTCAACAGAAAACTCAGATTGGAAAGATAGTCTAGCTAGGTGTCTGGATTTACCCTGCAGAGATCTGAGGACCAGGTAACCATAGTCCTCAGATTGGACAGATAGTCTAGCTAGCTGTCTGGATTTACCCTGCAGAGATCTGAGGACCAGATAACCATAGTCCTCAGATTGGACAGATAGTCTAGCTAGCTGTCTGGATTTACCCTGCAGAGATCTGAGGACCAGGTAACCATAGTCCTCAGATTGGACAGATAGTCTAGCTAGCGGTCTGGATTTACCCTGCAGAGATCTGAGGACCAGGTAACCATAGTCCTCAGATTGGACAGATAGTCTAGCTAGCTGTCTGGATTTACCCTGCAGAGATCTGAGGACCAGGTAACCATAGTCCTCAGAAATCAGCCGCAGGTTAGAGCGCCAACACAAAGGAAGCCCAAGGCAACGAATATCTGGCCTAAAAGAGTCAAATCCATTGAAATTTGTGCAGCAATCCCGGAAGTGGAACATCTAGGATATAGACTAACTGAACCAGGACCACCTACTCAAGGTCTCGGTCCTGTTACTAAACGGGAGGGAACGTTATGTTTGTGGTTGCGTGGTACACACACACACACAAATTATTTTGCATAAATAATACACTAGAGCTGAACGTAGACACAGCCTGCGAGTTTTACTGAACTTGAAGCTGCGAGCGAGGAGAGAGTGACTAAATAATAAATGAAGAAAGGATTCTGGTTTTCCAGCTTGAGTTATGTCGATGCTTCACATGCCAGCGAGTTTGCATCCAGGAATATAAGATTGGGGCTGGGTAAGACACGATGCTCCTTATCACGCAGGTCAACATTATGAAAAAAAATATCACGCCTTGAAGATGGTTTCCTATTTGTGAATAGCTCTTGAAATAAAAGTGAATGATTTATACTTAAATCACAAAATGCAGAATGACAAGAGGGCAACCCTACATCAGTTTGAGTCAAAAATGTGTTGGTTGAGAAATCCTGTCAACAGTCCTTTATATAATAATTCAAATGGATCCATAACCACTAAACTTTGTTTTCAGAGAATACAGCAATACTGACTTTGAACTTACATATGTAAATAATTCTAGAAGGTGCAGATCTCTCCATTCACCTTTCCGTCAGCTCCACAAAATGTATGTTGAATTGTCTTTTTTACAAATAGTAATTAACGTGTGTGACGTTGGACAGGGATGGGATGTGGCTACGAGTAGGGTTGGGTACCGGAACCCGGTTCCACTATGGAACCTACGCAACCGTTAGAAAGCACATGGGAATTAGAATAAGCTGACCAGATTTCTCAGACAAAATCCGGGGACATTTTCAGCTCAGAAGCGTAAATACCTCCAAAACAGGTCATGTTTTTAATTTTTGTAAAAGTTAAAACGGGGACACTAGACCTAGAGCTGAGTATCGGATACAATCTAAACTATTGAGGAAAGATTTTCCTTTGACATTGATGCAGTATGAAACGAGATCGCTGCAGTCGGCAGCAGAGAAACAAGCTACAATGGAAGTTAATGGGATAATTGTCCAGCTTGTATTTACGTTCATAAAGTGCTCGTTTTGCTGCTGACAGACTCAGATTAATATTCTAAGTGTCTGATAACATTATGGAAAGGATTTCTAAGGAGGCTGACCTTTCTGTTAAAGATTAAGATCATTTTTTAAAACATAAAAGTCCGTGAAATTGTGTTCTCTAAACCCACCAGACTCCATGTAAATAATCAGTGATTTTAGCGTGTATAGAGCAGCATATCTCCACCAGACTCCATGTAAATAATCAGTGATTTTACCGTGTATAGAGCAGCATATCTCCACCAGACTCCATGTAAATAATCAGTGATTTTAGAGTGTATAGAGCAGCATATCTCCACCAGACTCCATGTAAATAATCAGTGATTTTAGCGTGTATAGAGCAGCATATCTCCACCAGACTCCATGTAAATAATCTGTGATTTTAGCGTGTATAGAGCAGCATATCTCCACCAGACTCCATGTAAATAATCAGTGATTTTAGCGTGTATAGAGCAGCATATCTCCACCAGACTCCATGTAAATAATCAGTGATTTTAGAGTGTATAGAGCAGCATATCTCCACCAGACTCCATGTAAATAATCAGTGATTTTAGCGTGTATAGAGCAGCATATCTCCACCAGACTCCATGTAAATAATCAGTGATTTTAGCATGGTAAAATACGGCTTTCTAAAACATCTCTGAGCTCTGAGCAGCGCTGCTCGATCGGCTCTGTTTGGTCAGAGTTTTCTTTCTTTCATTCCAGTATCGGGTCTGTCAGTCACAGTGAAAACCGGGGACATTTCCGGGGACAGATCCAGCCGGGGACAGGTCACCAAAATCGGGGACTGTCCCCAGAAACCGGGGACGTCTGGTCACCCTAAATTAGAAAGCACACTTCGGTCCTTCGTTTCAGTTGTGTCGACTGAAACGGTTTCCCTCTTTTGTTTGAAAATATCAAACTTTCTCTGTAGTGTACCGTTAGCTAGCTACTGTAAATGTAGACTACTTTGAAAATGCCATGTTGTCCCTCTTCACCAGAACGGACGTAAAGCACATTAACCATTCACTGATCGCTAGTAAACGTCTTACGCTTGCTGTGCTAGTTTATTGTTAGCTAGCTAGCTTTTAGTGGATTTAAAATGCCTGAAGCGAAGCTGTATTTCAAAGACAAGAATTCTGACATTGCAAAATGCAACAGATGTTTCAAAGCAATCATGTGCAAAGGGGGAAGCATGTCGGATTTATTGAAACATGCGGCAACATTTATTTAAAGTACTTATTTAAGGTTGAGCATG
Source organism: Etheostoma nigrum (assembly GCA_029931835.1). Lineage (NCBI taxonomy): Eukaryota > Metazoa > Chordata > Actinopteri > Perciformes > Percidae > Etheostoma > Etheostoma nigrum. Next base: position 2,723,869 of record CM057249.1, read on the forward strand.
TGGTGCAGAACATGACGTTTGTTGAGTAAAAAAAAACAACTCTCCATTTACTTTTATTATCAAACAGGACTCAAACCCTGGTCTTCTGAGTAAAAGTCCTGATTTTCAACCTCAACCCCAACCTGTCACCTCATGTGGACATTTGGCACTCTTATATTTAGTCTCCTTATTTATTTATCACCTCTACTTTATTTTATGTAGGGCAGAGTATGTGATATCGGACGCAACCACAGACTCATCCCGGGCTTGTTGTTTCACAAATTCTTAACGCATGAGATTTCAAGGTTTGGCCGGTGAACATGACCGGGTGACCTGCAGATAGAGATGGATGCAATATTCCTCCACATGGCTTCTCCTCTTGTCATTGCTGATCTGGCTCATTACATCAACCTGGCTCTCCGCCCACACATCATCACAGATGGCCGCCGCCTTGACTCCGTCAGGGCTGGACAGCCGCGAGAGTCCCGACGTAAGGTCACTAAGGTAAAGTACGCTTTCATGGCCAGAATAATAATGACTCATCCACCTAAGTTTGATTCAATGCCCTCCAAAATCACAACTGCTTGTATGGCATAAAAACTGATGATTTCCTTCTTAACAATCAATTACAGCTTGCGACCTTGAGTGTTGAGAAAGGCGCTGTTAAATAAAATGTATTATTACAGCTACATCTGTTAGTCTGTCAAAAGCATGATTAGGCTGAGGGTAATTTAGGTGTCGAAGGTTTTGCCTTTAAACAACAATTGTTGTGTCATTATAGCATCTTTTAAATCATTCCTTAAAATGTTTTGTCATTACATTGAACCCTAAAACTATTTGCAAAGTATAGCTTCTTGGAAATGGCTCTTGGAAATGACACCAAACAGAGCATTGGATCATCATATTAATGCAACATTGCAAAGAAAATTTTAGTTTTTTCTTAATTCAATAAAATAAAAAAATAAAATAAAAAATCCTCGTTGACGCCATCACCAACCGTCTATTTCTTACAGCTCCTACAAACATATTTTCCTGTGAGATGAAATTATTGTATGCATGATGAGATGGGTTTTTCTTTCTAGTGCGAGAGGCAGCGTGTCATTGTATTTCCCCCCCGCTCCATCAGCCTGCCTCATTTCACAAGCCCTGATTGAGTGCGTCGGGAATTAAAACTACTCCCACTCTTTACATCTGTTTGCTTTGATTGAAAAAAAACTGGGAGCCATTTATAGCCGTTTTTCCCCCCAGGTGCACAGGGAACTTTCATTAAACTTTGATCAATTAACTGGTTTATTGGAAAAAAGATTAATGGATGGAGTAATTTAATTGGGCGAGAATCTATCAACACACACACACACATATACACATACACACGGTACCCGACCAAATTCTGATGTACTGAACGCACCACAAACAAGTTTGAAAAAACTTGCACCAAAAGATGTATTTAGCAGTGGCTGCAAAACTAGACTTATCAGTCGTAAAGCAACTGGAAACGACATTTAATTAATCAAATTGTCAGAAGCTTGTCTGCTTATTGATTTCCTCAGTCACTCCCTTTTAAAGCTGCTGGGATTTACTAAGGTTGCACAAAGCTGACGCCTCACCATGCAGATTGTCTGATAAAGCCATAATATTGTATGCCTGCTCCAGTCTTGCAGAAACCTCGGTAAATCCTGAAGTTTTGGAACCCCAGATTTAAGAATGAAACACGTCATGTCAAATCAACAGAGCAGTATGCAAATTTCCTGAGTTTCCTAGGATGGAGAAGGAATCGGTTTGTATGGTAGAGGTTTAAGTCTCTAAACTAGAATCTGTTATGATCCCAGGAAAGGAGGACCCAAACGCAGAGACGCTCAGGCAGGTAGAAGAGGGTTTGAAAAAATGTTTTATTTGAACAAAAACAGAGTCCAGCAACAAACAAAAATCTAAGGAAGGAGGAAAAAAAGAACAAAAAACTCGAGCTCAGAGGCTGCAAAACTCAGGGGAAGGAAACCTGCAGGGAAGGGACACAAAATAGCACCAACACCAAACAGAAAAAGGATCTGACACAAGACAAAGAAAGCACAAAGACTACATACAGAGGGTAACGAGGAAACAAGACGCAGGTGACAAGAGGGCTGCGAAACAGGTGGAAAACATCAGGTAATCACGGGGGAGGGAAAACACAGGAAGTAGAACTACATACAAGACAAGACCGAGACCAGACTTCAAAATAAAACAGGAAACAGAACATATACAAGACAAGACCAAAAAACGCAAGATAAGCAAAAAGGGACTGTCCTGCTGTTGGTTTCATTTAATGTGTGGAACGGATAAGGCCCGAGGTGATCTGATATGTAAAGTACTGGTATATTTATGTATTTATTTGTATCAGAAACTACAGTAATGTATAAAAGGACACCTTGTCCCTTGAAAAACATGTATTGCCTCCATAAGACTGTTGTAAACTAAATATCTGAGTGACTCCACATGGAGAAAGCCCAGACAAGTCAAATTTCATCTACCTGTCAAACGCCAAAGCCTAAAGTTATTCATTTTTAGTGGGTTTGGCATAACAAGTGACCCTTTCACATTACACGGTCACATTATTCTGCGCCATCTAAAAAGCAATCACCTTTTAGTAACATCAAAAAATATAAAAACAGGGAAAGTAACTTTAAGTCTTCATCATCATATTTTTATCAGAGCAGCACTCGCAAAACTTCCATGATCTTGTTTAAACTTTATCTCTAATGTATTCAATTTTCTCAAAATGCAGGGCGCAATCCATCATTAAAACAATAGGCCCCAATGAAAAGTGCGTCCATTCATTCTGCTGCGGGAATAATGTTACAGTGGAAATCTGATTGTCTCATCAGAATTCTTGGTGAATACCCAATCTGAAAAGAAGGGCCACATTAATCAAGTAGCAGAACCCAAATGAGATATACGAAGCCCTCGGCCGTCCGCCCCTCTCATCTCTCCACACAAGTCCTCCTCATTCAGCCTCCCTTTTAGCATGAATCTGAACAGGGCCGTGACATTTGTTAACCCCAAATTCCACCTGACCAGTTTAACAGAGCATACAAAACTCAATTCATGCATTCATAAAATATCAGAATATCAGAAGGTAGCATCAGAGCAAGCAGAGGAAATCACTTGTTGATTTCTTCACCAGTCCCTTCCCTCATTTTAGCTCCTTCACGTAGAAAAGCTGGAAAATACACTAATATAAAATGTACTAATGATATACTGTGTCTGGATTCAAGGTTTCCTTGCTTTGATTGTCAGCCTGAACCTAATTATAACTGACCAAAAACAGGCTGTTTGTATTGTAATTGCCACAGTTGTATAGTTGGATTTAATTTAATTTTACATTTTCTTATCTTTAAATCAGCTCATGCCCAAAATCTGTGTCGAATGAAAACTAAAGGGCTTAAAGAATCAGGTTGTTCCCACGAACCATTCGTACATATAGCTGTGAAAAAAAGTCATTTGTATTAGAGCCCGAACGATATATTGGTATGATTCCCGCCTCTCTCTGTTTCTGAACCATGGTGAAAATCTGTGGTGAAATCTGGAGAGACAGACAGACAGACAGACAGACAGACAGACAGACAGACAGACAGACAGACAGACAGACAGACAGACAGACAGACAGACAGACGATGAACAGTTTTATTTTTGGATTTGTTGGGTGTGAATGTGGACTGAGCTGACAGGAAGACTGTCATCTGACAATAACTTCTTCAATCCCCACACACACACACACACACACACACACACACACACACACACACACACTCTGGCTCTGAGTGTAAAAATCTGTGAGTCCATCTGTCCAAAAGCATGGAGAAGAGGAGGAATGGTTGAAATTAGCAGTAATCATTTATAGGACACAAGTCAAAGGATGAGGCCTGTTACACTACCCATCACCATCATCATCATCATCATCATTACACAGAAATGTTACTGGCACTGAGTCCACTATTCCTAATGCAACTTTTTCAGCCGACACCTAGAGTTTACCTAGTCACAACGAGTTAGCAAGCTAACTTGCTAAACTGTAAAACAGCTCAGGCTGTTCTCATGAACCATTCGTACATGTAGGAACAGAAAGTAAGGCACTGTAATTCGTATGTATTCCTCGTATTTATTACTGTATGCACCACATAGGATACTGCTGTATAAGAGTGGAAAGACAGAGAGGAGGTTGGGGTGGTTCGGTACTAAAACACAAGGCTTTGAAGCAGACAAACAGATGTTGTGTCTCTGAAGAACTTAAGAAAGAAAATCCAAGACTTTCACCCAGGAAACGGTTGTGTCCCGGGTGTACCTGTGTGTTAACCCAACCGGGATCTGGTTTCCAATCTTCACTAGTTTTGGTGCCTAAACTTAAATGTTGTTGCATTCTCACCTTTTGTTGACGTAATTTAACTGCAGCGTCTGCTGTCATGACGGTACGTTGAGCAGCTTTATACTGTAGCATGTGTTGGCTCACAATTAATACTTAATACTCATAAATTAAAACTACTGTATGTGAGCAGATGAGAGCGTTGTGCTCCTGCCTGAATACCTTGAGCATCTGACTGACACAAAGGCAGCAGAATCACCACACAGCCCAAGAAAATGTGTTGGACGACTTTAGACTCTGTTGCTCCTCTCAAAAAGAAGATGATGGAGCAAAGGAAACTAGCACCTTGGTATAACTCCCAAACTGGCAAATTAAAACAAATCTCGCAAAAACTTGAAAGTAAATGGCGTTCCACCAAACTGGAAGAATCTCGTTTAGATTGGCAAGACAGTCTGAAAATGTAAAGGAAGGCCCTCAGAAATGCCAGATCAGACTACTCATCACTAATAGAAGAAAATAAGAACAACCCAAGGTTTCTTTTCAGCACTGTACAGGGAGTCGGCCTAAGCCGGACTCTAGAGGATCTTCAATGGCCTCCAGTGGGGTTTTGTCTTTGCTGCCAGCCGCCAGAAGGATTCTGCCTTCGCCGTCCTGCTCGGCATCCTGAGGTACACCACCTTCGCCGTCCTGCTCGGCATCCTGAGGGACACCACCTTCGCCATCCTGCTCGGCATCCTGAGGGACACCACCTTCGCCGTCCTGCTCGGCATCCTGAGGTACACCACCTTCGCCGTCCTGCTCGGCCTCCTGAGGGACACCACCTTCGCCATCCTACTCGGCATCCTGAGGGACACCACCTTCGCCGTCCTGCTCGGCATCCTGAGGGACACCACCTTCGCCGTCCTGCTCGGCCTCCTGAGGGACACCACCTTCGCCGTCCTGCTCGGCCTCCTGAGGGACACCACCTTCGCCATCCTGCTCGGCATCCTGAGGGACACCACCTTCACCGCCCTGCTCGGCCTCCTGAGGGACACCACCTTCGCCGTCCTGCTCGGCCTCCTGAGGGACACCACCTTCACCGCCCTGCTCGGCCTCCTGAGGGACACCACCTTCGCCGTCCTGCTCGGCCTCCTGAGGGACACCACCTTCGCCATCCTGCTCGGCATCCTGAGGGACACCACCTTCACCGCCCTGCTCGGCCTCCTGAGGGACACCACCTTCGCCGTCCTGCTCGGCCTCCTGAGGGACACCACCTTCGCCGTCCTGCTCGGCATCTTGAGGGACACCACCTTCGCCATCCTACTCGGCATCCTGTAGGGACACCACCTTCGCCATCCTACTCGGCATCCTGAGGGACACCACCTTCGCCGTCCTGCTCGGCATCCTGAGGGACACCACCTTCGCCATCCTGCTCGGCCTCCTGAGGGACACCACCTTCGCCGTCCTGCTCGGCCTCCTGAGGGACACCACCTTCGCCATCCTGCTCGGCATCCTGAGGGACACCACCTTCACCGCCCTGCTCGGCCTCCTGAGGGACACCACCTTCGCCGTCCTGCTCGGCCTCCTGAGGGACACCACCTTCGCCGTCCTGCTCGGCATCTTGAGGGACACCACCTTCGCCATCCTACTCGGCATCCTGAGGGACACCACCTTCGCCGTCCTGCTCGGCATCCTGAGGGACACCACCTTCCCCATCCTGCTCGGCATCCTGTAGGGGTCCACCTTCGCCATCCTGCTCGGCATCCTGAGGGACACCACCTTCGCCATCCTGCTCGGCATCCTGTAGGGGCCCGCCTTCCCCATCCTGCTCGGCATCCTATAGGGGTCCGCCTTCGCCATCCTGCTCGGCATCCTATAGGGGTCCGCCTTCGCCATCCTGCTCGGCATCCTGTAGGGGTCCGACTTCGCCATCCTGTTCGGACGCTTGAGGGGTTTCGCCGGCGGCCGCCGGTGAGTCCTCAACAGCCTGTTCGGCTGCCAGAGGGGTTCCCCCTTTGCCGTCCTGCTCGGGCTCCTGTAGGTCTCCGCCTTCACCAACCTGTTCGGGGTTTTGCCTTCGCCGCTGGCCGCCTGGGAGTCCTTGATGGCCTGTTCGGCCGCCTGAGGGGTTTCACCTTCGCTGCTGTTCGCAGCCCTGGACCACGTGCCTTGCTGGCCGCAGCACATCGGTTCTCAAGCCCCGTTTGGCTCTAGTGCCTTCTAGTTCCCTTCCGGGGTTGATGTATTTTGTTCTTCCTCCTGACCCCCTCCGCCCTCCCTAGGCCGTTTTTTTTTTTTTTTTGCTTTTGACTATTTGGGTTGTCCTCCTCTGCGCCCCCTATGCCCTCCCTGGGTTGATTCTGCTTCTTGTTTATTTTATTTTTTTACATCTGGGATCCGTCCCTTGTGATCTTGTCTTGTTTTACTTCCTGTCTTGGTTTTCCTGCCCTTCTGATTGCCTGATGTTTTCCACCTGTTTCCCAGCCCTTGTGTCACCTGCCTCTTGTTACCTCGTTGTCCTCTGTCTTTGTGTTCCCCTTGTCTCAGATCATTGTGTGTTTGTTTCTGTACTGTGTCAGTGTGTCATTTCTGTTTCTGTTCCTGGATTACTTTTGTTTTTGATATCCTGTTTGTTTCTTTATTTATTCTGGACTCAGTTTTTGCCTGCCGCTCCCAGCACTCCCTTTGTTGTTTCTTCCCTGCTGCATTTTGGACTCAGTGGCATTACCTCTGCTTCTATTTAAATATATCCTCAAGTTCATTGTACCATTGCCGGTTCTCTGCTTTTGGGTGCTCTATTCCCTAAAGTCGAGCAGTTGGGGGTTCGGTGCCTTGCTCAAGAGCACCTTGATCATATGTGTTTTGGGGATCAAGACACATATGATCAGTTTGGTGGCAGTCGGCTGTGTGTGATGATGACAATGAGTCAGGTTATCGCAGAAACTGTTGATAGCGGCAAGAACGGCGGTAGTGGATAGTGTGAAAGGAAGAGAGTAGAGGACATTGACAAACATGGATAAAAAACAGAGCAGTGGATCCACAAAATGGAAGGCTAAAAGGGAGAAGGATAGCAGAGAAAAAATATAAAATATTGCATCTATGTCCAAAAGTGGACACACTCCAGAGTGGAGTGTGTAGAGGCAAGAGGACAGGAGTTGTACCAACAATAACAGAAAAAAGGAATGAAAGTGCATATTGACAGAGCCCCGCGGCTGCACAGAGTCCACCAGTGGCATGTAGTTGTGCTGTCACTGGGATACTCCATGGTGTGACTGGATCGATGATTTCACAAAGAGAAACGGCATGCTCAGCACACTTTCTCTGAACGGGTTATTCTTCCACAGCTGGCTGCAAAACTCTGACGGATTCCTTTATGGCTCAGAGCATCACAGTGGGAAGTCGAGGCAGAGACGGAGCAGGAGTCCCACTGATGGAGGTTTGTACAGAGTGCAGAGCTGTGAGACCCAGAGCTATTATTTTCCAGGCAAAAAAGAGACATCTCAGCTCTGAGCTGAGCTGCAAAACAAAAGTACACAGTACTAAAAAAAAGAAAGAAAATTCAAGTAGTTCCACAGGGTTTTTCACATTTAAATTGTTTCTTTTTTTAACAAACTGTGAAATTAAAAGGAGTAAAAGAAGAAGAACTTGTATTAATTCTCTAGGAGCCATTTTCAATTGTTTTGGGTGTAGGACCCAAATTGTCCACTGGTGTCACTAGTGTGCTTTTGAGTGATGTCTAATTAGGTAGGAACCTTTCTACAGGTAACAAGGGGTGCTGCACAAATATTTTTTTGACTTCATCAAATCGTTACACATGCATCTTGCTGTTAAGTAATGGCCCTGTTCATGTTGTACAAACATTAATTATTGCATTGTGTGTCTGTTCAGAGGCACAAAGGCTCTATAAAACTGACTGCTTGCATATTTATAGCAATAAAGATTAACATAATAATTGGCCGGAGTTCTCCTTTAACCCTCATGTTGTCCTGGGGTCGAATTTGACCCGTTTCCAAGTTGTTGTTTTTTTAATATCAGAAATATGGGAGGTCGAAAATATCAATAAGGCAACAAAACATTGGGGAAGAAAGCGTAAAAAAAATTAAACCTAAATCTAAAGCGACAAAACGTCAACAAAAGGGACAAAGACATTGGGGGGAAAAAATGATAAAAATGTAATTTTTTTGTGAAAAGCAACAAAAACATTGAGATAGGGACATTTTTTCATGTTGTGGGAAAGACAACACAAGGGTTAAGTTTCTAGGATTAGGGACTGTTCGGCAGTGATGGCCAAATGAAGCTTCGTGAATCAGTGTCTTTATGTTCTGAACCCACTAGATGGCGCTCTTGGTTTTAAGAGAAAGGCCTAAGGCATTGCAGGTCAGTGTATTCTCAACCCTTTGTTGAACAGAGAGCGCCATCTAGTGGGCTCAGGAAATAAACACACTGGTTCACAAAGCTTCATTTGGCCATCACTAGTGTTCGGTATTCATGGGATGGACCACCGGGGGAAAATAGGGGAGGGTCATGTCTTTTTATTCTTTGATGAGGGGATAGCCTTGATACATAGATTAAACCCTTTCTTCTGTGTATTACCATAATGAGGAAAAAAGCTGGTGGTAAGTTGTGAAATGTTAATAATTTATCAACAAAATAGTTCCTGACAATGTATTTAATTTGTTTTCCTACTTGAGACGCCTACAGCATGATTTATACATTTGTATGTTAAAGCACTCACAGCACTTACTGTAGGCTAAGGTTTGGGAGAGATTGTAGCCTTGATTAAATATTAAAATAGCAGTAAGTTGAAGCATAAGAAAGGGCACGTTTGGTGCGATAAACAAAACTTAAACTGCATCATAAAGCATGGAGGAATCAGAAAGTTACTTAGTATTAACAAAAAAGGTACTTGAAGTTCCACTTTGTTTTCATTTGACAACTTATCTCAACAATGTTTTATCTGCTTGTCCATCACAGAAAGGAAAGAAATGAATATGAAGGTGTCCAGGTACTTGAGGTTTTTTTTTTCTAACACAATTTAAGCAGAACTCAGCAAAATCACTTACTTTCATCTGCACAATATTCAGAGAAACTTGAGTCCCAAGGAGCCTTCTCTCCAGTCTACTTCTACTTTACTTTCCTGCTGATATATTATAAATATATAAAAAAAGAAGCAAATGTCAGGAAAGTTGTCAAATTTCCCTTCCGTTGTTTTTTTTCCCTCCACTCATTTGTAGGACTTGCATTTTTACAATCTTTATTGACAAAAGTAAATGTAAGTCACTTGGCTGTCGAGTATCCATGAGACTTCCAGTCAATTGAAGACGGACATAAAAAAGCAGAAATACGAAACCAGACGATGTCCTGTTCACAACAAAGAGAGAGCTGGTGATTTGCATGAATTGAATGACTTCTGCTATGCTTCACCTTCCTTCACCTGATGGGGATGAATGTCTAACAGAGTCAGTGTGCATTCATATATTTGCACAAATAGAAGTGCATCTGTTCTCTGAGACAGACGAGTGGCTACAGCAATGCATTCTTGTGAATGGTTTTGTGTGATATGGCATTAAAAATGTATGCACACCAATTCGAATGATATCCTACGAAAATAGGCGACCAAAGTCTGGTCACGTGATACAAGAGCGTCTTTTCGGCGCACATTACAGTTTAGATTAGTCCAAAAAATGAGCATCATGCGGCGATAACTAGTTCAGTTCAGGCGCCAAAATGACTAGTTAGGATTAGGAAAAATATTGTGGTTTGGATTCAAACACTCCCGAGGAATAACATGCGTTTCACGGGTGAAAGTCTTTTGTTTTCCCCGAGGACCGAACTCCCCTCCTTGGCATGAAAGCGCTGTGTTATATGACCCAAACCCCTGACCCCCAACCCTACTAGGTCCACAGAGTTCTTACACAGCAGCAGTCAATGTGGTGCATATTGCAAAAAATACGTGGAATACATACAAATTCCAGTGCTCTACTGTAGCTATTTGTATGACTGGTTCATGAGAACATCCTGAAAACAATCCAGAAAGGCTTTGAAAATGCTGGCGGTGTGGACTGCCCTTAGGTCTGATGTAATGACAGAGACAGGAAGATAACAGGGTAATGATCACTGGAGTCTGACGCCTGCACACACCAGCTCCTGTTTCCAGATGCGGGTCACGCCGTTAATCAGTGTGTACCACTGCATCGTGTTCATCTTACAGAGGTGGGAGGGCAAAAGGGCCGGTGGCCTTAATTGGTGGTAAACTATACAGCAGCATGCCAGGACTTGTAATAAAACACGTCAGATTCAATCAGCTCAGTTGCACCACAGCTGGAGGACACCTTGTTTTCTCTTGAAAGCCTTCTATCACATTATCGATTCAGCCTCCTCGCTCCGGCAGCTCCCCCGCGGGGCTTATTAACCCTGCGGATTTAACCACGCTGAAACCAGTGAATCTCACGTCGGAGGCACAAAACGCTTTGCTGCTATCTGTCAGAGCAGAGGAAGAGAGGAGGGAGGAGGACAGCGGGGGGGTGAGCGGTTTAAATATCTATATTCTTTCTTTTGTGTGTGAAAAGAAAAGGAAAATAAGGGGCGTGCTGACACAAAGGATATCTACTTTACACACTTTTTCTCTGATCTTTCTCATCTTTTTACCTAGCAGAGATTTCAGAATTATGGCTGCACAGGATGAGGACTACATGGGATAATTGGCTTGTTCAAGATGAACTGCTGCTCGCATTTAAAGTGGACGAGAGCGCTCTCATGTCGGACGGTTTCCAGCCGTCTTCAGGCAGAACAGGAAGTGAAAGAAACACTGTGGTCCGATTCAGATTTAATAAAATGTTATCAGACACATATCAGCTGGTACACAGTCTCTAGTTGTCTTAATTATGACAGAGCAGCTGTCAAAATGCTCTCCATGTGATCTGTTGCTGATTTTAATAAACAGACTGTATATGATCTGTAATCTGAACAGATTTCTCTGACTCTATGACTTCTACACGTCACTATCAGACACACAACATCTGGTTTATACAAAATAAGCCTTTAACCCTTGTGTTGTCTTCCTGTCAAAATGAAAATCAACACTTTTGTTGAGGCTTTTAATTGATTTTTGAAAACTTTTTCTTACGTGTTTGTCCCTTTTTTCATCACTACACTACGTAACACTAACTTATTAACTTTAGTTTTAAAGTTATTTTTGGAATTTATGGTCAATAAACCTCATTAATAGGAAATTATACCTAATGTTTGAGTTAGAAAAGCAAAAATTAGGAATTATTGAGACTAAAATTAAAGGAATGGATGTTGATGATAATCACAGACTGGAATATGTCAACTTTTACTCAATACTATTTCAAAAACACTTCCATTTGTTTCTACAATGCTATAAAATTGAATAAGACGCCCCAAAATTAATGAAAGTAGAGATTTGTACTTGGCAAAGAGCGTTGTGTGGAATCAATCATGTTATTTTGGGGAATTAAAAAGAACATTGATATAGGACAACATGTCAATTTGTCTTTTATTCAACATTGTTGTGGTCTGCTGTGTTTCTGACTCCTGTGTTGTATCTCTGAGTTCTGGGTCACACTAACATCATAACAAACATGTTGAACTTTGAACTAAAAGACACCACTAAAAAGACATTAAAGTGCAGATTTCTACTGATATTTTCTTTCAACTAACACAAAGAATCTGTCTCTTCTGTTACTAATAATAATTTCCCCGCTGGAGATCAATAAACACCATAAATTCAGGTATTAAATTATATGTCAGCCTTTTGCGATGTTTCTATTGCGCCTGTTGATATTGCAATGACCATAAAAAAAGATATATTGTGCAGCCCAAGTTAGAGTTGAAGCATCTTTGTAAATCGTTAGTTATTATTAAAAGTGTTATTTTAAAAATAATTGATTGAACCAACACAACTAGTACAACAATAAATCCAGGCAATTTTGCAAAATTGCATTATAAAAATATGCTTTGCAGCACCAGCTCTGCCTGATGGCTCTCCATGACGCCTCTTTGATCCCCGACCCCCCCCCCCATTTATTCTTCGCCATGAGAGGCATCGTGTTGTTGCTAGGCAACGCAGCACAGCTGTTAGTCAGTGAGAGATACAGAACATACCTATCAACAGCAGCTATGTTCAGGATTTTTAACAACACAGTGATCGCAGACAAACTTTGCTGAAAATGGACTTGTAATGTAATTATTATATTTTTATGTAATTGTGTAATTATTATAAATCATATTTCTCTCTCTCTCTCTCAAAATTCTATTTTTATTTTCAATTTGGTTCATTGGCATGGCAAAATCAATACATCTGGGTTGCCGAAGCACTTTATAAAACAAACAAGGAGTAAATACATCTGTAATAAAAGTAAACAGAAATAATAATAAAAACATGAACAAATAAATTAATAGCCATGCTTTGTCCTTCCCCTAATTAAAATGATTTTCTTTCCTTCTGTGTAGGCAGCGGAGCCTGGTATGCGATCTTCAAAAGTTTGGAAATCTTTGGTTCTTATGTCTTTATACTTTGACATGTACATAAAAAATGTAATTCTCTCTCTCTCTCTCTCTCTCTCTCTCTCTCTCTCTCTCTCTCTCTCTCTCTCTCTCTCTCTCTCTCTCTCTCTCTCTCTCTCTCTCTCTCTCTCTCCCCCCCCCCCACCCCACTGGTCATGTCAGGTGTACGTTCGCCCAGAGTCTTCGTAGATCAGTCCACGCTGTTAAAGAGAACCAGACATTTATAGTTTGACATGTGTAGAGAATTAACCGTCCTCGGCTCAAATTTGACCCCTTTTCTAAAAGTTCCTATATCAGAAATTTGGGTTTCTATCAACCAAAATGTCCAAACAAATAATGTAGATGGTTTCCTGTGATGCTCTGTACAAGTAAAATAAATAATCAGTTTACTAATTACTTTGAATTTTGGGTGTTTTATTCAATTTTATAGCATTTGAAAAAAAAAGGTAAAAGAAAGTTGAAAAAAATGACAAAAATGACGGGAAAAAAACAAGAAAAACATCAAAAAAGCGCAGGAAGAACACAACCAAAGCGTGTTTTTTTAATTTTACTTATTACCTTCAGGTGTGCTTCCCTCTCCTTTAACTCTTACTGACTCTTCTCCCCATTATCCCATTTTTATTAACCAAAACACAGCTTTTTAACATAATTCTTAAGGGTTTCACAGCAACATCCCATTTTTAGTTTTCATAAAAATAACACGTGAACCCGATCAGTCTGAGGTTTCATCACAACTGAATTAACTCGCTCTGTTTCTTCATTCATTATTCCTCTTGCCCTGAAGATTTCTCCTCTGTCCCTTACATGCAGAGGAGCATTTCTAAGAAAAAATAGTCTCTCACACACACACACACACACACACACACACACACACACACACACACACACACCTCTTAACTGCCCTGTGTTACACACAGACTTGAGTAAGCACACACTCATATGGCACACGGCCGGCCACACACAACACAACACAACACAGACAGACAGAATCAGTACACACAATAGACAAGTATTAAAAACCCAGTTATCAAATATACTTTCAAAACACAATTATTATTATTATTATAGCCCATTTTCATTCACACTACGGAGGCACTAAAATGTCTCCGGACAATTCTCCTTGATTGTACCGATGGGTTTCTATACTCGTTCTGCCTAGTACTCGAAGACTTTTTACATTAAATAATTCAACTTTTTCGTTTGGGACTCGAACCCAAGCACCTTGTACAAGGACTTTCAGCAGTTTTTCAGCCCAAAATGAATGAAAGTAGAGATTTGTACTTGCCAAAGAGCTTAGTGTGGAATCAATCATGTTATTTTGGGGAATTAAACAGAACATTGTTATAATAAAACGGGTCAATTTGACCCGAGGACAACGTCAGGGTTAAAATCAACCAAGACATAGAAATGTCATTTTTCACAATATTGGACCTTTAAAACGAGGGCTGTGGTATGGCTTTTTATTGGCAGAATGGTAACGTCAAACCCAGTTTAAAGCTGCATTTAAAATGGTTTCACGGTGGGCTGTATCAACATGCACATCAGCGATACACTTCATCGCAAGCTTATTTGACTATTGATTAATGCATAGAGTGCAAACACATTCCCATAAGTAACGCAAAGTGAATGAGCGGAAGTTTCTTCAAAGGCCTCGTGGGTGTCTCCTGAGGATCTCCACCTGAGCTCACTCCAAATGAACCTGCTCATCTCCAACATCACACACACACACACACACACACACACACAGTGTATGTATATTAGGACCCAGTGGACCTTGTGTAGAGGAATATAATTGGATATTCCTGTTATAGGACAGGGCTGCTGTTTGGTGGGGAACTGTATCATCTATTGCTGCTGCTTCAGGCTCTGGTTGATCAAATGAAATGCCTTCTGCATTGTCTCCTACTTTGGAGTTTCCCAATACCTTCCGGAAAAAATGAAATCCCTCGAAAACAACACCCGAAGTACACTGAATAGAGTTTCACTCATGTCCTTTGAGATTTTTTACAAGGTACCCTAGCGTCTAAATATAAGCGTCTAAACAAGACTTTTTTCATCAATAAAAACCGCCAAAGGCACCTGACCATGCGTCATTTTTGTGACGCTATGGGAGTGAGAATGTGTTGTATCTAAACCAGAGAACATAAACACGTATTTAACATTGTCAAATGGTTTAAGCACAAAAAACTACAACTATTGTTTGGTTGTAATTTTACCCTGTACTGACGTCTGGAGGCGAAGGCCCGTGGACTTCTAAAGTGGAGGGAAAAACCAGTCTGCAGAAAGCAGATGTGCTCTTTTTTGACTGAGTGGAGCTGACAGAAGTGAATAGCTAAGCCACATTCACTGATGGTAATTTCACAGTCCGGGGATTTCTCAGAGCTTGTCCTATTTGCTCCGGGCACGTTGGACATGTTCAGGATCCATTGGCCAGCAGCTGCCAGCTTTACTGTTCTTTTAACCTTTATCTACCCAGGAAGAGAATTATGAGGGTATTATGTATGCTATATTTCAGCAACAGGCTGCTCGACACACCTGGGACTTGCTTATTAGTGCTCCAATCAAACTTTTTTTCTAGCTCATTCCAGCTCACGGGGATTTGAGCTCATGCGGCGGACAATAAATAATAATTAATTGTCTAAGTAATGACAACAACACTGTTGGTGCGTCCACATAATACAAGCCTTCCGTTATCGCGCACAGCCCTCACCCCCTCCTCCATGCAGTTGCTAGTAGCCAAGGAGGACACAGAGGATTTAAAACAAAAAACATGATTAAACTCTACAGAAGAGGTTATTATCTTCAGTTGAGTTTCTGCACATGAAGGTCGCCGACAACACAATCTTCTGAACATACTGAGAAATACAGTGTTTTGTGGAGCTGATGGTCTTAATTAGCTTTGTATTAACTCATTTGGCAATGGCTTGAATTAAACAGGCGCTCATAAATATAAAAAACATTAAGCACTAAAGCTTTAATTTCAGTATTTTTTTATTTTACTTGATAAGTTATCATTTGATCTGTGAGAATTGACCTAGGCCTGTTTGGTTTATGGGGACATAGTATGTTGCCGTGGTTCTGCCTGTGATAGGATCAGCTGCTCATCAACGCAATTAAGAAGAGTGCCTGCAGGTTTACATGATTTTTTCAGCAGGGAGGGGGCTGGGCACTCCTAAGCACCACAATGCTTAAAATAGGTTATTAGCAACTGATATTTTTATATTATGTGGGGTGCACATATGTATACTATCACTAGAAATGCCAGCAGTGACTAATTCATCTACACGTAATGGTGTATTCCAGATCCAGTGTTTTGTTGTTTTTCCAGTTCGGCTCACCAGTACAGGTGGTAGGTGCCAATTAGGTCAGGCTGAGTTATAGCTTCAGGAGAAGGGGAGGGAAGAAGGGTTTGGCAGCTTGCTGAGAGATTGCCGTTTTGTTTGCTTTCATGTTATTTTTTCTCAGTTTAATTGAGTTGTTGTATTTGTCGGAGTTCAGTTTGTGCCCTTTGTATCCTCAAAACCGCTAACACGTTCTCAGCCGCAAATCTTCAACTACTGACGCTTGGTGAATGGCTCTTGGAGTCAGATAACAACGCACAAATCCGCCTTCAGCGTCTGTATGGTTTGTACCGGGCAGAGCAGCAGCTCCACTGAGGCATTGTAATATGGAGTAGTATTTAGGGAAATGTTGGGTTTCTATAAATAACATCACAGAGTACGGTCTAGACTGGCTCTTTTATGAAAAGCGCAATGAGATATCTGTTATGATTTGGCGCTATAAAGACGACGATGTGCCAAAAGTCAAATATTCCTTTTTTACCCGTGCATGTTGCTAAAAGAATAATGCATCATGGATTCCCTGACGGTTCTTTTGTCTCCTGAGACGCACTCTGCCTATAGATGTGAAAAGCTCCATAATGCACAGAGTTAAAACATGTTCCCTGTCTTCACTGTCCTACACGCTTCCTGTTAGACATCAGGATGCTGTGTAGTATGAAGGTTAAAGCCTGCATGGCCACTGGCTCCATCCATGCTAAAAAATGCTTACAGTGTAATGGCACTACTGTAAAGCACTCAGGATGATGAGCCTCCACCAAAAAGGGTTTGGTATGTTTTTTGTGTCCAATTGTGTGCAAGTTTCAAATTTTTTTTTCCTTTTTTGTTAAGGCGGAATGATTTATCCAGCTCCTGTCTCACGTTGCTCGTCCTCATGTTGTTTTTGTTGAAACAAAATCCCCCTGTGGCTAACGAGCATCTGTTTGCATGGATAAGATATGAGCGAGGTGCAACAGTCAGCATCACTTAAGGACTCATTTCACATTCAACTCATTCGAATAGACAGCCAGAGGACGGCGGCAGCCCACGTGCCCACCAACGAGTCCTGCGAGACCCCGCAGCAAACCTGCAGTCTCTGAGATAGGAAATGACGGCTGCACAAAAATAGTTAATTTGGGATTTTCATTTTTTCTATTTCTGTGCACAAGCCATTATAGAAACATTCCAGGAAAATCAATTGGATAAAAATTTTAATAAAACACATACTGTGTGTTACACAGATGATTCCCTGAGAAACTAATATATAGTTTTGCAGCTATTAGTAGAAATCACCTTTCACATGAGAAATATACAGTATATAATACTCATATTTGGACCATTCGTCCCATTTGTCTTGTGTAGAGATCATGCTGGTGTCATTTTTCTTTTTCAATTTCTCTGTCTTCTGACGAGATATATTTTAATAAGTGGTGACTTTGGTGTCTAAACTTAACCGAGTAGGTTTTGTGCCTAAACCTAATCAAACTGCGACCATTTCACAACGTTAAAGATGTGTTTAAAATGTTGGGCGTTAGGTTCTCTGGTTTAGATATGATGTATTTCTGCCCTCGGTAGGGGCGCTATGAACCCTTGTGTTGTCTTCCCGTCAAAATCAACACTTTTGTTGACGCTTTTAATCGATTTCTTTTTTTTGACATTTTCCACACTACGTAACACTAACTTATTAACTGTAGTTTTACATTTATTTTTGTAATTTATGTTCAATTAACCTCATTTATAGGAAATTATACCTAATGTTTGAGTTAGAAAAGCAGAAATTAGGAATTATTGAGACTAAAATTAAAGGAATGGATGTTGCTGATAATCACAGACTGGAATATGTCAACTTTTACTCAATACTATTTCAAAAACACTTCCATTTGTTTCACAAATGCTATAAAATTGAATAAGACGCCCCAAAATTAATGAAAGTAGAGATTTGTACTTGCCAAAGAGCGTTGGGTGGAATCAATCATGTTATTTTGGGGAATTAAAAAGAACATTGATATAGGACAACGAGTGAGGACAACATGAGGACAACATGAGGACAACATGAGGACAACATGAGGACAACATGAGGGTTAAAGGTAGCAACGCATATCGTCGTATGGTTTGGAGGACTTGTTGGGTTAGAACGGCAGTTATGGTTATGGTTATGGTTTGTAATGACAAATCAAGCCAGGATATTAAGTCATCTGATGTGTTTCCAACACAAAGAAGAGATACTGTATATAGACAGACAGAAAAAGGAAGGAGAAAGAAACAGATCTCATTTAGCCCGAGTACGCCTACGAGCGTTCTCACTAACTGTTAAAGGACATTGCATTAAAAGCAGCCTCATTAGGCACATATGGCAAGTAATGAAGGCATAATGAAGATGCAAAGTTAACTAAATCAGTCATTTACATTAGAGTTACAAGAACCTCAATTATGCAGAATGAGCAAAACACAATTAGCCAAACATATGCTAAAAGGTCCAAATGCAGGATGGATCGTTTGGCAAAGGGCAGCAGCAGCAGCACCTGTGGCATACAGTACACCTTCCAAATGATAAAAACCCAGAGGCGTTTCACTTCTCAAACAATGCATGTGCTTTCACTTCATTTGCAATAATAAGTATAGCAATAGAAAGTAAAAAATAGAGCTTTTTTCCCTCTGCAGTGGGATGTCACATATTGGAAGTTAAGACAGCAGACGTGTCTTTTTAGCATTGGGGATATCAGACCCTCATAATGTTAATAATAGGACAACATGTTTAACCCTCCTGTTGTCCTCGTGTCAAATTTGAACCCTTTTAAAAATGTCTATATCAGAAATATGGCATTTTTACCCAAATTACCACAACAAAAGGATGGATTCCATGCAACGCTCTTTGCAAATACAATTAATGACTTTCATTGAATTCTTAAAAATGTTCAAATCAGCATCCTGACCAAACCATCCACTCAACCTACGTTCCTCTGATCTTAACTATTAGCCAAAATAATTCATAATTTTGGCTTTATTAGCTCAAATATTAGGTATAATTCAATACAAATGAGCATTATTGACCATGTATCCGTGTCCCATTGTCATCAGGGGGCTGAGCCCCCCTAAAGCTCTGATCCTAGATCCGCCCCTGTTTCTTAGTCTGCATAAATATTTGTCTCTATTACCAATGCAGCATACATGCATGAAGGCAGACGTTTCCCACCACTGCACCATCTCAGGAGCTCTCTGTCCTGTCCTCAAATTGTGATTGAGTACCAAATTACCAGATCGCTGTACCATGAGCAGCTGACAAATGTCTTTGCATTCCAATAAGCGTCTGCATCTTTTTTTTTTAAAGCAAGATACATTTTCCATGCAGACCATACAGGTGAAGCCATCTACATTTCCACCTCCCTGCAGACCACGGACCTGCTGGGTCTGCCTCTCCCCCCTTCGATGACGTCTGAGAAATCAAGTGTTCTTATCTTTGACGTGCTTTTAACCCTCATGTTGTCCTTGGCTCTCCATTCCCATATATCCCATACTCAATCATCTGTGTTGAGTATTTTGGGATGTGTTGTCTTATTGGAGGTTCCTTTGAATTTTTAACTTCTGACTTAACCCTCATGTTGTCCTCGGGTCAAACTGACCCGTTGTCCTATATCAGCGTTCTTTTTAATTCCCCAAAATAACATGATTGATTCCACCCAACGCTCTTTGCCAAGTACAAATCTCTACTTTCATTAATTTTGGGGCGTCTTATTCAATTTTATAGCATTTAAAAAACAAATGGAAGTGTTTTTGAAATAGTATTGAGTAAAAGTTGACATATTCCAGTCTGTGATTATCATCAACATCCATTCCTTTAATTTTAGAAATAATAACTCAAACATTAGGTATAATTTCCTATAAATAATGTTTATTGACCATAAATAAAAAAAACAAAAGGTGCAGGAAAGCTGCAGAAGGCTGAACAACTTTTCTCCCTCTGCACACTGCACAGTTCTTCCAGTTGAAAGCTGTGATATTTGTGTCGTTGAGATTCCGTATTTGTGTGTGCAGATGGCTCATTGAACCCACGCTTGCTGCTTGGTTTCAAGCAGAAACTGCTGACAGAGGACGACTAAAAGCTCACCGCACTTTCTCCCACATCAACCCTGACTGCAAAGTTTCCTCTGTGTCAAAAATACAGGCGACACTGTTCACTTCTGCACAAAGTTTTACACGGGAGAGGAAAAGTTTCAACGTGGGATTTTGCTAACAAGAGTCAACAACAGTGAGAAGTTGAAAGTTTAGGGAGCAAAGAGGTTCTATCAGAATGGATAGAGTGCTGGAGGTGGACAGACTGAGGCTGACTGCACGCTGCGCAAAGCTAGCATGTCTGTTTCAGTCACTGCTAATGAGGAAGGCAGGCTGACAGGCCAGCACACTCACACACTGCCTTGCCACATGCCTCCATACATATTCAACAGGCTCCCTTCATTTGGGTAGCATTAACCCCATTCCCAGCCTCTGCCTGACACCACTGAGAGTAACATGCGTTTGTGGGCGAGGTTAAACATGAGTTTGTATCACGGCTGTCAAGACCGCCTTAGTCGAGTCCAAGTCAAGACCGAGTCCAAAGAGGTTTGAGTCCAAGATATAACCGAGTCCAAAAAGGTTTGCGTCCAAGATAAGACCGAGTCCAGGACAGAAAAAAAATCCTATGCATGACAGTATCAAGACAATCATTTTGGGTTCACTTTCCCTCCAATATTATTATCAACATAATAAAGACACTTGGACTCGGTCAAGACCAAAAATCATATTTGGCAAGACCAGTGGCCGAGACCGAGACAAGTCAGAGTCCATATACCTGTGAGTCCGAGACCATAGAAAAACGGTCTTGAGTCTCCCAAAAATCACTTTTGTTGACGCTTTTTATTGATGTTTTTAACTTTTTCTAATGTTTTTGTCCCTTTTTTTTAAACACTTTTGACGCTTTTATAATTGTTTGACACTTTTCTTGACATTTTCAACACTACGTAACATTAACTTATTAACTTTAGTTTTACAGTTATTTTTGGAATTTATGGTCAATAAACCTCATTTATAGGAAATTATACCTAATGTTTGAGTTAGAAAAGCAGAAATTAGGAATTATTTAGATTAAAATCAAAGGAATGGATGTTGATGGATAATCACAGACTGGATTATGTTGATTACCAACTCAATAAAGAATTTTTAATGCTAATGTGAAACAAAAAATACATTTTCAGGGAGATTTCTGTTGATTGTTTTTACTGTATTCAAATCATGGACTGCACACTAGAAACCATATCTAGTGAATTGCATGTGTAATGTCCCTAAGGCGGTTAAAGGCTAAAGCAGATAGCAAATAGACTGGACAACAAATATTCTAATAGTCTAATGATTGAAAGAGATTGAACCACAAACGCCCTCCCTCCTGAGTCCCCTGAGCCAGAGGTTTGCTGTTGTTTAGAGCTCTCGGACTCTCTCTGAGCCAGTAATGGAGAAGCTTTTCAGAGCAGCAGACGAAAAGTAATAAAGGGAAGACTAATATTTTCACCGTGCAGTCTGACACTGCTAATCTCTGGAGACATGCACTGCTCCACTTCCTTCCCTGCTCTCTGTCTGACTTGCCGAACACTGCCTGCCTGGTTGGAGCTGACCGGCTGACTTCAGTCACCATTTCACTTAAAAAACCTGATTGACGTTATTGCGTTTAATCCCAGTACAACACCAGCTTACGTTATACATTGGTACTCATTTTCATATCAAGCATACCAAAGGTTTATAGAGTAATTTCACAGGTATTGGTTTGTGTAATTTCAGATGTAATGTAATTTTGCAGAATTAAATTAAACATGAACCTTTTATAAGAGCACGGGGAGATGCGTTGCACCAGGTTGTGCACAAACTGGGGCAAACAAATCTGGAGCAGTTTGAACCCTGTTTTACGCTTCCTGCTCCCTTCTCCCAGTTTAACCCTCCTGTTGTCCTCAGGTCGAATTTGACCCTTTTACTAACACTTTCTATATCACAACTATGTCAAAAGAACGTTGGAAAAAGTGGCAAAAAATACATCAAAACATTAGAAAAACGACAAAAACAATTTAAAAAAATGAACTAAAACATACCTTAAAAAACATCAAAAAAGTGACAAAAAAACATGAAGCATTGGAAAAAGCAACAAAAAATTGTTTAAAAAAAAATTACTAAAACATAATTAAATAATCGTCAAAAAAGTGACAAATAATTGGAATGAAATTGACAAAAACGTTGAGAAAAGTGTAGAAAAAGAACAACAAAATGTTGAAATTTCAACCCAGAAAAACACAAAGTTGCAGGTCAATGGGAAGACAACACAAGGGTTAAGTATTGTCTGCTGAATAAAGTTGGAAGTGTTTTCCATGCACATGGTGTAGTCCAGGTGCAGGGCATAGATGGGTCCAAAACAGTCCCAAAAGGACACAGAAGGCCTGAGGCAGGTTGGCCAGGTCTACCACAGACCCTTCCAAGATGATCCCGACACCGGATGAGGTTGAGCCGGGACTTTTATTGACCAAGTTAGAGTATTCCCCCCTGGAGTTTAACCCTTGGGTTGTCTTCCCAAAAATCAACACTTTTGTGGACGCTTGTTATTGATGTTTTTAACTTTTTCTTACGTTTTTGTCCCATTTTTCAACACTTTGACACTTTTTTTCCCAATGTTTGTCACTTTTTTTTGACATTTTCAACACTACGTAACACTAACTTATTAACTTTAGTTTTACAGTTATTTTTGGAATTTATGGTCAATAAACCTCATTTATAGGAAATTATACCTAATGTTTGAGTTAGAAAAGCAGAAATTAGGAATTATTTAGACTAAAATTAAAGGAATGGATGTTGATGATAATCACAGACTGGAATATGTCAACTTTTACTCAATACTATTTCAAAAACACTTCAATATTTGTTTCTCCAAATGCTATAAAATTGAATAAGACGCCCCAAAATTAATGAAAGTAGAGATTTGTATTGTTATTATGGGGAATTAAAATAAAAAATTGATATAGGAAAACGGGTCAATTTGACGCGAGGACAACATGAGGGTTAAAGAACATAGCTGAGCAATATTCTGTATTGGTTAATACTTAAGGAATACTGTCAGCATCATTGAGGGTGTCATGTGTGTATTTTGTTATATTATCAGTGATCAATATCACAATATCATCTCTACATTCTGTGGATAAGTGAAAGTAGGTCCTGTGTTGTTACGTGCTGGATGTTGTATGTCTTATTATTTTGGATTTGTTTTGTTTTTTTTGGTGGTTACTTTAATGTAATAGTGATGCTTTCCTTCCACAATAAAGGAAAAGCCCAAAAGCATAATATGAGCTCCAAAAACTTGAAACCAGTCCTTATTTTTAGATAGTATACAGTACATTTACATTCAAAAAGACTAAAGGATGACACCGTCCTAAAGACAATCATCCGACATCTAATGTTAAAGACTGGGGATAATGTCTGCGTGGTTACCGGTACTCCACATTGTCATTGTGATATTTTGTGATTACATTCTGAATATGTCTGTCAGGTAAATCAGTAGGTTAGTGGTAGGGTATACAGGGTGTACAGGGGAGTTGCATATAAAGTGGTTTGGGGTCTTTCTGTAAGTGATTTTGGGGTACAATTTGGTTTTGATGAATACCACAGGCCAAGCAATCGGCCCGTTCCAAACAGTAAATAGTAAATAGTAGTAGTAAAAAGACCAAGTGATCCTTGAGCTGTGTGGGAGAACTGATCTAATTAGAGACTTGGACGACTTCATTTGGACTTCCCGGAAAGTAAAAAAAAATACACTAATTAAAATGTGAAGAGAAGCCACCTATACAGAAAAGGTATAAGAACAGCCTATGAACATAACATGTCTCTCTTCTGCATGCATTTTAAAAGATGCCAGCACTTGGAAAAAACATTAAAAGAGTCGACAAAGGGCTTTAGATCATCGTTTATCGGCTGAAGAATTACACACAACGCACACACATATATATATACTGTGGGAGCACATGGACCTGCAGGCATCAAGACGGATAGATGTGCATAAATATCCCTTGGCTTTTATGAATAAAAGATGAAAGTTCAGTTCATACCGCTTTCTATTTGACTTGAAATATTTATACCTTTCCCTATTGTAAAGACAAGCAGGTACCACAGGAGAGCCAGGTCAAGGAGACACAAGGCTCCAATCTATATGATCTCCCTTTTTTTCTCTCTCTCTCTCTCTCTCTCTCTCTCTCTCTCTCTCTCTCTCTCTCTCTCTGGCATAATTAATCACCTTAGACTCATGTTTACACAGTCTGATAGCCTGAAGAAATGTCTCGGAGGGGAAACTCAAACTCCTTGCCTCAGCACAAACAGGAAAGAGCATGAGAGATGAGAAGTTAAGAGTTTAACTCGTAGCTGCAGGGGAAAGTGCATCCTTACATCTTTTTACCCACTTTCAAACCATTCAGAATTCGACTACAGCCAACAGGCTGACTCCTAATTTCCACCGGTTGCGGAACGGCTGCGGATCTGCTCCAGAACGGTGGCGGAGTCAGTAGGTTTCCATTAAAGTCAATGTGTGTACTTCCAAGGATTGCGGAGCGGCTGCGTCCCGACTCCGTCCCAGCGCCGGCGGTCCCCAGCCCTCCGGAGAGCTCCGCAGCTACTCAGCACACGGCAGATAGTGCAGGACTGGAAGTCGAGCACCGAAACGAAATAAAACATATGGTTAATTTTCAAAATAAAATAGAGCATGCTCACAGCGGCTCACATCTCACTGCACTACACCTTGAAAACAGAGCACACAGTGTTTCCCCCTCTACTCCTCTGGATGGAAACTAACTGTTGGTGGTTTTGTGGTTCTATTCTAGGCTACGTGAATTTGCTCGTGGGTCCTCGAGACTTCAGCTGTCAGTCATGGCCGCAGCCATTTTGCAAAAAATCCGGATCTGGTGGGTTCTGACAGGGGGGTAAGCCTCTCCTCTCTAAGCGGAGCTCCCATGGCGCTATTTTAATGCTACAAAGCCATCACCTGCAGTTAGCATCCCATTGACTCCCATTCATTTTTGACAGCGAATAACTTTACTTTTGAAGTGTTTAAAGACTCTATTTATCTGTTGTTTATTTCTAAAGAAACACAACAATGTATAAAAGGCTCCGTTACCTTGTATCTCACGTTATGGCTCTGTAGCAGACTTGTAGTAGTTTTTGTAAATATAGGCTAACGATTGTGTCATAACCACGCAACTTACTGTCGCATAGTCGACAGATTTACAGTACATCAGCTGATAAGGTTACTTACGAATGTTAACTAGCATGTTGGTTAGCAGTAATTAGCCTGTGTCTATGTTAATGTTAACTAGCATGTTAGTTAGCAGTAATTAGCCTGTGCCTATGTTATCTCCTAACATATACCTACCTCTCCGTCTCTGCTGATTGGGAATGATTGAGATTTCTCTTGCACAGCTACCAGAAGACTTACAGCTTTCAGACAGGTTGCTCACGTCACATCTACGTCTTCCAGCTCAGTTGGAGGCTGCGCAGTAACGCTCAGCATCACCGGGACAGAGCTTCTAATAGACTTCACTGGTCTCCGTCCAGAACAACGGGATCTGTTGGTCCATTTCTTTAACTGTCTGGTATTGACGGACGGTGGAGCACAAAACCGATCCGCACTCGTTCTGGACCCAGTGGAAATTGGGGGTAGGATAGTATGGCTCAACAAGTCCTCCAAACCATACGGCGGTATGAGTTGTTTGTTCCTACTCTCTAATTTGACCCACAGGAGTGTTTCATAAATTAGCGCCCCATTGTGACAGGAAATACAACCTCATATAAAAACCAGAGAACGCAGCGGTCGCGATTTTAATCATCTTTAAAGGTGTAAAATGGTTGCAGTTTGATTATGTTTAGGCACTAAAAACAGTGTCGAATAACATTGTGGTTTGGGTTAAAATTAGAAGTTACAGTTTTTGCATTTATATTTTTAAAAAGGACAACGCACATTAATTGACATTTCTGTAAATGTGCCAGTGTTAGCCAGTCGGCGATAAAAGGACCGTTGTCCTTTGGCCAGATGATTTTAGACCATGGCAGGAAGCAACAAAAAAACAATAACACAGGTTAAAATATATACACAGTAATCAAAAAGACCATACATACAGCTAGAGCAGAAATATAAGCTTCTTTTTTTGTATGCCATGCTTAGCTGCAGAAAGCAAAAGGACACTAGCAGAGATTATACATCAACAGTATGTTGAGTTAATAAAAAAAGCCAAACATCAGGACACGTTCATGCAACTCCGACACCAGTCCATGCAAAGCAGTGGCAACCAGGAAAAAAAATATGAAATAAACTGTATCTCTCTCTCATGATGAAGGTGTTAATACACCACAGACTTAATAAGATGGTATAATACAAAATACAATTTAATTTTTCATACATACCCAGGTAGTGCTGAGCAGGCTATATTTGACAAGACATCAAACACGTCAACAGTGATAACAACAATATAAATCACAAATCTGATTTCTCAAGAGCCAGGCCTTGAGACTTTGTGTGAAATTTTGTTAGGAGGTGCTGTTTCTTATGTCATTTGGTGGTGTGTTCCACGTATTGGAAGCTCTAACTGAAAAGCATGATTGCCTAAAAGGGCTGGACCTGTAAGGAGTTACACAGTCCCTTCTCAGAGCAGATTGTGGTTCTATATTCAATTCAATTCACAATTATTCAATTCTTTTGTTTAATTAAAAACACTGAATGGTGGTGGAGCTTTGCCATTTAAGATCTTGAACATTAGGCACATGTTATTGTATTTGATTAGATTTTCCCAACTAAGGATGGCATATTTGTTAAGGGTTTTACAGTGGTGATAAGTATTTAGTTTTTGGTCTAACACTTTAATGGTCTGTTTATATCCAGAGAGAACAGGAGTTGTATCATTAGCTTGCATCCAGCATTTAATGCAATATAGTAGATGGGGGGGAGATGGTGAAACAATATGCATTCATGTGCACACATTGGGTACGTCTCAGGTTCTTAAATTACGTCCATGTTTTCCTTCACTTGCTTCCCTTCCCCGCGTCTCAGTCGTTCCCACCGAGGAAACATGGGAGAGACTCAAGGAAATCATGCGAGGGGATAGGAAACAAGCAAATGTGTTTGTAGAAAGATGATGAGACGCTCTTTCCTCTGATGCGTCTCGTGAATTTGTTCGTTGTATGGGCAGAGTTAGCGGCAGCTTCAGGGAAGGCTGCTCTCTGTATCCTCGCTCATAGCTCCTCAGAGATTCCTCCTCCTTGCTCGCTCATAGCTCCTCAGAGATCCATCATCCATCCTCGTTCATAGCTCCTCAGAGATCTCTCCTCCTTGCTCGCTCATAGCTCCTCAGAGATCCCTCCTCCATACTCGCTCATAGCTCCTCAGAGATCCATCATCCATCCTCGCTCATAGCTCCTCAGAGATCTCTCCTCCTTGCTCGCTCATAGCTCCTCAGAGATCCCTCCTCCATACTCGCTCATAGCTCCTCAGAGATCCCTCATCCATCCTCGCTCATAGCTTCTCGGAGATCCCTCACTTCCATACTCGCTCATAGCTTCTCAGAGATCCCTCCTCCATCCTCGCTCATAGCTTCTCAGAGATCCCTCCTCCATCCTCGCTCATAGCTTCTCAGAGATCCCTCATCCATCCTCGCTCATAGCTTCTCAGAGATCCCTCCTCCATCCTCGCTCATAGCTTCTCAGAGATCCCTCCTTCTTCCTATCTCCTCTGGGCAGAAATAAGAAGAGCTTTGAGAAATCCTTCATGGAGGAGGGCCAGAACCACCTGCTGTTCAAGCAAGAAGATATCAAATAAGAGACTTGGGAAACAGCCCATGTCGCACATATAAAACAAAACATGGCTGTAGTTTTTGTATCTGGACTATCCATCTAAAGGTGCCTCTGAAAAGACCACCACACATGTTTTATTGTGACTCATATTTCTAGATTTTTAAAACCAAGTAGTACATTTTAGAATACTTCTAACAGCAAAAAGTTGCCCTGTAAATAAATAACAAATACATATGAATAACCTATCAATGCTTACATTGGATTTACTAATGACACTGTATTTCCTAAAGTTACATTTACCTATTCTAGCATGTGACCAAGCCCAGATAACCTTTTTTTGATATTTTCATATGTACATAAAACCAAAGGACAGTGTATATACCTTTCATGTAAATGATGTGACAAGTCAATACCCAGTTCATCTCATCAAATCGCCTGAGATTGAGATTGAATATCCTCAGACAGCCGCACCATCTGCTGGCAACATTACAGCTGTTTGGGAGGCTGATGAAGGTATTACGGCGGCAATTTGGAGGAAATAAGTTTGAAAATGAGAGCGAGGCTGAATGGGCCGGCTGTGCCGCGCATTACGAGTGAGAGATTGATAAAGGTGTTACTGTAGGAATTTGGGAGGGAAATGAGCTGCATTGCTGAGATGTGAAAGTGAGAGGAGAAGGAATGCATCCTGATTCCTCCGAGGCACTCATGGATTCCTCTGTTGGTATGTTTGTGGCTGAGGACAACAAGTCTTTTAAACCATACGACAATATGAGTTGATTGTTCCTACCCTCTAATACGACCCACTGGAGTGCTTTAATATAACACCTCTAGCTGTGGCAGGAAATGCAACGTCATGTCTAAACCAGAGAATGTAACTGGAGCTTAAATGTCTCGATTTTAACCCTCATGTTGTCCTCGGGTCAAATTGACCCATTTTCCTATATTAATGTTCTTTTTAACTACTTTTTGTCACTTTTTTGACATTTAACACTACCTAAAACTAACTTATTAACTTTAGTTTTGCAGTTATTTCTGGAATTTGGGGACAATAAACCTCATTTATAGGAAATTATACCTAATAGTTGAGTTAGAAAAGCAGAAATTAGGAATTATTGAGACTAAAATTAAAGGAATGGATGTTGATGGATAATCACAGACTGGAATATGTCAACTTTTACTCAATACTATTTCAAAAACACTTCCATTTGTTTTCACAATGCTATAAAATTGAATAAGACACCCCAAAATTAATGAAAGTAGAGATGTGTACTTGGCAAAGAGCGTTGTGTGGAATCAATCATGTTATTTTGGGGAATTAAAAAGAACATTGATATAGGACAACGGGTCAATTTGACCCGAGGACAACATGAGGGTAAACTACACGTTGAACGCTGTTTCCAGTATTTGCGTGACACCGAAGAGCAAAAGCAAACAGATCGGATAGACATGTTATCGGGAAATCATTTTTTCAATTATTGCCCAACACCAGATGAATGCAGCACAAATGCCTCGTCAGGCACTGCTAACAAAATATATCAAGTTCAAACTAGCTTCATCACCACCACAAAGGAACCGGACTGTCTGAGGGTTCGATTATAAGGGACCACACTGCTCGGGTGTCAAAAGTGACAAGACGTGTACTTTTTTCAAGTATGACAGGGGAAGTGCAGGGAGTGACTAATTCAATTCAATTTTACAGTATCAATTCATACACAAGTTCTGCACAAGTTCACACATTAAAGCAGGTGCTAATTTCCTTCCAGAGTTTAATGAGACCGTGAGGGAGCCAGAGAGGAGCTGGTCGAAGCCTGATGAGAGCCCGAAAAGAGACAGAGCAGCAGGGCGTCTTCTGTCTGAAATCACTTCGTCTTTGATTGCTACCGCGGAGACACGGTGCCACAGGATCACAGGCACAGCGGGGGGCCGGCTTGCTCTCCTGGCAGTGATGAACAGGAGCTGCCACTTACCTGCTCCTATCTGTCAGCTTTTCAAGAGCACTTTGTCTTCTGGGCTGTCAAAGTGGGAAAAAAAGCTCTCCCCAGGCAGCCTCCAGAACAGTGACTCGAACAGATAAAGGAGTGAATGATGGACATGTGTGGGGTTGGGTGGACAGAGATTACACTGAGGAATGGATGTGTAGGTGGGCAGAAAGAGCACAGGATGTTTGCCTATGTGGATGAAAGGATGAATTATAGACTGGCAGCTAGTCTGATAGAAATGGAGAACTGGAAGGTTGGATGAACCAGCAAAGAATTGCTTTTGTGAGTTTAAGTTTATCTCACGAGGAAATACAAAACTTTTACCCATGTTAAATCCATAGTATGACACAACTAGGAGGGCACTCGGAGAGCGCAGACTACTACAAGCCATGTCCTATCTCACAGTGGTAGTGCAGTGTGAAATGTCCCGGTCCGGATCTCATTTTGCCGGTAATTCCAACATCTCATGAATGCAGCATCTTGCAATGTTAACCCTCGTGTTGTCTTCCCGTCAAAATTGAAAATCAACAACTTTGTCTTACTTTTTCTTACACTTTTGTGCCTTTTTTCAACACTTTTGACGCTTTTTTTCCATGTTTGTCACTTTTTTGACTTTTTCAACACTACGTAACACTAACTTATTAACTTTAGGTTTAAAGTTATTTTTGGAATTTATGGTCAAACCTCATTTATAGGAAAGTATACCTAATGTTTGAGTTAGAAAAGCAAGAATTAGGAATATGTCGACTTTTACTTAATTCTATTTCAAAAACACTTCAAATCTTTTTTTTTTCAAATGCTATAAAATTGAATAAGACGACCCAAAATTACCCATCAAAATCACCCCAAAGAGTGTTGTGTGGAATCAGTCATCAATTTAAAAAGAACATGGATATAAGAAAATGGGTTAATTTGACCCTAGGGTTAAAGAGCCCATATTATACTCCTTTTCAGCATCGTATTTGCACTCTTGGGTTCTACCAGAAAGGTTTTCCAAACATAAAGTTCAAGTGGGCACATTCTCTATCAAAAGAGAGAAAAAAGCCACTTCATGAGTTCATTGTGGAATAGAATTAGAGTATATGTCTTTCCTGCAAAAAAGACATAAAAGTAAATGAGTTTTTTCTTTTAACCCTCTTGTTGTCCTTGGGTCAAATTTGACCCGTTTTCAGTTTTTTATCACAAAAAATGGGCCTTCAAAATAAATGCTGAAAATGTCAACGTTAGAAATATCAATAACTGGGAAAAAATCATCTAAAAAAAAATCACCCACAACATTGAAAAAGTGACAAAAATGTCAGAAAAAGCGATCCTAGTGGTTGATGGGAAGACAAGACAATAAGAAAATAAGATTTTTTGGGGCTTTTCCCTCCATTTGACAGTGGACAGACAGGAAAGGTGGGAGAGAGATGGGGGATGACACGCAGCAAAGGGCCGCAGGTCGGATTCCAACCCGGGACGCTGCAAAGGACTCGACCCACATGGGGCGCACGCTCTCACTGGGTGAGGTAGCGGTTGCACCGTATCAATGAGATTAATACAAAGTTAATATGGAATGGGGTATAAGTAAGGGTTAATGCCCGGCGAGGTGTCCATTGTCAGGTATTAATGGACAACGGCCCAGACCATGGTGTAACTGTGTTTATACCATGGGCTGGGTGAATATCCATCCACTAGACATAATACCCACATACGTGGCATTTGATTGGACAGTGTCTGTTAATGTATTGTATTAAGTGTCCATTTCATTATAATATTCAGATTTACCAAATAATTGAACATGCACATGGATTTTAAGTTCCATTAAAGGGGGGGGGAGGTGAGGGGGGGGTCACATTTGAGCATTTAAAATGTACTTCAAAGTTAACACATACTAGTTACTTTTATAATTTGTAACTGAGTATCTGATTTAGTTACTTTTTGGAAGAAGTAACTAGTAACTTTAGCTAATTACTTTTTAAAAGTAACTTTCCCAACACCGGTGTTCAGGTCGCTACACATCGCGGATAAAATTGTTCGTAAAAGTCGTTGTTATTGCTTTTTGGAGACAGTGACATGTCTGGATCGCTAGCTTGTCTCGATGTTAAACATACTCTCAAGTTATTTTCACTGATTGCCAACTGCACACAACGTTATTGACTTTGGATCTTGCTAGCGTAGCGTTAGCTTTGTGGTTTGAAGCTGAGCTGAATGGTTCTACGAGCTGAGCGGACTATAAATATCTCCCGTTGCTAAGGGTGGCAAGTCGTATCTAAGGTCCGTTCTATTTCCTGGAGCAGGGAATAACGTTTGCATTGCATAATAATCTTATTCCAGGTATTAGTCAAACCCTCAGGTGTAGCCAGGGAAACAGAGTTATTGTTTGGAAAAACTTTAGATTTCAATTGTCAAATATATTAAAATATGCATTGTTTAAAATATACATTTATGTATGTGTGTGTGTATGTATGTATATATGTATATGGAAAGAGACCTTGGTATAAGCGGGTTAATACCCTTCATGGTGTCCATTGTTTAATGTACGAGGGCGAGGCGTGACCCGTTGTCCATTACTACCTGACAATGGACCCCTATATCATAGAAATACAAAAGATAAACTTATTTAAAATTAAACTTTAAATTGATTTCTCTTCAGATGGCTAATCCTGCCGTTTTGCATGTTGATCTTACTTGGATGGCCATGATGGCAGAGCACACACGGGGGGGAACCATCAGTAACTCAAATCCTTTCTGCATGTGCTCTACAGGGATTATATAGAGGGTTCTGGTTGAAGGGCAGGGCGAGTGCTGTGGGGAGCACTTTCCTTCTCATGTGAACTGCAGAGGCTTAAGCCTTTCAACTGAACTTTGCTCATCATAATCTAATAACTGTAATTTCTAAAACCCTTCCCAGATTTACTTTGCTCCAGTGCAAGTGTGTAATTGGAAAGAAAACTCTCGCTTTGCATTCAAATGAGCCGATTTAAGAGGAGAATCACTGCGATGCTGTGTAGTTTGTGTGTGTGTGTGTGTGTGTGTGTGTGTGTGTGTGTGTGTGTGTGTGTGTGTGTGTGTGTGTGTTTGTTTGTTTCAATATAATATCCAGTATCCAAGTTTGACTTAGAATTTCCAGTTTTTAAAATGAATACCTGTTAGTAGAAGTAGTTTATTGGTTTCTCTTCCTTCACTGGCTTCTGTAGTTTTCAACGTAGTCAAGTGACACTGAGTGGGTATTGTACAGCGCTTGTCATTATATTATATTATTATATGAGTATAACCTGACGCGCCCGATGGTTTGTTAACACAGAATCATCTGAGAAGCAGTCATTGGAAACTGTTTGGAAAAGTGAAGGCACTTTCAATAAACTACCTGGCGAGTGATTGGATGAACCATCCGCTGTGTAAAAAGGTTTGTACACACCTGAAATAAAAGACTATTTTAAAGACAATAAAAGACAATTCATTATTCATTCAGAAAGAAAATTGGTGTCCTTAACCTTCGTGTTGTCCTCCCGCCCACTGCACAACTTTTTGTTTTTCTCTGTCCAAATTAAAAATACATTTTTCCATATTTTTCCCCCCGTTTCCCAATATTTGTCACTTTTCTTCTGCATTTTTTTGTGTTTTTTCCAAATGCTATAAATGAAGCATACCCTCCGAAGGATGGTCTGACGATTTTAGATTTGTTGGAAATCCCAAAACTTGGTTACAAAAGCTGGTTACAAAAATAAACAAACACAAACAATAAATGCAGTAGCTACCTTACCATATAGATTCAGAGCATTAGCACAGATTAGTACTAGATCACAAGTCCAGCATTAGCCGATTAAACAAACAGCTAGAAACAGTTAAAGCTGTTAAAACGACGCTGAAACACCACCAACATATTCATTTTACAGTATTATAATAAAAACTAACCTTGTGCCTCTTCGAAGGGACACTAAAACTTTATATATTTAACTGTATGCACGTTACTGTTTCTCCTTTTTTCCATCACATGCAGCAGGAAAACTACTTAAGGTGCCAGCAGGTGACTTTCAAAATAAAAGCCCCTTTATTTAGAACAGGAAATAAGATACAACAAGGCTTTTTCTTCTGTAGAGCTAAACTGGCTTATTTACAATAAAATGTAATAAAACATCCAAATTCAAAGAAAGTAGTGAACTGATCATTGATTTTACTTTTAAAGAGTGTCGTATAGGAACCATCCACTTTATTTTTTTGGACATTTTGGTTGATAGAAAACCAGATTTCTTAATATAGAAACTTTTAGAAAATGGGTCAAATTTGACGTGAGGACAACAGGAGGGTTAACAACATGTCTGCTCTGTGTTTTACTGCAGTTTGCTAACTTCATGTAACGTAAAATAAATTGCAGCTGTAAGTTATCCCACAACGGGACGCCGTTGTGCACCGCTTTGCCCCACTAACACAGAACGTTTAGGGAACGTTAGTTTTTGGTTCTCTAAAGGTTAGTTCGAACCAAACCAAAAACTAACGTTTAGGGAACGTTCCCTCCGGGTTATAACGTTCCCCTGCGCCGTACCTTCACACAACGCTCCCGTTTGGTTATTTTTGGTTGTTTTTGGTTGTTCTGAGTTAGAAGTAGCATGGTTGTCACTTGATTTAAATTACCTCAAAAATGATTTGACTTAGAAAATGTTAGTAAGATAAATAGCATAGCATTTATTTTAAGGCTGATATCAATTTAGTTTAAAACAGTAGGCTACTTTTGTGCTTGACTTCGGTTTTTTAACTGTATTAGTGAAAATACTTAAAACAAGAATCTATCAATAGAAAGATTTTCACAACTAAGAAAATTCTCTTCTTTATTCAGTTTGCAAACCGAACCGTTACACCCCTACCCCAGTAGGGGGGGCTCTGCTCTGAGCAGACCGCTTCCTTTGTTACGTGAAGAAGACTAAGTTACAGTCCTGTAACTTAAGGCTGTGTCTCAAATCGCGCACTTCCGTTAGTGCACTTACAGAAGTACACTTCGCGCACTACGTACTGTCTTGCATAGTGCGTAAATTTCGACAGAGGAGTGTTGTCTCAAATTGCGCACTGCCATGTGCACTTACCGGAAATGACGACCACATTTCATCTCTTCTTCTTCTGTAAAATTGGGAATTTCACCAAGGGGAGAGCATTCCAGTCTGCTATTGTGTTTCGCGAAAAATAATTCCTGCATTGTTTTTGATATTTTAACAACAATAAATGTGATGTTTTTATTTGCTCCAGGATGACGACTGCAACACAGCCATCATGTCACCCCCCCCATTAGCTGAAAACAGTACACACAACTGTATTGTATAATATTCGTTCTTGTTAGTGCAGTCTTTTAAATTCATTAATTATGCCTATTCTTTGTAGTCCACTCTTATATGTATATACTTATATTTCTGCTCTAAAAATAAGTAACGTTAATATTCATTCATTCATAACGTTACTGTTCATCTTAATGCTCAACTGTTTCATGAGGAAATCTTTGCAGCCCACAGATAAGACTGTTATAGTGAAGCATTACCCTTACAACTTACCTAATAGACAAAACATCAATACATCTTTTATTTTAAGTTGTACTTTTGTTCTAAATGGTCTTCATACAGTGACGATACAGTAGTGAAAGCAGAGGGAACAGACCTGACATTTAAATAGACCCCATTCCTTTATATGCTTACTACAGTCATGCAACGTGTAATACAACAGACAACAAAGTTTAATACTTTTAATATCATTTTATTTTATAAATGTGCTTGTAGTTCTGCAGGCTCCCCCCCTGGTCGTAGCTAGTCTGATGGGGATAGGGACATGAGGGGGGACTTCAGACTCTCCAGGGGATCCTTCTACGGTCTGATGGCCATCGTCGCCCCTAAATGATGCCCTCTACTCCTCGTTTGTCCCTGAAGAGATGGATTATACAGTATACATCAGGTGGAGGCAGTATATACAGGATATACATCAGGTGGAGGCAGTAACAGCGGATACGTTTTAACATTGCGCTACTGTTTACGTTACTGGCAGACAATCAGCTGATCGCTATTTTGGTGAGCTAACGCTCACATCGGATTATGTACAACTTGTTAAGATCACAACATAACACTAAAATCTTCTACTGCGGAACGATAGTTTAACACAAACAAACTACAACACATGTAACGTTAGCTTATAACGTATTTGGCAATCTGGTTAAACTGCCGCTGTTAGCTAGCTAAGGTTGGCTTGCTAGCACGTCAAATTACGATACCAATAAAGGTTTTAATTCCTGGTACAAAAATCATTACCGACTGTAAAATTAACCAAATATACATATACAGGTGGCTTATATGTTATAAGTATAGCAAAAACACTCACATTCAACTTACATTTGTATTGCTCCGTCGGTCTCGCTATCGCGTCTAACTGTTGTTAGCCCCGCCCCTTCCGCTACGTAGCCAAGATGGCGACCGTTGAGTGTGGAAAGTGTCCATCGATGTACACTCATTTTTCGGGGCGTTTTGAGTGTACCATCCGGGTATTTAAGTACACTTCATTTGACCGCACTTCGACAGTGTGAACGCACTATGTACTCAAATAGTTAGTATTTAGTACAGAAGTGCGCGATATGAGACACAGTGCCAGTCTTCTTCACCTAGCACGCTGCGCTACTTCACATGCTCACGGAAAGGTAAGCGAAAAACTTTTCAGTTTAATGATGTTGTGGTTGTAATGGGAGGGTTTGTGGTTTAACATTAAACTCTTTCCCTCGTATGGCTTAGTTATATTCCGGTTCTTGTCAAGTTGACCAATAACAAAAGTTTGGCTTAAGTAAACCACTCAGTTTAGCAGAAGTTTTCTACGTCGTCCGCCATCTTGCTATGCTAGTCAAGCAGTGACTATGACATGACAGCCAATACTCGCCGTGACCGGCGTCTGATTTCACGTACGCGAGTGCTTATGTTGTCAAGGAGGTTTAATAAGAACTGCACGCACCGCTACACATAACGTGCAGCCAGTTAACACTCGGAGTAGCGGAGCTTTTACGATGAACTGTGATGTTTTAAAGTTAGTACCAACAGATAGACTCGTGCAATCACAAAAAGATCTACAGGGATGGGATTAAATCACATGAACACACTTTGTTCTTCTTCTAATCTTTATCTGCATGCTCATTATTTTGGTGGACCGATTGCACTTTCCTTCAAGGCTTCCGCATAACGAGACGAAAAATCTCAGTACATACATTTTATTTTTCATGGAGCGATGAGATGCTCATAATAAGCTGTGGATGTTTCCAATGTCTGCGAAGATTCGAGGTCAACATGACCTCTGTTTGCATTTGTTTTTCAGACAACAGGAGTTAATGAAGAGTGAAAAACACTTAAAACATCCCGGCTGGATATGGCTCCCCAAGGCTGTTTATCTTTTGATCATTATAAGAACATTGACTATTAGTTAAAACCTTAATTGATTCTTACATTGTCAGCGTGAGTATTAAAATGATTAACTCCTTGACGTGCTGTTTTCAAGCCCCTCGGCTCATTAGAAGATGAGTCACTTGACTGCCGCTGAGTTGTTGTTTTTTTGGCACAATGAACATGGCCGACTTTCATATTTCACCCAAGTCCCGGGTTGTGTTGCTTGTTAGTTTGTTTTGAAGTCAGGGTTAATGGGCAATATATTCTGTCTCACACCAGGCCTCTGACATCCTCCACTGACCAAAGACTGAGATAACAAGACTCTGGAGGAGAGAAAGATGGACGGACGGACGGAGACAGAAAGAAACGAGAGACTGGCTTTGAAGAACCAGAGCGTTTACTTCTTTTTTACTTTGGGTCTGATGTTGACACTGTTGGTTGGAGGCACATGAGCCTTTTGTAAGTGATGACAGTACATGCAGACCTTTGCTGCTGAAACCCGCAAAGCAGTCAAAGAAAAGTGACTGTTAAATACCAAAAGAAGGTTATTAAAAACGTGTATATATATGTGTGTAAAGTATATGTATGTCTTTGTGCATATACTGTATGTTAAAGAGGCAATCTGTGCAGTAATACCCTCTATTTCATGAAAAATCACACAACTGGATAACTGGCTTTGCTTCTTAATGTCTAAGTTGCATCAGCCAACAGCTTGATTAATAATGAATGGACTCAATGCAATTACTCGCGCCATTTGTGTTTATATTGTTCACTGGAAGAGATTAGGAGTTTAAGCTGATTTCAATCTCTTTCAATTCTGCTAATTACATCCTCTCACATGTGAGGTAATTATTTCTGCATTGTGTTGAGCTACTGGAGAGCCGCTGGAACTCATTTCTGCATTGTGAAACTATTTGTCCGAGTAAATGACTGTATCTGCCCTTTCCTTTTTAGGAGCTCAAAAGAAAGAAATGTGTGCACCTGCATGCACATCCAAAGACAACCTCATGCTGTCGCACAATTAACCTTTTTCCTTACATGGCCATCAAGTATGAAATAGAAGAGTATGTTTTCTTTGTGTAACCTTGCAGCGCTCAGCAGTGAATCGTTGGCTATTGAAGGAGGGGAAATCTTTGAGAAAGGGCTTAGCTGAAAACCAGGAAATTGATTGAATTTAATCTAATATCCATATTATTCTTTAAATGGGGAATCTGTGAATAGAATAAGACGTACAGTAGTGAGAGTGCTCTTCACAGAGCCTCCACCTTGCCCCCCCCCCCCCCCTCTCTTCTCATCAAAAGCTACAGACTCAGAAATGGCCCATACTAAGGTAAGCTCATTGTGGGACTGGAATATAATATAATATAATAATATAAAGAGACTTCAGATACAGTATTAGGGACCACTAAGGTCTATATAAAAGAGACTTCAGATACAGTATTAGGGGACCACTAAGGTCTATATAAAGAGACTTCAGATACAGTATTAGGGGACCACTAAGGTCTATATAAAAGAGACTTCAGATACAGTATTAGGGACCACTAAGGTCTATATAAAAGAGACTTCAGATACAGTATTAGGGACCACTAAGGTCTATATAAAAGAGACTTCAGATACAGTATTAGGGACCACTAAGGTCTATATAAAAGAGACTTCAGATACAGTATTAGGGACCACTAAGGTCTATATAAAAGAGACTTCAGATACAGTATTAGGGACCACTAAGGTCTATATAAAAGAGACTTCAGATACAGTATTAGGGACCACTAAGGTCTATATAAAAGAGACTTCAGATACAGTATTAGGGGACCACTAAGGTCTATATAAAAGAGACTTCAGATACAGTATTAGGGACCACTAAGGTCTATATAAAAGAGACTTCAGATACAGTATTAGGGACCACTAAGGTCTATATAAAAGAGACTTCAGATACAGTATCAGGGGACCATTAAGGTCTATATAAAAGAGACTTCAGATACAGTATTAGGGGACCAACAGACTTCAGATACAGTATTAGGGGACCAACAGACTTCAGATACAGTATTAGGGGACCAACAGACCTCAGATACAGTATTAGGGCACTACTAAGGCCTACTTGACTCATCTTGACTCTTTTTAGTGGTGGGGCCCTCTATGGACTTCCTGTAATAAAGCAGTTTTAAATTAATATTATACAGCAAGTTTGTTTTTAGTTTTTTTTACTTTACTGAACAAACAAAATAAACTACTTCACACTCTGCATCACATTCAATACCGGAAGTTACTGTAAGTACAGATGATTTCAACCTAAATTAACCTGTAACCTTTAACTACTTTTTAATGTTTTATGTGAATAACTTTGAATTGCCCTGTTAATGAAATGTGCTTTACAAATACAGCAGCCTTGCCTTAACCATGCTCTTTTGCCAAACCTGTAACCTGCTCCTGTTACATTCTGTGGTTCAGAGGACAGAAAACTCTCCTGTGGGTTGTATTTCCTGCCACCACTAGGGTTTTTAATTTATGAAAGGCTAGCGGTCAAGCACTATCCCATAGCACTTTGATCACTCCAAACCACATTTTATTGGCAGGTGTAAATGGTCTCTAGATAGAGACATAAGAGATTTAATCTGATAGAGGTTTGCCTGAGTTACGACTAGTCTCGCTTGCCAGACCTATCTCTACATTGCTATGGAGTAAGGTGTGACTGGCAATGGAAATGTACTTATCTGTTATACTGCTGCTTGGTCTTTCTCCTGAATCTGCAGTTTCTACTCTTCTACTAATGATTCAGACAGGATGCCTAGACTAGGGTGACCAGACGCCCCCGATTTCCAGGGACAGTCCCCGGTTTTGGTGACCTGTCCCCGGCTGGATCTGTCCCCGGAAATGTCCCCGGTTTTCACTGTGACCGACAGACCCGATACTGGAATGAAAGAAAGAAAACTCTGACCAAACGGAGCCGATCGAGCAGCGCTGCTCAGAGCTCAGAGATGTTTTAGAAAGCCGTGTTTTACCATGCTAAAATCACTGATTATTTACATGGAGTCTGGTGGAGATATGCTGCTCTATACACGCTAAAATCACTGATTATTTACATGGAGTCTGGTGGAGATATGCTGCTCTATACACGCTAAAATCACTGATTATTTACATGGAGTCTGGTGGAGATATGCTGCTCTATACACGCTAAAATCACTGATTATTTACATGGAGTCTGGTGGAGATATGCTGCTCTATACACGCTAAAATCACTGATTATTTACATGGAGTCTGGTGGAGATATGCTGCTCTATACACGCTAAAATCACTGATTATTTACATGGAGTCTGGTGGACTTTTATGTTTTAAAAAATGATCTTAATCTTTAACAGAAAGGTCAGCCTCCTTAAAAATCCTTTCCATAATGTTATCAGACACTTAGAATATTAATCTGAGTCTGTCAGCAGCAAAACGAGCACTTTATGAACGTAAATACAAGCTGGACAATTATCCCATTAACTTCCATTGTAGCTTGTTTCTCTGCTGCCGACTGCAGCGATCTCGTTTCATACTGCATCAATGTCAAAGGAAAATACTTCCTCAATAGTTTATATTGTATCCGATACCCAATGAGCTGCTGCAGAAACAAGCCTGAAGCAATAAGGAAAAAGCTGTCAGATAAATGTAGTTCAGTAAACACTACAACATTATGAAATATTAGGACTTTTTATCTTGAAATATTAGGACTTTCTATCTTGAAATATTAGGATTTTTTATCTTGAAATATTAGCCCCTAATGAGAACAGCTCTAAGTCTAGTGTCCCCGGTTTAAGTTTTACAAAAATAAAAACATGAGGTATTTACGCTTCTGAGCTGAAAATGTCCCCGGATTTTGTCTGAGAGATCTGGTCACCTTAGCCTAGACAGGATGTTCTGACACATTCACATTTGACCCTGCTAACACCTCGAGCTCACACCTAGAGGTGTCAGCAGAGCTGGTTCAACATCGTCTCCCCCTAACCGTGGTTTGGCCTTTCAGCTCTGTCACCACCTTGCCTTTGCCGCCCAGCAAGAAGAGTACATAAGTACAGTCTGCTGTCTCGTCCCTTTGTTCATTCTCTCAGACTCTCCTGTGATGTACTCAACCTTTCTTGCAAGAAAAACAAATCTCAAAAGATGTTTTTGACCGAAGCTTAATTTCAAATATCACCTACGGTGTGTATTAGACTTTCTACCACAGGCTCTATCACACATACACGCCTGGATAGGAGAAAAACATGCTCTGGGTTGTTTGCATTTCTTTAAACCATTCACAATCGTGTTGGGTGGCGCTAAGTTCCGGACACAGCAATGGTATATCTGCCTGTGTGTCTCGGGAAGGAACCCTGAAAAATACAACGCCACGTACAGTATTAAATGAAGTTAACTGTTGACACAATACAGTAACGTGAGCTATTTAAAGTAGCTGGATACATGGTTAAACCTCATTATCTCTTACCAGTGTATCTCCGTGTGTACTTAATTCACAGCAATCCCACCAACGGGTCCCAAAACGTCCCAGTTACACAGAAAATAATATATTATTATTTGTAAATCTGTGAAATCATTCCCTGAAAGAACCAAGCAGGACTTTCTTGTTGCACGATGCAAATGTTCTTCAAAACTAGACATTTTCAGTGAATAGCTTGCTTGAAGTTCGTTGATGTTCCCCAAAACCAAAGGCCTTTTGCAAGGCGAGGGATGTTAAGATGATTATCCGGTAAATGAATCGTCATCTATCCAGACCAGTTGCCACCAACTAAAACGAGACAAAAATGCACACAATCAGCAGTGGCCTTGAACCTGCAGATGGGTGAAGAATTGAGATTGATGAAATATAGCCCAAGTAGATGGGCAGTTTTAGAACCCACTCAACCCCAATATAATCTATAGCTGCCAGGTTTGGGAGTCTGAAGCTCCTCTGTGATTACTTCTGCATCCGTCAGGGCGGACAGTAAAGCTTGACATATACGGGAGGTAATCAGTCGCCGAAGGCTTCCTCTTAGGTCGTATTTCTCTCTGATAAGAGAAGTTTAATAGGTAGAAAATTTAAAAGGCCAAGGACGCCGCAGGCAAAACATTCTAATAACATTATTTTTTTTATTTTTTTTTTGTACAAATAATGGCCTACATTCCTGCAAAGATTATGATACCATACCAGAAATCTAATGGTTAGATTCCAACAAAGAAATTAAAAAAACTTAAATTATATATTTTTTTGGAAGAAAATAGTGTGGTTACAGAGTCTGGTTCAGGTAAATTACTACATTATGTAAGTTTCTGGAAACCTCCTTTCATTAAGCATCTTAAAGGTCCGGTAATTAAATTCTGAATGAATCAGTGAATCAATAACGCTTGCAGGGATGAACCTGAAGAGACTCATCAACTGGGCTTTTTTAGCCTCAAACAAACTTCTGGACTTTGACCTAGGAGACCGCAATTCATGTCCATTTGCAACAAACTAGTTAATGTTGACTTATTGTTACTTGCATAACCAACGTTACCATGGTTCTATAACATGTGTGTAATTTCATGTACTTAAGTTGCATTTCAATTGACCTCAGATGTCCGAAGCCGGAGCTCCTGAGTTGAGTGAACTCCAGTACAACGAGTTTGAATGTTTGTGCTATTCAGGCTAGCAACGTTAGCAATACCAGATAACAACGCATTACACTGTGCATATTAACACTGTAGCATTGTGTCGACTAGGGCTGTAGTACTCGAGTCCGGTCTTGGACTCGAGTCCGGACTCGAGACCATTTTTCTATGGACTCGGACTTGTCTCGGACTCGGTAGTATTTGGACTCAGACTTGTCTCGGTCTCGGCCACTGGTCTTGCCAAATATGGCTTTTGGTCTCGACCGAGTCCAGGTGTCTTTATTATGTTGATGAAAATATTGGAGGGAAAGTAAAACACAGTTCAGGTCTTGTTTCTCTACCTCTCTCTCAAAATTATTCTATAAAGATGGAGTCTATTCTCTAAAGACTCTTTCTATTTCATATGCATATGTACAATTAATCTTTGCATATCTGCAACAAGGTCTCTCTTTATTGAAATTAAATTAGGAGCTCCTCAAAGACTTGGTAAGAAAACTTCTAATGACTCATTCCTCATGAAGAAATTCCTTCTTCATTAGACTAAAGAATCCAAAGTAACAGTGA
Source organism: Etheostoma nigrum (assembly GCA_029931835.1). Taxonomy (NCBI): domain Eukaryota; kingdom Metazoa; phylum Chordata; class Actinopteri; order Perciformes; family Percidae; genus Etheostoma; species Etheostoma nigrum. The sequence continues at coordinate 2,767,358 of CM057249.1, forward strand.
GACATACAAACCACAGAAAGCTGATTGTTGTTCCTCGTGTTGCAGCATGAGCATTACAGAGAATAATGCAAAACAGCGCCTGTGTGTATCGGTCTTCTCACACAGGCAGCTTAATCAGTTTGAACTGTGGAGTCAATGCATGACTCTTTACCCTTACATAATAAATCAGTGCAATATTATCTCTGGGATTTAAGAAGAAGGAAGAAGAGAGGATTTATCATGAAGCGAGGCTCTGAACCACTGTGTGATGCATAATTTCCTGTTCACATTTCCATTTCCTGAGATATTAAATAATGCACTCAAAGTATATGGAGGCAAAAGAAATGAAATCATATACTGTGTATACTGTATATATGTGTGTGTGTGTGTGTGTGTGTGTGCGTGTGTGTGTGTCCCACAGCTACAGTGGCTTTTCTCAGCTCCAGAGGACTTTATTCTGTGTGTGTGTGTGTGTGCCTCAGTTCACTTAAAGGGATACTTCACCGATTAGCATTAAGCGCTGTGTCAGTAGAAACCCGGTAATATTTTCAAATGGTCGTGCTTCCCTCCCTCATGTCCCCCTCCGATGATGCAAAAATCATTGTTTTGCATCGTCTGAGGTATTTCTGCCCAGAGGCTATAGCCTACAGCCAGTAGCAGGAGCTACTTCTGCATGTTTTCAACCCGCCCACATGTGTTGGCTGTCCTGTGAAGGATAGGAAATTAGATAGATTAGATTCAACTTTATTGTCATTGTGAAGAGTACAAATACAAAAGACAACGAAATGCAGTTTGCGTCCAACCAGAAGTGCAACAACAGCAGCAATTCGGAAAAATGAACTGAGGCAGCCTTTCAGTTTGCTCCAAATTTGAAAACACGTTTTGGAAACAGTACCTTTACTTTGGTTATGGTTGGGTGTAGAAAAGGTTCTCCCTGGCCTATCTTTTCCGGTTGAAGTACCTTATAAAGCCTGTCTTTTGCCATTTTTTTAACCAACTGTAGTGCTCGGATTTCCCCCAGATACCCATGAGCATGATGAGTTGAAGATCACCTGAGATTTAACACAATGCACAAAGTCTCCATTAAAGACTGTCGGCTCTTCACATCGTCAAGCACGATAAACAAGAGCACTTCTCAGGGGAAACATTATTCTCAGCCAAGACCACAGTAAACATTATGAGAACAAATTAATAAAAACTGATAAAAAAGGTGCCTTAAAACGAAATCACTCACTTGATGCTTTGCACATAAAACCTCAACATGATGTACAACAGTCCATAAAAAGTATTGATAATGTGTGTCTTTAATACATGAATCAAGAACACTGCCTGTTTGTATCATTACAAACTCTCAGCACTAGCATCATCCTCTTGATGATATTTAATAAAAAAAACTAGCTTCCACTTACAGTGGATCCATTATTGCATCCTATAAGCTTGTTTTCCAAGGTGGTGGATGCATTCCCAGATGGCTTGGCATAGCACCAAAGACAAAAGCTGCTAATTTATTCCTCCAACAAAATATCCAACTGCCCTTGTGGACTCCATCACATCCTCCCAATCTCCCAGTGCTCGGCTAGGAAGATTTAAAGCTGCTTTTCTGCAGTATAGACATGAAAAGGGCCAAGAAAAGGTTATTCTGAAATTGATGATTTAGAGCAGTTTAGAAAAGTTGTATTTTTAATCTTCCCTCAGTCAGTTACCTTATTTTATTCAGCAATGTTTTCTCACATTTTCCCAACGTCTCAACGTAGATGGAACAAAACAAGTCATACATTTGCATTGATCCTAATATAATTATTTCTGTGACCATGGTGGTGATGAAAGCCAAATGTGGTTCTTTTTTTTGTTTTCACGGCCTGCAATTCACCGATTTTGGTAAGCCACGCCCAGATTACACAAGCTGGACCAATCACAGTGCAGTATAGGACTAGCTTATTTTGGTAGTCTGTTTTTCAGTTTTGTATTTGGGTCTGTTTCCTGTTTTATTTTGACGGTCTGTTTTTCCTTCTTGTCTTACTTCCTGTCTTTTGGTTTCTCCCACTCTTGTGATTGCCTGATGTTTTTCACCTGTCTCCCACATCGGGGTAAGCCTCTCCTCTCTAAGCTCCCTATGGCGCCATTTTGTTGCTAGCAAGCCATCACCCGCCGTTAGCATCGCATTGACTGCCATTAATTTTGAATAACTCTACATCTGTAGCCTTTAAAGACTCTATTTGTCCGTTGTTTATTTCTAAAGAAACACGACAATGTATAAAAGGCTCCGTAGCAGACAGGCTAACGATTGTGTCATAACAACGCGACTTACTGTCGCACAGGAATCACGGTATAGTACAGGCTAAGTTAGCAGTAACGCTCATCCATCACCGGAAAAGAGCTTCTAATATCCTTCACTGGTCTCCGTCCAGAGCAACGGGGTCTGTTGGTCCATTTCTTTAACTGTCTATGGTTTCCCAGCACTTAATAATAATAATGTATACTTTATTAAACCCGCAAGGGGAAATTACAATGTTTTCACTCTGTTGTTATGACACACAATACACACAGACCTGAACTACACACACATACTCAGTACCTATATATGCACTCATGGAGAGATGTCAGTGTGTCACCTGCCTCTTGTTACCTCGTTACCCTCTGTATTTAGTCTATTTAGTCTTTTACTCTTTAGCTTTTACCTTCATGTTTTCTACATCCTTTCGTTGTTGAGTCAGTTTGACATTCTTAATATAACCTTTAAATCCATAATGCAAACCCTTCATTCTGCTTCTTTCTGAAATCTCTTTTTTGTTTTTATACAAAAAATGTACTATTTTTCCAGGGACTGCAGTTATAGTCTGTGAAATCGCCATGCAGCTTTGGCAGCTTGGCTTAGCAACGGTAACTAAAGGGGGGGGGGATTTAGCCAAGGGTGAAAAAGCCTTTTTTTTTAATGTGACTAAACCTAACCCCAATTCAAAACAGTGCGACCGTCTGCCGATTTTTATCCTAAAGTGGGTACAAACTGCAAGGGTGCCCACAAAGATTCAACACCCTCATGACTGATTTTCACCAAACATACACACGTCAGCACATTGCTTGAGGGTGGAGGGAGAGACCCAGCTGCTAACTTCTGCAATGGTTGGAGGACAGCACTCGCTGCATGCACAGATTCAATGTAACCTGTTCAGATCATGAAATCCTTTTGTTGCTCATTTTGGAAATATCATTTCTTGCTAACAGAAAAGAAAACAGAAAAAAAGTCTTATGAATTATGCATGAGCTCGAAAGTGAGATAAGGCGGCCAATTGAGAAGAGGAAGAGGAAGGGAAGGAGTCGTAGGAGGGTAAGATATGCATTGCCCTCCAGAGTTATTGGCACCCCTGGTGAGGATGAGCCAAAGATCTTTAAAAGTAATGAGCTAATCTTTACCAAGGCCACCAATAATTCTGTAGGGCACACTAAAACTACAGTAATTTGTTTTCAAAAGAGAAAGGGGGAGACGGGAGTGTGAACAGAAGAGTGAGAAGCTGAGAAGAACATGTATGTATTCTCATAGATATAATTATTTCAACCATTGTACAGCTTTGGTAACTCGCCAAATGTCAGGCCAGTCAAAGCCTCTAAATCAATAAATAGATAAGAGAGAGAGCTAGCAGTGAATGAAGTATAAGAGGCTGTTTTGCTGAGGGCGGCTCCAGCTGTTCTCTCAGAGTTCAGACATTGCAGAGCTTGAAGCAGCGATCTCCATGCAAGCGAGGGGCGAGTGCACAGTTTTTATGGGTTTAGAGCCGTGCCTCAAAAGGAGGGAGGGAAGTGAGTGAAGTATAAAGTTATACTAACAACATTTTTTTTAATAGGAAGTGGGAGAAGCAGCTGGTCCCTCAGTAATTTTTTCCCTCCTGTAAATTTACATTTCAAAATTTTCTTTTAATGATATCCTGAATGTTCCTCAACATAAAATCATGTTGGCGGCTGCAGTCAACTTGGATGAACAGCAGTTAGGATAGATTTCATCAGTGACCCAGGGTCATATCAGAACATATAAAGTTTTAAAGATGCCTGGGGCCCAGATAGTTCAGTTGGTAGAGCGGGTGCCCATATATAGAGGTTTATAGCTAAGCTAGCAGTCATTTAAAAAACATTTTAGCTATCTATGATTGTTTGAATGCTAACGTTAGCTCAAAACGCCATTCAACTGACAGCCTTTTTTGTGGGTGATGCTAACTTGTAGCCAGCAGTGAACCAACTTCATTCAGTAGGTCCATTTTTACTATTACTATTACTATTACAGAAGTCTCTCGTTAGCATCTTGGAGGCTAATTGTTGCAAAGTGACGCATGCGCGACTCAAATCTGCACTTGACTCACATCGGGGAGTGGCACTAGTCATCGCCGCGTGCCGGTCACCTTTGGATGGCTAAACTCAATGGTAAGAGCTGCTGAAATGAGCAGAACATGACGGTGCTCTGTACCCGACTTTGAGTCACCTTCACTCGGCTAAATTTAACTGTAAAGACCGCTAAACTTAACTGTGACCAGTCAGAAGTCGCTGAACTAATCATATGAATTGTTGTTGCCTACGTTTTCGTAAAAAATACGAAACAAGTCCATGAAAATGTGTTATATGTCGCTAGCATGGCTAATAAAAAATATTTTCAGTGGCACACTCCCAGTGCAGGCCAGCAAAATGGTTAGCTATAAATGCTGCAGTTTAACCCTTGTGTTGTCTTTCCCTCAACATGAAAAAACACTTTTGTTGTCCCTATCTCATTGTTGTGTTGCTTTTCAAAAAAAAAGTATTAGGTTTTTGGTTTTTTCAACATTTCATTTTGGTCGTTTTTTGACGCTTACTTCCAGGGTTTTTTTTTTGTAGTTTTTGTCACTTTTTCCAATATTAGTTACACTTTCTTCCCCAATGCCTAGACGCATTGTTCACCTTCCCATATTTCTGAGATAAAAACAAACAAACCTGACCACAGGACAACATGAGGATTGTACTCTCAGTTGGATAACACCACTCAGGACTGACTCATGTCCACTGTAGATGTCCCCTCTCTTCATCCCCCGCTCCCCCTGTCCTTTAATCCTCACCCTTTCCTCACCTGTACACCCTCTCTCTCCTCTCTGCTCCTTTGCTCCTTTCATCAGCTGAGCAGGAATGGGCCCTCTCCTCCCGGGGAAAGCTATTAAAACATAATAACATGCCTTTACTCAGCCTCTATTCTCTTTCTTCAGATGTCACCCTCCTTTCAGCACTTCTTCTTCCTCTCCCATTTACAGGTGATAAATGAATAGCGAGGAGACGATGATGTTCATAACAACAACGGTAACAATAACCTCATCAGGAAGATGCTTCAACATTTATTTGCACTACCACAGATGCTAATGAAGCTGTGTTCCTCAAGGGGAAAAGCCATGTCTCCAAAATAAAGTCCAATTAAAGAGAAATGATAATACTTGCCACTTTATGTTCAAGAGAGCAGACAAAGAAAATGACTCATTTCTACGAGTCATTGGAGTACATCATTTAAAAATGCCGAGTAACACATTCGTAATGACAGGTTTCTCCTAAAGAGTAATTATGAAAAGTGCAAAGCGAGCGCGCTGCTGTAGCCTCGACTCCTTTTCTCCCCGCCACAGTGGGTACAGATGGCATGCCTGCATATGTAAACAGCACCTGGCACCCCGAGGCCCCATAAACACATACACACAGCGCCGCTAAGAAAACACAAAAGGTAATGAGTTAGCAGACGGCGCATGAGCCAGCCACAGACAATTCAAGGTGGGGGTAATGATGCTGATCGCTCAACCCATGTCCCCTCCCTTTAATAATTAATCAAGTCGTGGATTTGAATAGGAACACGACACAGATGGGAGGGTTGTTAAAGGGTTTCTTTCAATTCATGCCAAAGGTGTCTCATGGAGTTGAGGTCAGTGCTCCGTGCAGGTAAGTTCTTCCAAACCAATCTGGGGAAGCCCTTTATTTATGTATAGGGCTAGGTAAGGCCAATATATCGAGCTGGGCAATATATTGTTAATATATCAACATCTATACATGAGACTAGATGTTGTCTTCAATTTTGGATATCATAATATTGTGACAAGTGTTGTCTTTTCCTGGTTTTAAAGGCTGCATTAGTAAAGTGATGTCATTTTCTGAACTTAGTTCTTGTTCTAGCTTGCCTTTAACATTACATTACAAATCAAATAGTTGACACGTTTTTCCAAATTGACTTACAATTTGCTATATATCAGAGGATGCATGCCTCTGGAGCAACTAGGGGTTAAGTGTCTTGCTCAGGGACACATTGGTTGATGTATCGCAGTGGGAATTGAACCCTGATCTCCCACACCAAAGGCATGTGTCACATGCACTGCGCCATCACCTCCCCCACATCCACATTACCGATCATTATCAAAAATTACCTTTGTGTAAATGTTTTGTGAAAGCCCCGATAGTCACACCTACAATACTGTTGCAATATCGACATTGATGTATTTGGTCCAAAATATCGTGACATGTGATTTTCTCCATGTCGTCCAGCCCTAGGGCTCTGATTGGCTTACCATGAAGTTTTACTCAACCTCAGCCAATCGTCAGCAATTATGCGCACGTCTCGTGCACAGCCCACTGACCAAGAAAAAAAAAGTATTTGCCTCTCGGCTCAGAGATCTAGTTGGTCTGATGAAAAAAAAAAACTTCAATTAGTAACGCGTTGCATTTTTGGCAGTAACGGTAACAGTGTTATTAAGATGGGAAGAGTAATCAATTAGATTAGTTAGTTAGTTAGTTAGTTAGTTAGTTAATAGCGTTGTTATTTACCTCCGCCGTTATTCCCATCACTGGTTGATCACCATGAACACACTACAGCAGTCAACACAATAAAGTTAAACTCTACAGACTCTCCAGTCAGTGAGTATTGAGAGACATGTCATTCTAGAAAATGTAGCCTAACGGTCCCGTTCTGGTGCCTAATGTCAGTTTAATGTACACCGTAACACCGAACATCAACAGCGCCACCAAGAGTCCTGGCGCTAACGGAGACTTTTAGCGTCAATATGAAATGCCAAAGACATACGACCAAGCCTCCATATTTGACGCAATGGGAGTTTAGAATGTGTTGATAGTGCAGCCAGCCACCATTGGTTCAGATGTTTTTGGCTTCACTTATACAGTCAATGCATCAACCTCTGGCCGACACAAGTTAGCTATAGAATGAGGGGAAAAACCTTATCTTCTACAGACATGGACCTGCATATTTACATCTGACCTCATGAATATTCGTCGTGGCAGGAAAGGAAGACTCTCTCTCACTCTCTCTCTCTTTGCCCTCCCCTCCCCTATCACCTTCGTTCACCTATCTAATCATTAGCTGTGGCCAGCCAGACATCAGAAAAGGCAGGTTTCATCACCCCCACTTTGTCTCCCCCTCTGCATCTTCTCCCTCACCTAACTAAGCCTCATCATTAGCTGTAGCCTGCCAGACATCAGACAGAACCGGCTTCGTTAACACCGGAGATTGGCATTTGCCTTCCACGGGACATCTCTTCCTTTCTTTTCTCCGTCTCGTTCTGTTTGGTTTTATTGAACTACTGGCAGCTCAAGCTCAGCTCACAGCACTCACTGATGATTGGATTCCACCCAAAACATGGCAGCATACAGATGTATGTAACCATTATAATCAGAGTTTTCATGGCTTTGTTTACTTGCTGAACTGTTGCTGCATCCCGGCTCCAAAAGATCTTGTCAAAGATCAGTCATGTTATGCTTTCAGCTGTCATAGGTTGAAGAATAATGAGTAGATGAAATGATCTTAACCCATCAGTGTTGCCCTCATTATTTATACACAATATTCCCACGGCCATTTCACACATCCAGACAATACAAGTTTTAATGAAACTAGATAATTAAAGCTTTCCAGTTATACAACACAATTTTTTTATTGCAGCCTGCTGCCTCATTACATCTTGCAGTTAATGTAGTATTTTTTTATTGAAGTGGAAGGACACAGACTATGTATTGTATATAAGGTGACGGACGCAGTGAGGCTTATCTGAATGTCGGTATGCCTCTTAATGTATGGGTGTTATGGGTGTATATTGTATGTTTCATGGTATTGAATCCATAAGTGTGTTATTCTTTGGGTTAAGGTGGAGTGTTAAGACCTATGTGACTGTTTTGAGGTCAATACCATTGTCGTAAGCTCTCTTACCATCAAAGACAAATACACTTTGAAGATTGCCTGCTGAGAAAGTTCGGTCATTCACCTCTATGGGGGGGGGGTGTTGCTTGCACAAGCATTACAGGAAGTACTTTGGGTGACTAAACATAACCAAACTAACTATTTTACAATAGTACATGTTTAAAATTGCAACCTTTACGTTCCAAACCAACAGCAACCGCCGTTCTCTGGTTGAGATTTGACGTAGTATTTCTTTCCTTCCATCCATCCATCCATCTTCCATAGGAACATATATGTCAGACTCTGTTCCTCTGTCTTGTGGTGTGCCCCAAGGTTCTGTGCTCCGCCCCCTGCTGTTCAGTCTGTATTTACTTCCTCTTGGAAAGATTATTGGGAGTTTTGAGGAAATATCTTACCAGTGTTATGCTGATGACATCCAATTATATTTATCTTTTAGCCCTGATAGGCTAAACAAACTGTCCTTGTTGCAAACTTGTTTAGCCTCCATTAACAAATGGATGGATGACAATTTTTTGCAATTAAATTCAAATAAAACTGAGGTGATAATTTTTGCCCCAGACAGCATTATTAGGTAGGCCATTGGGGCTCTATCACTCTCTGACTGTAATGTTGTGCAAAATCTGGGTGTCATTTTTGTTTTAACAGTCATGTGAAATCTGTAGTTTGTTCCTGTTTTTTTCCATCTCAGGAACATTGCTAAGATCAGATCTGTTGTCTCTAAAAAAAGAGATGGAGATGCATGTTCATGTTTTATTTCTTCACGTTTGGATTATTGCATGTTACTGTACACTTGTTTAAACAAATCATCCATGGACAAATTGCAAGTTGTACAGAATGCAGCAGCAAGACTTTTGTCTAAGACCAGCAGGAGATCATACATATCTCCAGTGCTTAAGGCTCTTCATTGGCTACCAATAGGTTTTAGAGTGCATTTAAAAATTTTAATCACTACTTATAGAGCATTGCATGGTCAAGCTCCCGCTTACATCCAGTACGCTTACATCCAGGATCTATTACACGCCCACACTTCTGGTTGCTCTCTGAGGTCTTCAGACCAAGACCTTTTAACTGTCCCCAGAACACGTTTTAAAACCAGAGGTGATCGAGCTTTTTTCTGTGGTGGCTCCAAGGCGCTGGAACTCTCTCCTTTAGCCTTGAGAACCTTGGATTCTGTGGACACTTTTAAAAAACACCTCAAGACACATCGTTTTAGACAAGCTTTTAACTAGCAATATGGCTTAGTATTTTATGTGTTGCTGTTGTATTTGTTTTTACTGTAAAGCGCTTTGTGACCCTTCTTGTCTGTGAAAGGTGCTATCTAAATAAAGTTTACTTACTTAAACTTAATTACTTCATCCGCTTATCCGGTATCGTATGTTTGTTGATTGCATTTACGTTTTTGCAAAATGAATGTGATGCGATCTCACTGCAGCCGTGAAAGGGGCAAGATTCAACACTGGCTACTGATGTGCAGGTCATTTGCTGTATTTCTCTCTGATCTGCTCCCGTTTTTCTCCTTTCTCTCTGATCTTTCCGTCTGATTTTTCTCTGGCTTGTTATTACATCTTCCTCCCCCCCCCCGAACCTGGCTTTCTCTCGCTCTCTCTCTCTCTCTGTGTCCATCCCTGCCTTTCCAACAAATTGTTTCCTATCTTTTCATCACTACCTCTTGCATTTGTTCCCCATCTCCCCCACCTCTCCTCGCCTCCATCTCTGTCATGCAGATGGCGAGGCTGCTGCTAGTGATAACACTTTTCAAAGTGGCTTCATCCCGCTGACGGCAGCTTTCGAGCAAAACGAGGAAAAAAGCAATTAATCTATCGTGAAACCCAAGCTGTAATGTACACCTTTCTAAATAACAATAAATGAGTAGGACATTACATTATTAAGCTGCCATTCTGCAGTCGTGTGTCTGTGCCTATCCAGCTACTTGTCTGAAATTGGCACATTAATAAAACTCATGACAGGAATATCAACAATCCCCGCCACATCGTGTGTTTACTTTTATTGTGAGAATTCAGACGAGGAAAGTAAAGAAAAACAATAATTGAAATTTTTTTAACCCTTGTGTTGTCTTCCCGTCAACATTGAAAATAAACAGTTTTGTTGAGGCATTTTATCAATGTTTTTAACTTTTTATTACAGTTTTGTCCCTTTTTTCATCACTTTTGATGCTTTTTTTTCGATGTTTGTCACTTTTTCTGCCGTTTTCAACACTACATAACAGTAATTAACTTTAGTTTTACAGTTATTTTTGGAATTTATGTTCAATACACCTCATTTATAGGAAATTATACCTAATGTTTGAGTTAGAAAAGCAGAAATTAGGAATTATTTAGACTAAAATTAAAGGAATGGATGTTGATGGATAATCACAGACTGGAATATGTCAACTTTTACTCAATACTATTTCAAAAACACTTCAGTTTGTTTCTCCAAATACTAAAAAATTGAATAAGACGCCCCAAAATGAATGAAAGTAGAGATTTGTACTTGGCAAAGAGCGTTGTGTGGAATCAATCACATCAACATACTGTTGATGTGTAATCTTTGTTGGTGTCCTGATGCTTGCTGCAGCTACGTATGGCATACAAAAAAAAAGCTTATATTTCAGATCTATCTATATGTATGGTGTCTTTTTGATTACTATCTGTATATTTTAACCTGTATTAATGTTTTATTTTTAGTTTTTTTGTTGCTTCTTCCGGCCATGGTCTAAAATCATTTTGGCCAAAGGACTACGGTTGAAAATTATGAAATGTTGATTAATGAGTGTTGTCCTTTATTTAGAAATAAATACAAACATGACATGGCTTATAACTAAAAAATGCTAATTATTAAACGTGAGACTGAAACTGAGAATGATCAAATGACTCAAATGTGATAGCCGATATCAGACATACTGTACTTTAGCCACAGTTTTGAATCAAGTAAAAGTCAGTGAGAAGATGGAGTTTTTCATCAGATACTGGTGAAGGAGAGCGGGCGATGGGACTGTGTGGGTTTTTGTTTACACAATTAAACCCTGACAGGGGAGCGAGTGAGGGAGAGGCCGGTCGATTTAGCACAAAGTGTCTAATTTGCTGCTGGGTGAAAATAAAGCAGCTTAAAAGCACATGAAGTTGCACTCTGTCGGATGGTTCTGTGTTATTTGTCGGAAAGCTGTAATTACTCTGTCTGGACTTTATTGCTCGGTGCATTCAGAGATGAAAAGGGAGGAGAGAGACAGGAGTGCAGGCTCATAGCAGATGGAGTCAAAGGACAAATGGTGTGGGGAAAAAAAGGAGAGAAAGAGGGAGAGAGAGAGAGAGAGAGAGAGAAACATTACGTTCCAGAGCACTGTTTGCAACAATGAGGCCTGAAATGATGCCATGTGCATTGTGTCCTCGCTGTTATTGAAATATGACTATCAGCATGAAAACAGCAACATTCAAAAGGCTTAAATAGATTTGAACAAATTAGACAGTAACTTAGTGATTGGAAGGAAGAATAGAAAACAGAGCTGAATAGCTTTATTAAACCACTAAGACACACGTACGCATGTCGTTAATCCTGTTGAATGAAAATCACTATTCTCTACTCCGTTGTAAGTGACTTTATAATTCAAAACCTGTGTCACATTTCTAAGCAAAATGTCATATCTATACATCATACCTGTCTGCTCATCTGACCACTCGTGTTTCTTGGCCCATCAGACCTATTTTTAGATATGTCACATTAATCTGACTTTGGTGAGCGGACTGTATTAATAACTACAAAACCCCGGAGGTGACATGGAGTGGAAAACAAAAATAATCATGTACTGGGGACAAACGTTATTGTACCAAAACCTATGCATAACAATGTGTAAGATATCCTACGAAATTACAGTGACTGCTGGCCGGTTACATGACAATGGGTCACGTGACAGTTAAGTTTAGCCAAGAAAGGTATTTATTTATTTTTTTTAAAGTTTCTTTTTGGGCATTTTTGGCCTTTATTTTTGATAGGACAGCTGACGACATGAAAGTACTGTACTGGGGACAAACGCTTTGCAAGATCTTGACTTTGTTTTGCGAGACATCAAGTTTCAATTGCGAGATATCGAGTTTTATTTGTGAGATCTCACAAATCCAACAAACAAGACCAACCTAGCTTTCAAGTGGCTAGGTAGTAGCAAACTTGCGTGATAGCTAGTATCTAGCTAGCTAGTAGCATGACATGATAACATCTCCTTGGTTGTCTAAATACATCCGTTTCTTTTGATAAGTATTACTAATTAATACATGGGAAAGGGAAGCGTTACAATGGACATTGTTGTTGACTGTTGATGTCAATGACTGCAGGCTAACCTGAGTAGCTAGCTAGCATCTAGCTTGTAGCACAACATTACATCACTTTGGTTGTCTAAATACATCAATCGTTTATTTTGAAAACCATTACTGTTTAACACATGCCAAAGAAAAGTGTTACAACGAACATCGTAGTTGTATGTTGATGTCAATAGCGCTAGTTTGTGTTGTTCTTTCTTGTGTCTCTTAGAAGTATAGCTAGTTTGTTTTCTTAATACATCCACGGTATAGCTAGCTAGCTATGTGGCGAACTCATGAACTTGCCGTTTTATTGTATGAAATATGTGGAAGTTTTTTTCACGCGTGCGTTTTTTTATGCTTCAGTTTCCTGTTTTACTTTGTAGTCTCCGTTTTTCCTGTGTCATGTCTCGTTTGACTTCCTGCCTTGTGTGTCTCCCTACTTTCTTTGTCTGGTGTCCGATCGTTGTCATTGCTCGAGTCTCTCCCTGCGTCTCTCCCTGTGTAGTTTTGTTCCTAGTGTTTCTGCATACTCCTTTAGACAGTTTTTTACCTGCTTGCTTCAGGTCACTTTCTGTTTGTAGCTGTTTCAATTTATTAAACCTTTGAAAAACTTTCACGCTGCCTCCTCGTCTTAACTCTCTGCATTCTGGGGTCCAAGCCTGCACACAACATGATTATAGCAGTTACTGTTATTTAATTCTTTGTTGCCCTAAAAAAAGACAGGACCAATTCTTCTTTGTATTACGGTTTACCAAAGTATTTTCCATTGTTGTGCAGTTGTGCAGAAAGACAGATGTGATGTTTATTGTATGAATCCTAAGGTTTTAAAAAAAGGGTAAAACACTCTAGTTGCTTTGGAAGGAGCTCGATGCTCCCAATGGTCATTATAACTGTGCACTCAGCCCATTTATCAATCTTCTGTCCCCCTGGCATCCCTTTCCTTCCCCCTGTATGAATCATCGTATTTTCGAGCCTCCCCCCCACCAAATGTGATTCTTAGTTTCATCACCTTCCTCCTCTCCTATTCCAGTTGATTTCCGACAGTACTGTACAAATACAGTTTTCCTCTCCTGGTGAGGACAGCTTCCACTAAAAGCAAGTGAAGACAAAATGGAGCAGGAAAATGCTGCTGATTATTATGCAGATCAAAGAACAGTAAGCAACAGACTTTTTTGCATTGCAAATTTTATTTCAGTTCTGATTCAAACCTATATTCTGGCACCGATATATACATTTAGGATTAGGTTTTTTTCATCAGATTATCACAGTTTTTCACAGTATTAATTCTAATAAACACCAAAAAAGAAAAGAAAATTAAGATTCCTACCTAATCATTAAGAAATACCCATTGCATCTTTTCCAACCTGTTCTTATTCCCCAACTCGTAAAATACTGACGCATGGGCAGTGTCCCTCAGCGCCAGATACAACATAAAAATCACCCTTTAGCGGCTGTATGGGACGCACCGGGCAGAGCAGCATCTCGTGTTAGGAGCAACAACGGTAGAGTAGGATGAGAGCCCCAAAATCCTCTCAAGGAGGCAGGTTGGGGTTGTCGATGGGTCAAACAACACAGGACTTTCACCCAGAAGACCGGGGTTAATATCCTGTTCTTGTCACTGAAACGTACATGTTGTAACCCCACCCACAAGCTTTCCCTAAACTTTACTGTCCCGTTCATGTCCTGCACGTCAGTTAAAAGTATGACCCACCCAGAGCATCAAAAAGTGTACGCCAGGAGTCCCAACCATGCACATCTAAAAAAGACTCCAAAGGGCTAGACGCTGAAGACGTTTTTGCAGCAGTAACAAACACCAAAGGCACCTGAACAAGTGTTGCTTTTTCAACGTGCTGGGAGTGAGAATGTCTTGTCTTTTCCCGTGCTGTCTTCCAATCATTTCAACCCATTCCTTTATAATTGTAACACATAACAGTTTCCGCCTTTGTGCTAGCTGTAGTCTTTCCATTGGTGAGCCAAAGATCATTCAACATTAATCCAGCGGGCATGCAAAGGCAAGAATAACTTGCACAATGTCTCCATAATCACCTGTTGTCACATTGTCATCGCTGAGCTGCAGAGCAGAATGCCCTCTGTGTTTCATTAAGCTGCACTGCAGGGAGGAGCTCCCGCTACACCCTGCAGCTGAAGAGCATTATCTACTGTAGTTTGGCACGGCAGAGCTTGTCACACCATTCAGAGACCAAAGCACTGCATATGTGTTAATTGGTTATTGGCGCACAGAGCACCTTCAGACTCGAGTACAGGTGGAAAACAACAAGTTTCTCTCTCTCTCTATATCTTAAATCTCTGCAACATAGACTTGGAAAGGAACTTGTTTCGGAGGTTCATTTGCACTCCACAAAAGAACATTGAACAATATGATAGCCAACTTTTAACAGCTCTGTTTCCGGAAGTGATTTTACCAGTTCAATATCTCTGTTGATGTTTCATTAAATGCTTCTGCAAAGATTTTAAAGCCTGGAATGAAGCCTACCAGCTACGATGTGAATCGTGACCATAAAACATTAGATTTGGTTCAAAGTAACATTTTGAAAATGGCAATCATAGACCTCAATGGTTGAAGTTTGCTGGCGGTGTGCCCAGGTGCGGTTAAAATTTCCATGGTAAGAGCGAGTTCCACCAATCAGAGAAGTTGCTGTTAGGCTTAGGATTGTGGGTAGTGTAGTACTTCTTCCATGATGTCATGAATAAAACATGTTATGCCAGCACTGTGCAAAGACAGAAGTCTGTAAAATTAATTGAAAATTATAGAAAAAGGAGATGTATTTTACGTTAAAATATCCTACAGAAACAAAACATTACATAAATGTAGTCTGACTTTTAGTTCAGACTACTCCTATTTATTCTTTCTGTGTTTTTGTTTTTTTACACAAATTGTACATTTAAGAATTCCCTTTAATCCTATTTACCCTTTAAAAAAAGTTGCTGGCAAAGATTGACCTAAATAAACTTTGCAACTTGTGGTTGTCAAACTTTATCAGTAATGTACCCACTTTGAATAGTTATTTTTTTATGACAAGTAACCCCTGACCAGTTCAAAACATTTTTACTAGAAAATAGTCTATATAAAGAGTTAAACTACAGTCCCGGCAGTGATAGTTTTACTAAAGAACAAGCTTTTAACTGAAACATTTAGCTAAAATCTCACGTACCCTCTGCAGTCTTCCAAAGTACCGCTACACACTTTTAAACTTACTTACTCACTTACTAAAACTCTGTAGGACCTTGCAAAGAGCGTTTAGGACAGTGTTTCTCAAATGGGCGGGGTTGTAGGACCTCAAAAAGAGGGTTTAGGACAGATTCTCAAATGGGAGGGGTTGGAGGACCGCAAAAAGAGGGCTTAGGACAGTGTTTCTCAAATGGGAGGGGTTGGAGGGCCGCAAAAAGAGGGTTTAGGACAGTGTTTCTCAAATGGGAGGGGTTGTAGGACCGCAAAAAGAGGGTTTAGGACAGTGTTTCTCAAATGGGAGGGGTCCAAGAATGCAGAGGGTACGTGAGACTTTTGCAAAATGTTTCAGTTACAAGCTTGTTCTTTAGTAAATCTATCTATGTCAGGACTGTATTTTACCTCTTTATATAGACTTAATTTTCTACCAAAAATATTTTGCACTGCTCAAGGGGTACTTGGCTTAAAAAGATTTATTCAAAAGGGATACATTACTGAAAAAAGTTTGACAACCACTACAAGACTGATTTAGTCTGCAAAGTTTATTTTAGGTCAATCTTTTCCAGCAACTTTTTTTAAAGGAAAATAGGGATAAAAGGAAATGGTGAATGTTTGATATGTCTACAAAAAGCAAAAAAGAAAGAAGAAAGTTATTTATCTGACAGAGGTCAGTAAACATTTAATTATTTAGACGTTAGGAGTAGTCTGAACTAAACATCAGACTACATTCATGTTATGTTTTGCTTCTGTAGCATCTTTTACTATAAAATAAGTATCTTTTTCTATCATTTTACAGTTGTCACAATTACACACATTACTGTAATTTAATGTTTTTTTGCGTACTTGTATTTTTTAAAGTAGCATTTAAAATCTGTAATTTTACTTTTACATATATTTTGTTAAAAGTATTGTGCTGTGTTACATTTTAAATCACATCTGTTACTGAGAAAGAAAACAATAAGTAATAAGGAAACAAAGTCTCTAACATTGTTTTGTATCTGTCAATAAATTCACTTCAAAAGCAGCTTTGTGCCATTATCAAATCCCAAAATAGTGCGATTGGATTTAATAAGTCCCATAAATCACATAATAAACACGTATACATTTAAAAGTTATATCTCCCCTAAGAAACTTTTACTCTGAGTACCTTTTAAATGATTTAGTTCTTGTTATGGTTTTTCGTGTTTTGTCTTTTTTGTTTAGTATTTTGCTCTGTTTCCTGTTTAGTTTTGATGGTCTTCTTTTTTGTCTTGTCTTGCTTTACTTCATGTCTTTTAGTTTTCCCGCTTGTGTGATTGTCTCATGTGTTCAACCTGTTCCCCAGCCCCAGTGTCACCTGTCCCGCGTTTGCTCGTTACCTGGTGGATTTAGTCTTCGTGTTCCCGTTGTTGTGTGTCAGATCGTTGTGGTGGTTTTCATGTGCCAGTTGGGTTCTCTGCTGTTTTTTGTCCTTGGATTTTCTTTCTTCTCCAATTCCTGTTTTTGGATTACCTTTGTTGTTTGGATTCCCTGTTCTCTTGTCCGTTACTTTCTGGAAGAAGTTTTTGCCTGCTGTACTCCCATTGTTCATGTGAACTTTGTTTTTTTGGTCAAATAAAACCTCTAGCTCAACTTTCGCCTGCCTGCTTTCTGCTTCAGGGTCCTCATATTCCCCGAGCCGTAACACTTTTTACTCTTAGTTGTGTAGATTTTTATACTGTTAAGCCAGCCCGGTCTCACACCAGACCGTAAAATGGTCATGTTATTTAATCTATTGATTCGTGTACAGGTCAAGTCAATGTCGTTATTTCCGTGTGTTGATTACAGATTTTGAAGTCATGTATTTCAATGGGAAGCCTATTTTGTAACAATTACAAGCAATTGTAGCAAAAATGGCTGGGTCAAAACAACACAGGACTTTAACCCCAGAGGCCGGGGATTGTGTCCCATGTGTCAAAATTCCTTTCCACGTTTTTCTTTTCATAACCACAACCGTCCCGTTGTTGTTTGCGTGTGATGATTCCTTTCCATGTTTTTCTTTTCTTAACCACAACTGTCCCGTTGTTGTGGCCAGCGTGTGGCGTTTCATTTCCACATTGTTGGGTGCCACAGACCACAGATCATGTCCCTGTACCTGTGGATCGCGTCCCGCGTGTCTCAGTCCGTCCAATTGTTGTCCATTTCACGAACTGGCGTGAGACCGGGTTGGGTAATCTTAAGGTTCTGACACACCAACCCAACGGCCAATCGTCGGCAGAAATGACGGTCGGACTGATCAGCCGGCAGTCAATCCAAAAAGTGCGTTGGAACACAACGAAGCGACACTGACTTGCCCATAAATTCTGCGTGTGCGCGAGACATAAAATGTCTTTATAACAGCAGGCGGCGCAAATGTGTATTGTCGCCCAAAAAATGAAAACCGGAAATGACGACCGCATCCCATGGGTCTGGCTTCTCCCGAATTTCCAAGCCGACCATAATGGCGGCTCATTCAGACTATGATCTTGTATTTTACTAAATAGTTTCTGAAAACATTTTAAGTGAGAAATATTCCATACAGTTGCTGAATCTGTCTGTTTCTTTTGATAGACAAAGGTCAGTTTAAAAGATTTTTATCAGATTTTGGGAGACATTCATCACGCTCATCCCACTCGTCATTTCTGGGTTAGCACTCCACCAATCAGATTGGTCATTGAGTCTGGCATAACAAGTCAAATCAGCCAAAATGAAGGCACAAGGCTCCTCCGGCTGACAACGGCATGAAACACACCAAACAGACTTGAGTCACCGACATCGGCAGACTGTCTGACGGTCGATTATTGTGTTGGAGTGCCTTTACTTGTGCATAAAGCCCAGTTCAGACCAAAGTTTCACGACGAGATGAAACCGTTGCAGAATGTCGCAGAGAAAAGTTTCCCTATAGTTTCTGTTACAAACTGTTAACGGAGGCTCGTGCATCTGCAAGCACGTACGGTGGAGCGAGCTGGAGAGTGACTGAAGAGAAGGAGTGCCTTGGACAAAGCCCTGAATCAGAGAAATAAAGCATGGTTTTGCCGATTCATCACTAGAACTGTAACTGTAGCAAGCATCTCACTACCACTATTGTTATCTACATTGATATTTAGACGCAACAAATCATATATTTACCCACAGAAAGCCTGGAAGTTAGGACAGAAGAACAAAGAGTTGTTGGAGATGGTACACTGTCTCGTCCCACTGTGACTGGTGTGTACTGGCAGCGTTCAGAACGTTGTAGTTGCAAAATTCAACTCATCTTGTCGCAGATCTTTGGTCTGAACTGGGCTTAAGTAACAGTTCGTCAAAGTTATTTCTAGCTCTGAAAGTGGTATTGTAATGCAATTGACCGTTAATTGTCAGGGCAGCAACCCACGCTTTCAAGGCACAGCTGAGGTTATGTTTCTCGAGACGCAATGACTAAAGGGCTTTCAGAGTATAATCCCTGTGACACACAGCCTTAACTTCAGATTCCCCAAACAGTCGGTCTCTGCCGTTAGAGAGCTCACAACAACAGTGTGTTGGAGAGGATGAAGGGTGTGAAATGTTTGGCATGCCAACAGGAAGATGGAAGGTTGGGCATCGTAGAAAAGAGGATGAAGGATGAAGTTTGACATGCGGAGAAGGAGATGGAGGAAACGGTGTTGCTGTGGGGAGCAGGGATTGTTTTGATGTGCAGAGGCAGAGACGCGACAATGCAGCAGGAAAAAGTGTTTTTTATTCTCCTAAAAGTAGACATGCTGCTGCTGATTGTGCTTCTACCCAGGTAAAAGCAAAAATGTCGAAAATCCACTTAGCAGTTAAGAGTGGCTCAATGAGTACAGCACATAATAAAAGCAAGACAATATTAAAGCTGCAAGCAGCGTTGGACGGCCTCGGCATGCGTCGGGGTTACTGGGGTGCGTTCGGGCATTCAAACCATCACCAATCATAAAGGAATTCTCTGCTGAGTTCAATGATTCCTCACACAAGACTCAAAGACTTTGATGGTTCAAATGTTGTTAAAAGGGCGTAAGTGGGTGTGGTCAAAGTAAAATGAGCAGCTGAGTATCACAAGTAGACCACACATTCTAAATTTCATGTAAATTGGATGATGTTTGTCATATAAGGCTGATTTCCTGTTGCCAGAGGGGGGTGCTCTGACCAAAAGTCCATATTGGCCTGTAGATGTCCTCAGGCCTGGACTCTTGTTGACTGTGGGAAATTTGAAGCAGATATGACAACGTCCACTGTAGTTACAGACACTTTCTCCTTCATCGCTAAACACTCAAAATGGCCACTGCGCCACTCTACACCATGTGACGAAATGTTTTTCTTTAAAAAAAAAATTCAATCCGCAGCCATTCCGCAGTTGGTGGAAATCCAGGGTTAAAAATAAGGCGACAGTCCGATGGTCACGTGACGCCAGATACAGAACTCCGTGAGCTGTCGATTCTACGATCAGTTACTTCAGTTGGGCCGACAAAAGGTGACAAAAGGCAAAGAGCACAGTGATCTGCCGGCATGGGCGTCACTTTGGTTTGAAATGTGCTGGAGACAGTGATGAAGTGCATTTCCAGAAGTGCTGAATACAATTTTTCTATCTTTCATGCAGGTCATGTTTTCACTGACGCTGTCCTGTAGCTTATTAATGTAGACCTAAATGAATAAAAATGTGGTTTAAATATTAAAATAATGATCAATGATTACCAAATTTGTGTCTCATATTGCTCCTCATAACCACTAAACTGCCAAAAAGATCAAACCCAAAGTCCTATTATTATGGCCGTTATCTGACATTAAGCGTTTCTGCTTCAGTTTCAGCAGTGGGTTGACTCCCTGCGGTTCTCATGAGCTTCATAAGTCTTAACGTGAAAAAGCTTAGCGTGATCTAATGTTCCTAAAACACGCTCAATTGTGACCAAATTTCAGTTTTGATAGTATTCAGTGGTTTTGAAGAGCAATATGAGTCACACCCCCTAATGTCCCTCTGCAGCTCAGACACACGCATGCATGCACACACAGTTTACTCTGTCAGCAAAAGTCATCTAGTGTGACCTAGTTTTCACAGCATGAGAAAAATGTACACACACACACACACACACACACACACACACCCACACACATCATAAACACAATACGGTCTCCCATAAACATTTACCTCCTTTCTTAGACGTCTGAACATAAATAAGCGCATCTTCAACTTTTCTGACTCTCAAACAAAGGCAGAGCAGCTGTCCCTCACTGTGTGTGTGTGTGTGTGTGTGTGTGTGTGTGTGTGTGTGTGTGTGAGAGAGAGTGACATAGTGAGAGTGTACGAATGTGCGTCTGTGCCTCACACCTTTCTTGGCCATCACAATGCCTCAAGTTGTAATGTATATTTCATGCTGCTTTGTTAGCCCTCGCTGCACATCGCGCCTCTGCAGCCATCAAACATTCATAGCGCAGTTGTGCATTTGCATATCAAGGGACACCCCGCTCAGCCAAATCTAGTCGGAGCGACTACCTCTCCCTCTCCATTCTGTTTTCACTCTTCCCGTATGTTTTATGTCTTAGTCTGGCTTTTCAGCGCTCTGTCGTCCCCCACCCCACACACACACACACATGCACCATTTTGTTCTAATCCTCTTGTTAAAAGCCTCTTTGTCTTTCCTTCCGTGTCCATTATTCATTTCTTCTCTGACTGCTGTAAAACTTTAGGAGGAGTCAAAGCAAAGATCTGTTCACATGGTCTTCTTCTTCTGTGGTTAAGGAAAGGCAGAAACCTCACTGCTAAATCTGCTTAATAAACAGTGACATGTAAACGGCGGGAATGAACAATTGAATTTTATGTGTTCCTCATGTCCTAATACAAACCACGATCTTCAACCTCGATCGAGGTGGTGAATTGATGAGGGCAGGAGGGACGAGGGGATGAAGTGATGAGGTGAGAAGTGGAGGTACCAAAGGGGAAGGGGGGGCGGGTTGAGACAGAAGCGAGTGGGTCGGCTTGGAATATAACAGCCGGTCAGTAATTAGAGGCTCTGCTCCCGAACTCACTTCATTGAAAAATGTAATGTAATGTTTACAGTAACTTACTGGCTTTACAGCATTTTACTGTAAAATCATATATAGTAGTGTTACTGTGAAATCTAAAGTAAATAACTGGAGACTCTACTGTCTACTCTTCATCTTCTATCCTTCCTCTTCCTCTTTCCCAGACTCCTCTGCCTGTCTTTGATTTTATCTGCCAACCCTGCCTCCATGTTGGTTATATTTTCTTCTCCTCCTTCTCCCTCTCATCCCACTTTCTAAGCGCTCCATCGCTGATCTTCCAGCCCACATCTGTGCTTCTGTCTGTATTTTTCTCTCTCCCACTGCGTCCCACTATTTTCCACTTTACAGCCTTTCACACCTTGTCAGCTGCTTGTACATTCAAACTGCAGGCACGCAACACACAAATAACAATGTCCTTAGCACGTGTCCATGTTACGGTGCACCTCTTTCTCTGTCTCTCTGCAGGTGGGGGTGTCTTGTGGTTGCATGGAGGACATCAGCTGCTCCAGGGTAGGACGCATCAACAGGAAGTGTGTTCTCTACGAACTCCCCGCTGGCATCAGACTCCATGCACTCTCTGTATAACATCAGCCACCCAGCATCCATTGCAATACTGAAGCTCCCTAGGGAGGTGGTCCAGGCACGTCCAGCTGGGAGGAGGCCTCAGGGGAGACCCAGGACTAGGTGGAGGGATGTCTAGCTGGGAGGAGGCCTCGGAAGACCCAGGACTAGGTGGAGGGACGTCCAGCTGGGAGGAGGCCTCGGGGAAGACCCAGGACTAGGTGGAGGGATGTCCAGCTGGGAGGAGGCCCCGGGGAAGACCCAGGACTAGGTGGAGGGATGTCCAGCTGGGAGGAGGCCCCGGGGAAGACCAAGGACTAGGTGGAGAAACGTCCAGCTGGGAGGAGGCCTTGGGTAAGACCCAGGACTAGGTGGAGGGATTATATCTCCAACCTGGCCTGGAACGCCTCGGGATCCCCCAGTTGGAGCTGAATGATGTGGCTCGGGGAAGGGAAGTTTGGGGTTCCCTGCTGGAGCTGCTGCCCCCGCAACTCGATACCGGATAAGGGGATGAAGATGGATGGATGGATGGACCTTTTAACACACCATAGGGTCATCTATCTCTCTATCTCTATATCTCTCTATCTGTCTATCTTTCTTAATGATGACAACTTCTACCCTTGGTCTCGTAATGCACAACCATATTCCTTCTCTATGTGTCACACACTTCATTTTTTTTGTCTATCCGTTGCTCGACTGGAGTTCGTCTCTTCATGTAGACGTCTTGAAAGATGATTGTGTGACAGATTTGACTAATGAAAAATACCGCAGGTCTGGGTGCTGGCACTTCAATTGCTGTAATTTAGAGAAGTCCCGTAGTTTAATCTAATTGACATAATTTGCATTCACAGCTGGGAAAAGTACTTCTCCAAAGATATAGCTCTCTGGAGCCTGTCGGCGTCAAAGAGCTTTTGACTTAATATCAGAGGAGATATCAACGGCTTCTTTGCATCTTGAGAGCTCAGTGAGCAGCTCTTGAAAGGCTCTGGTGTTAACTGATCTGTAGCCCTCTGATTGCCACGCTCCCAATCAAGCTTGAGACCTGGAATATTAAATAACCTGAAGTGTCCCGGGAGACAAAGTAATGAATTCAGCTCCAAACAGGAGACATGGGCAATGGTCCAACACTTAATTGTTCCATTTTCGCTTATTTTCCAACAGTATTTTCTCATTTGAAGGTGTTCTGTTTATCAATTTCCCTCTATATAGTCTGGATCAGTAACAATACTGTAGGTATGTTTTGCCCCAATTATTGCAACTTTGTATGGAAGGGATTTGTTATGGAAAGTTGACGAATGGTGGACCCAGAAACAAAAGCAGAAGATAGTTCAATGATTTAATGAAACATAAAAATATACAAAACCAAAAGAGTCCTGGGAAAGGCAGGGAAAAGGGTAATCCAAAATAAACACAGCAACACTAAGACTAACAGGGAAGACTAACTTGGAGACGAAACACAGTGATCTGACAACAAACAAGGTTAACAAAGAGACTACAAACTCAGCGTGAATGAGAAAACAAGGAACTGGTGACATACATTAGGAATAGGCAGAGTAACGCCACTCTCCGATGTGAGTCGAGTGCAGATTTGAGTCGTGCACGCGTCACTTTGCAACAAGTAGCATCTTGAATGCTAACGAGAGACTTCTGTAATGTCAACACAGTAAAAATGGACCTTTTGACGTTTGTCACTTTTTGGGACATTTTCAACACTACATAACTAACATAACTTTAGTTTTACAGTTATTTTAGAAATGTATTGTCAATAAATCTCATTTATAGTAAATTATACTAAATGTTTGAGTTAGAAAAGCAGAAATTAGGATTATTTAGACTAAAATTAAAGGAATGGATGTTGATGATAATCACAGACTGGAATATGTCAACTTTTACTCAATACTATTTCAAAAACACTTCCATTTGTTTTTTAAATGCTATAAAATTGAATAAGACGCCCCAAAATTAATGAAAGTAGAGATTTGTACTTGGCAAAGAGCGTTGTGTGGAATCAATCATGTTATTTTGGGGAATTAAAAAGAACATTGATATAGGAAAACGGGTCAATTTGACCCAAGGACAACATGAGGTGATTCCCTCGCGTCTCTCCCATGATTCCTCAGTGGGTCGGACTAAGACGCAAGTGGAGGAGCCGGGGATGCAATTTAAATGACCTGGGATGTATCCTATATATACACACCGGCACGGTTCCGTTCATTCCTACCAGATTGTCTGCTGTGCTTTTGTCTTAATCTGTCTCCAACCTTTTATAAACAGTACATCGGCTGAGTTAAACATGTTGCCAATTTCAAACACATTTGCTGTAACAGCTTGTGTGAAGGACAAAAGAAGGAGAACGTACATGATTTAAGGAAAAGCAACATTAATTTAATTAGAAAACAAATAGGTCTGAAATACACAAACAGCAGCAGGTGAGGGTGAAAGTCAGAGTAATCAGTGTTGATTGGGGTGCTGTGGGGATCCGCCTGTGGGGATGCTGTACTGCAAGTACAAACAAAGGAAGCTGAAGAGAGGTCAGGAACAACCCACATGACAAAAATAGCCTCACTTGTTTCTTGTTGTTTTCTTGACTCCTTATTTCCTCCTCTCATTTAAGTCTCTTTTCCTCTCCATGTAATGTATTGTTGAATAATTTTAGGGAACCCAACATGTTAAGCCCCTTGATGGTTTTCTGAGCTTCTTTTGCATGTCCTGTTCACCTAATCCTCTGCGGACGACCGACATTGAACGTGATGCTTTTTCAATCTTCTATTAATATTTCATTGAGAAATGTGGTATGGATATTGCCGGCAGAGTCTCTGCTTCTGTGCCCTTTTTTAATTGCGAGATCATACGGTAACTCACACAGCAAATGAGAAGACAAAGGCAACAAAGCTTGTAACATTCGTCATCTGCTTCTCTGTGTATAATTAGTGGATTTACAGGTCCATTTTGTGAACCTTAGACATTGGTAATGTCATTTCGCCAAATGCAACCAGAACAAGCACCAAAACAATTGGCCCATTTACTCATGATAAATTGAATTTGCATAGTGCTTTTCAAGGACCCAAAGAAAGTCGCTTTCAAGGCCAAGGTATAAACAAAAAACAGGCTGAAAAAAACAAACAACACAACAGCGTGGGGCTAGAAGTAGGCAGAGGTAAAGAGATGGGTCTTGAGGCAGGACTGGAAGATGGTGAGGGAGGTGAGGAGGTGAGGATCTCTTGGGGGAGGGAGTTCCAGAGCCTGGTAGCTGCCCTGGAGCAGGATCTGTCCCCAAAACTGCGGAGGACTAGACTTGGGGATGGAGAGGAGACCGGCTGAGGTGGATCTGAGGGACAGTGAGGGTTGGTAGGGGGAGAAGAGGTCAAATGTGATCTCACAGGGATAAATGGCAAACATGAACCATACATGATGTATATATCATTGGTAATTGAGCTAAATTAAACATCTATGGCTGTATTGATTTAAAAGCCTAATAATGTGGTGGGTCCACCAGACCCGGGAGTGTGTAACGCTGTGTAACAAAAACATGAACGCCACACAAGGGAAAATGCCCTTAGACCTCACAGGGTCAATGTCTCTTAAATGTATCGTTGTTGCTGTGATTTTAACATGTGCTAAATCAGTTAAATCCATCAATTAAAGAATACTTTT
This sequence comes from Etheostoma nigrum, assembly GCA_029931835.1. NCBI lineage: Eukaryota > Metazoa > Chordata > Actinopteri > Perciformes > Percidae > Etheostoma > Etheostoma nigrum. Next base: position 2,793,225 of record CM057249.1, read on the forward strand.
AGTAATATTTTATGTTTTTGTGTGGGACTTTTTCCCCTACAGCCTCAGCCGTTCTCATGTAATGAGTCTTGCCTTTAAGGATGGCTTTGTGAAGTGTAAAATATTGGGGATTGGAGCAGATTGTGTTGGTCACATGCAGGTGAAGGCATGACACATTACAAGTACCGATAGCTCTGAAAAAATAAGTTATGTACAGTATTTGTCCTTTCGAGTCAGGAGAGGTGTGACAGGCATGCTCTGCTTATAACCGCCAGCTGAATTATTACTGCCACCCCGCAGCTATAAGCAGCCCCGCTGTCTCACACTAATGGAAAAGGACATCCATGGCAGTGTTGCAGTGGCAGCTTCGGGTCACGGGGGACCTGGGTGGATGTATTCGGGTCAATTACCATCTGGAGGAGAAGAGTGAGGCCCTCTGGTGAAGAATCACAGGTGAAAACAGGATGAGATGGGTCCTGTTGTTGTTGCATGGACAAGTTCATAAGCAACAGCTGTTTCCCATAAAACTGAAAAGATTGGTTTTCACTATGGAGCTTTGAAAATCAATTAATATTATCAAATTATTAACACTTTTACACTTTCCAAAGTCCTCCATTGGGCTGGATTGGAGCCTTTGGTCTGGGTAGTTTTAATAGATCCTAGGCCTCAGTTCAACCTAGGTGGCCCCCGTTTCAACGCATCTATGCCTAGCAGTGTCTCACACATCTGTTAACTGGGATGGATGTTTCTTATATCATATGTATACAATTTCAGCAATAATTGTATTGTTGCCTTAGTTTTTACTACACTGAGTGTTAGGCCTGCTGCTGCTTGGTAGCTCTCTGTCTCTGCTCCCCCCAATCACCCACCCGTCTGTCCTTAATTGCAGGAGTGAGTCAGGGTTCCAGCTGCAGCTCATCTACTCTAATCACCTCTGCTTCAAATACCCAGTCAACCGACCATTCCTCGTCAGGTCATAGTCGAGACGACCACGTCAGGTGCGCTGCTGACGCTACCGGTTACGGTTGCGGGTTTTTGGTCGCCTTGATTGTTCTTGTTCTTGTTCTTGTTCTTGTTCTTGTTCTAGTTCTGTGAACCTGACTCCTGCTGCCACTTCACTCTGGCCTTCCACCATTCCTGATCTCCAGACTATTGGACACGGACCCATGGAAACACTGTACCCCTCTCGCTCTGTACCCTGGACATCCAATGGATTTGGACTTTACTTTTCCCTGTTGCATTCCCAAACTTGGACATTTGGAATAAATCTGTTAAACTGTCATTTGGCTCTGCGTCGTTGTTGTCTGCACCTGGGTTCAACTTTAGTTTTCACAAAGATTCAATTTTATTTAAATAGCGCCAAAAAGCAAATTATCTCTCAGTGCTTTTCATAAAAGAGCAGGTCTAGACTGTACTCTGTGATGTGATTTACAGAAACCCAACAATTCTTTGCTTCTAACTTGTCTGATCATCTGGCTATTGGTGTTTCTCGCACCGTCTGACCTATTTTTAACAATTCATTCACAGATCTCAGCAGCTATCTTGAGTACAGTGTTATTTTTACTGGTAGAATAATGGACTAAACTATAAGTCGGACCATAATCTTTTAACAAAATACAGTTCTTAGGAGCAGAATGTCTAGTCCACATCCAGTAGAGTGGCCAAATCAAAGCCTGTTCCCTAAAAGGAACTAGTTTGGTATCACGATTACGTGTTAGTTATCGGCAGGAAGTAGAACGCTCACATATGCTGTTTTGGGAGTCAATGGTAATCAACCTATTCTGTCATTTAAGCCTGGTCTTGTCCTCGAGGGGCAAAAACGGACAATTTGTACATCTTAGTCCCTTTTTCACTTTTTTTTTTAGTCTTACACTTCTTTTTTGAATTCATGGTCAATAACCCTCATTTATATAGAATTATACCTAATATTTTAGTTAAAAAAGAAGAAATTATGAATTATTTTGACTAATAGTTAAGATCAGAGGAAAGAAAGTGATCAATTGTATTTGCAAAGAGCGTTGTATGGAATCCAATCCATTTTTGTGGTAATTTGGTTGAAAAGAAACTCATATTTTAGATATAGACCTTTTTTTTAAAGGAGTCATATTTGACCTGAGGACAAAGGGAGGCAATTTATTTATTTCAACCTGGACCCCCCTTTTCCCCAATCATTTGTGTCTAATAGACTGATTGTGACCAAAAATCTTTGAAATTGGTCCAGTATTGAGCGAGATCGCAGTGACTGGCCGGCGCCATCCGAGCTGCAATGTAACCTAATGGGGCAATTGTGCACCCTTGATTTGTCTACACTAAAAGTGATTGGTTTTGTCACTGACAGGCTATAATCACAAGCCAATAACTTCTATAGTCCGAAACAACAAACTACCGCAAAGCCTTTTTCAAGCGACTCGCGTTCTACACTCCACAACGCTGTGTTTGGACAAGAAGTCACCTTGAGAGATCCATAGTGTTGTCAGAGACTTTGTTACAATCTGAGCATGTCACTGGCAAAAACAATCAGTCAGTGGACAAAAATCAATGGTGCAAAATATAATTGCCCCATTAGGTTACATTGCAGCTCGCTTTTGGACCAGTTTGACATATTTTTGTTCATATAAGTCTGTTAGACACAAATGCATTGGTAAATGGGTTGTGGGGGGTGAAATTACCCTTTTACACTGCCGTTGGAATGCAGGTTTTTAAAACATCCAGTTAAAAACCACGGGTATAATCTTTTAACCATTAGCTATCCGTTTGCCTTCAAGCTTCACTGTCGGCCAATGTCTAGGGTAACGTCAACATCCGATCATTAGCATTCCAGACTTAGTTCTCATTTCACAAAGTGCTCTGTGTGGTAGACGATGACATAACAGATGCATGTGTAGGAGGAAGCATCACCCGGGGAAGTTCAAATGGAACTTGGCAAGGACACGCCGATCATTTCACCCGTCACAACTGCTTTGTTTAGTCATTTAGTTTCTGACACTGTGCATCCAGTCAAAAAGTCTGGTTATCCAAAGGAACCTGATGCAAGGCAATAAATTACTGTCAGACGCACACCAGGATGTTCTCATAAACCATTTGTACATTTACTGTAGCTACAAAAAGTAGCACACTGTAATACGTATGTTTTCCATGTATTTAATAATGTATGCACCACATTGACTGCTTCTGTATAACTCAGATAATATTGTCTCTAAAGTTACTTTCCAGGCCAATCACGTGTTTATTAAGATAGTATCTACAGTATGTATTGTAGTTAGGGATGTAACGGTATTAAAAGCCTGCTGTCTAAGGATAACAATCATGTTCCTGATGTTTAGCACGTAAATGTGGACGCGATAACTGATAATGATTAAATGTCAACGCACGGTGCTGTACCCTGATTGTCCAACAACCGCCTCTTCAAATTAGGGGGACCAAACGTCCTCTTTTGACCGGACATGTCCACTTTTTAGGTACTGTCCAGGGCGTCCAGGGTGGGGTTTATAAATTAATGAAAATGTCCGGTTTCCACTGTTTTTCATGGGACCATTAGCATTGAGCGTGTACTTAAATTGACTGGCGCTTTGCACACAATACTACGGTACTTTGTTGCATGATGTAATTCCAGAGAGGCTGCCATATATATATATATATATATATATATATATATATATATATATATATATATATATATATATATATATATAGTATATAAATGCTACCACATTTGTTTCAGTGTCTAATAAAGGTGCTGGAGATCTCAAAGCTCACATGGACACCGAGAAACCTGATCCTATTGCACTGAAAAGGTTTTAAGAGATATTTAGGTGAAGCTGGATTTTGAAGCTGACAGGACATTTATTTCATATTTATTTGAAAAGAGTTATTTTGGTTCAGGTTGTTACAGATTTTATTTTATTAAGTTATTTTTTGTACCATTGAGGCATAATAAAGCATGTTCAAAAAATGCAAAAGTACATAGAGGGACCCCAGTCAGTGATTGACTCAAGTAGGAAATAGACTCTTATGAAATCAGTACGCTGCACACACTGATTTGCTTCAAAAATGCCTCCAAGTCTCTCAGTGAATTAAACTCTTCACTTAATATTCTTGTCAAGTCAAATAAAACTCGAAGCAACCAGCTTTTTCTGTCAGTCTTACTCTTTTATAACTTTTTAAAGTCTTATGCCTCGTCCTCCCAGTGCGGTTCCTCTATTTCTCAGCACCTGTTGCTAGGCAACTGTTCCATCACATGCATTAGCACATTTATACTTATATCAACTTTTGTACCAATATGTAGGGGAAAATAATCCTTTTTTTAGAGCGTGTAATAATCCGTTTAAATGATGAGGAGTGAGTCTCTGCCTGCTTTTTTAAAAACGTGCAGTGTGTCTCGTGACTTACATGGTACACCACATGTGTCAAACCCAAGGCCCGCGGGCCAAATCTGGCCCCTCGCAGATTTATATCCAGCCTGCATATCAATTTAGGTTGTGGCCCGCCAAGTTGTGCACCAGACCAAATGATGGCTGAAGAACTTGACTTTTTTTAGAGCTTTATGGAAACCAAACTGTAGGAAGACTAAATGGGACATGTAATAATATAGTCAAAGATATTTGACTTTTTTTCCAAAAAGTAAAAGCATGTCAAACTATACATGTCTGTCCCTTGATGTGTCATGGAAACATTAATTGGTCATGTGACAAGGAGGAAATTGGAAGAACAGGCAGTCATGTGACAGTACTCTGATCCAATAGAAATCACAATTGACAGATTTGGACAATGGATTGGGTGGAAGGGGCACCAGAGGGGGCCGATCTTATTTTAGTAATGCCCCCCAAGTATGTCCAACATTTCCAAAAACACACCTTGAAACACATCCTGCCGCTTCTGACTTCATGTAAAATACGACTTTAATCCAAGCAATTTGAGTGAGGGTCAAACACAGGTTGCCATTCAGCTTTAAATATTCACCTCCACCCTGTGAAATATGCAACCTTGAGATCTTTGAAGTGAACACGACTTGGTCATTCATACACTTAGGGCTGGATATTGTCTCTGAGAAAAACATCAGACCAATATTTCCACAAAAAAGCTCACCAGGGCCTCCTGTGGTAAAGTTGCCATGGAGATGGTGTGTGTGCTGTGAGGATGAGGGTTCAACATTTTATTTTTGAGAGCTTTGTATTTAAGAGGTGTGTCAGAAGCAGCTTCAGAGTAGACATGATTGACAGAAACAACTCATTTGGAAAAGATTAACACTTAAATTAACACTAAATCATGTTCCCAACCCTAACCAACCCACTCTCACTCCCAACCAGTTCAATGCTGACACTTGGTCAGTGGCTCTCAGCTGTCAGATAACAATGCTAATTATCCAATTATCCTCCTTAAATACTCCACTGACTTACATTATTTTAACCTGTATGTTTCCAAGATCATATAATCTTATTTTTCTCCAAGAAAGATTGATCTTTGAAGGGTTAGGGTTGTAGGAACATATCATTACTCTTTTCAACTGTGGCTTCCTAAAGAACGAGATCGGAAGTCTTTGAAATAAAGTGAATGTAGTCTTTTCTTCATAAAATCACTCTCCGAACTTTCGGACTTTGAGCAGAAACTCTCCTTCTTTTTTAATGGAAAACATTAAGGGGGTTTTACCAAGCTTCAGTCTGTTTGCTCATTATTTGTCAGAACACTTGGAACATGAAAGTGCATCAGGACACGTACTGTTAATCTTCTATATAAACCATGTACGAGATCATATCGCAGACGGGGGATTGTTGATTTAATTGTTCCTGGCAGACAAAATCCTCGTTGGCTGGGCTGCGAGGAAGCTCTTCCTTGTTTAGAACAAACAAAATGTTATTAGATTCCTCGAGGGAAAGGGCTAAAAAAAGGTCTCAGTGCTCATCGTTGCTAAGGGGTGCGAAAGGTAGACAAACTACAACCATTAAAAATAACATACATAGACTTAGACTTCTCTTTTTCAGCGTCCGTTTTAGCAAGAAATACAGTATAGAAGACAGGATAGAGATAACAATAGTAACAGTAATAATAATAATAAGAAGAAGAAGAAGAAGAAGAAGAATATTCGTCTATAAAAATACATAAAAAGACATTAACCATAAATTATCAGTCAAAAGTGTCAGTGTTGAGTCAAGTGTTAAAGTGAACAGGTATTAATGCAAGTCCAGGTGTATGTATGTATGTATGTATGTATGTATGTATGTATGTATGTATGTATGGATGGATGGATGGATGGATGGATGGATGGATGGATGGATGGATGGATGGATGGATGGATGGATGGATGGATGGATGGATGGATGGATGGATGGATGGATGGATGGATGGATGGATGGATGGATGGATGGATGGATGGATGGATGGATGGATGGATGGATGGATGGATGGATGTATGTATGTATGTATGTATGTATGTATGTATGTATGTATGTATGTATGTATGTATGTATGTATGTATGTATGTATGTATGTATGTATGTATGTATGTATGTATGTATGTATGTATGTATGTATGTATGTATGTATGTATGTATGTATGTATGTATGTATAAATTTATTTTAATGGATTCACTGTAAATAATGGCTGTGAAATCTCCAGTTATTTCCTTTAGATTTCACAGTAACACTACTGGATATGATTTTACAGTAGATTGCTGTAAAGTTACATTACAACCTTGTCGCCATGACAACATCACAGTAGTCTAAGTATTAGTTTAAATCCAAGCAGTCTAAGTATTACTGAAATGAAAGTGATCAGTTGTATTTACAAAGGAATCCAATCCATCTTTTGTGGTAATTTGATTAAAAAGAAACCCATATTTCAGATATAGGCATTTTTTTAAAGGGTTAAATTTGAAGGAAGGTTAAAGAAGAAATAATAATAATAATAATAATGATAATGTATAATTTACTAATCCCGCCAATCTGAGATTTCTGTTGCACGACTAAAACTACTTTAGAACGTAGAAATGTTCCACCTTCACAAGGTTATTTTGCAGAGGCACCATGGCTCCGTGGCTACGCCGCCCCAAGATGACTGTGATTGGTTTAAATGAATGCCGATAAACCAGAGCACGTTTTTCTCCCATCCCAGAATGCTGTGTGGACTAGCCAGACCCTCCTCCGCAGTGCTGTGGAGGAAGGTCTGGCAAAGCGAGACTACAGGCAGATAGAGAGACAGAATGACAGAAGTGGACCGGATTCATCTTGTAGTGTGTTATTCTGTTTGGGTCTCATGCCGTTCTCTGCTTTGGTATGTGTATGTGCAGTTGATAGGACATGGTGGTGTAAGGACAGGAAGTTAAATTGGATTTATTTTAGTATATTGAGCGGAACGTGATGTCTAATGAGAGGCATGTGGTGTCAGAAGAGTTGCTTGTGGTCAGTTTCATAAGGAGAGGACGTGCTGAGATTAAGTAGGAATCGACTCTTAATGTATAAAATGTCTTTTGCTTGAATTAAGAGATCTCCTTGATTCATAAAACCCACAGGTACTGTAGGAAACCCATGACAATCTGATCCGGCTGCTACTTTGGCCAAATCTCTGCAGACAAATGAGTGACTGCGGAGAATTTAGAGAATGGCGCTCTGTGTCCGTGACTCGCTACAGTTCAATAATGCTCAATGCATCGAGTAACGCCGACCTTACACCAAACAACTCTTCAAGCTATGGAGCTGTCGCAGACACATTTCCAATATCGGAATAAAATCCTGAGAGTCTGCACGCTGCTCCTGTTGCCTCAATCGTTTGGTGTAAGGTCATAAAACTCCAGTCAATCTTTTCCTCATCTTGACGTTCCGACAAAATCGAACTTGGTTTTGAGTCTGGGTAGTGAAGTTAAATCATGTGAATATTGTCAACAACAAATGGGTGCCCTGGAGGGGGGGCAATGTGATTGGCCCCCCTCTAGTGGCCCCTCACCCAATCCATTGGCCAAAGGTGCTGTAAATCTGTCAATTGTGATTACTATTGGATCTGGGTACTGTCACTTTGGTGCCTGTGTCTTGCCGTAGGACTCGTTGACATGGAACTGCAGGGCCAGGGATCGAACCAGCAACCTTCCAATTGGCAGGCGACCCTCACAAACCCTTACAAATCCTTTGTCCGTTTGTTTGCTGCTTTGTCTGTCTGTCATCCAGATTACAGAAATAAATACTGGCCTGATTCTCATGAAACTTGGTGGAAGAATGTGTCATGGGCCAAGGATGAACCCATTACTCTTGGAGCTGATCCAAATCCCGGGGCGGATATACAAATGATTAATTATACAGATACACAAATATACTGTATCTGCACAGGCACTGACAAAGTGAGTTTGGCATATGTTCCCTTTACAAGGCACCTTGTCTTTCTACGAAATTCTTTATTTTCTAAATAGCTGACATATTAACTTATTAACTTACATGAACTTGGCAAAAGTTGCTGTGGTGCATTCATGTGCCATGGGAAACCTTCAACCTTCAACCTTGATTGTCTAACATGAAAGTTGGTGTTTCTGGAGCTTTCACACCTGGTTAGAGACCCAGAAACACGTTTTTTTCTGTAGCTGCTGTGTTACTACAGCAACATGTAATGGCTATAAAACTGTAGATAAGACAATATGGAAGCAATGTAGTAATATTGTGCTTGTTTTGAGACAACATATTCAGCCTGGCACTTCTGTGACTAGGAGTAAATACACAGAGGCATAAGATGCATAATCCCAAAATCAAATTTAGGAGTAATTTCCATCTCTTAAAATGAATGAGCTCTCATTTAAGAGAGTTTTTATTTGATCATTTCAAGCACCATTAAGGCCTGTGGAGAGGATCAAAAGTTACCCTGACTTCCTGCAAATCCACTTGCTGAGTGCACTCAAGATGCATGCAAATGTATTCAGAGTCAGTGCAAGGGGAATGATCCATTAATTTGAAATTTGTATGAGTTTTCTGTCTCAGGTGTTGAAAATGGAACCTCGGTCTCTAATCACTACATCAGTTCGTCGCAGGACCTAATGGAAGTCATTGTCAAACGTAATGGCAGAAGGTGCATTCTTCGGTAAAACAGGGTAATTCCACTTTACAATAGTCGCAGGGGTCCTATCAAGTCGATAACTGCATTTACAGCAAATGTCTCGCAGCACAGACGATGATTTTTTCTCTCCTGCAATCGCCGAAAACCCATTTAACTCAAAGAGAGGAGGGAATTGGTGGGTGCTGAACACGGAATTTCCCAGGAGGGCTGAGACATATTGTGAAAATCACTCCTATTGGAAAGTGTCCAATGAATTGTCACTCCGATGAGGCTGAATGCGGGAACAACATTGTGTGCACTCATAGGAACAAATGTGCTCCAAGGTTTAAAAGGGGCAGACATTTCGACTCTGGGGTAGATTCTGAAACAAGCGGTTGGACTGACACTAGAGATATTATTAGACTTTAAACTTGCCACGCGTTTTCACGCTCAAACTGTGCAGTAATGAAAAGACTAAAGGCTTGAAAGCTCTGATTTGGTTTTTATACATCCAAGATAAAGACACCAATTCATTGACCTGAGAAATTTGGCATCTTCACACACTGAGAAATCAATCCTGTCAACAGGTAGTTTAACCATCTCTGTCATTTTTCAACGTGCTTGGACAGTACCCTTGGCGTCACTTTTTGGGTCGGGAACCCTTGCCGTTACTATTCGACGCTCTGGGGCAGGGGCCTTTGCATCCTTTTTCAACGAACAGGGTAAAACCACCTAGTTAGGGTTGGGAAAAGACCGTGGGTGGGGTTAACAGATGCAAGTTAAGTGATAAGAACGGCACACAAACCCCGGTCTCCTGGTAGAAAGTCCTGTGTTGTTGACCCATCCACCCCCCAACCTGCGTACATATATGGATTTGGGCTCCTTATACTACTCCCTACCATTGTTCCTCTTCATACTACATCACCTTACTTAGGCTTAGGGTGCCTATCTGACGCTGAGGGCCATTGAGCTCCAGTATGCTGATGAGTTGGGAGTGAGAACGGCTTGACCTAAGGGCATTATTATTAGAAAAAGAAAGTCAAAGTCAAAGTCTGCTTCATTGTCAATTTCTTCACATGTCAAGACATACAAAGAGATCGAAATTACGTTTCCCTCTATCCCACGGTGGAGACAAGACATATTTTACACACACAGGTCCACAGACAAACATACCATTCAAGTAAACAATATAAAAAGTTAAAAATAAGAAGGCACATACAATGAAGAAAATAAGAGCAGCAAAATTGAGTTGAAAATGTGCAATTGTGCATACAGTAGACAGTCAATATAATAATGAATATAATAAATGGCTGAGGTAGTTCTGTTTGAAAACAGAAACATGTCTATATGTTTTTATTCACATCATTCAGCACATAATGAATCAGAGCTAGCTGCTCTGTTTTTATCTCAGGCTTTGGTAAGCCACTTTCTACTGGAGACCCCACCCAAACTTTTTAAAGTTTCACTGCTAAGCCGAATTTCTTTCTCAGTGAAACTTTTAATGTGACAAATCCTGACATTGACAGGCCGGGTAATTTAAATGATAAGCATTTCTATCAAACTTTGCTGTGCTATCGCAGCGAGGCAGCTGGCCTCGAGTCAACGTACAGCACTCATTCTTTTTTAATTAAACTCAACTTCACAATTCATATTCAATAACCCACAAGCTCTTTGCCCCCCCCCCACCCATCTCTCTTCATTATGTTGTTGGTCTGTTATCATGCTAGTCATGTTGGTTTACATATTTGCCTGTTTTCCCTTGCTTCAATTAAACAAATTCCCATTTACATTAACCACCACACGCCAACATTAGCATGATTAAGATATAAGTAGATACATGTTTATGTGGCGCCTTCTCTTCTTACTGGCGTAGTGTGTGTTACTCTCACTGCTACTGCTGGGATTGTGTTTCACAGAAGCCACTAATGCGAGCACTAATTCAATTATTTGTCACTTTAAAAGAAAATGTCACCATTTGAATGCAGGCTACCAAATGACAAAGATAAAAGCATGCTTGGTACACATACTGTAGAGCAGGGGTCTTCAACGTTTTCCAGGCCAAGGACCCCCAAACTGATGGCGAGATGGAGCGGGGACCCCCTAATTATATATATATTGTATAAAATTGTGTTATATCAAACTGGTCCTATAGTGCCATGTGTAAATGTACCTTGTTATTGTGCATTCAATACTAAGATACTCAAATAATACACAGGTTCATATATTCATGTTTTTAACATAACATAACACAATAAACTGATACCTGCCAAGATCAACAATGTCTGTCAATTCCATGTAATCATGCATAAAAGCTATTCAAATGGACATTTTTAAAACATAAACGGGGGTTTATGGAGAAAATCGAAGCAGAGTCTCTGATTGAAAATTGCAGGGGGGAGGGGGGGGGGGAATATAAAAAAAAGTCTAATCAACCAAAACTTTCGCGACCCCCATGCAGTACCTCCGCGGACCCCCTGGGGTCGCGGACCCCGTGTTGAAGACCCCTGCTGTAGATGATAGTGTTAACTGTCTTAGGGGGAAAGGTGGTTTTTACAGCGTACACATCTACATGTCTTGGATAAAAAGCATGCAGTTACAAACAATAACTAACTGCATGTTTGTCGCTTTACACAAAATATATACACTTGGACAAACACACGCACATGTGTATATGCCTCTACTTGTATCCCAACATACACATGTGCACACACAGATCAATATAGGTGGTTTATCCCTCCCCTCTAATACGACCCACAGGAGTGTTTTCCGTCCTATTATCTAAACCAGAGAACGTAATGATCGCAGTTTTAAACACGTGAAGGGTTAATTAAAGTACATTTCAAAAGGCTGCGTAAAATCTGCTGTAAATGGAAATTCGGCTAATGATGCTTTTAGTGACAGAAAGCTATACTCAGTGATCTTATGAAGCAATTACGTGTGTGTGTCATTAGGGCTGGAGCAGATGAGCAGAATTTCAAAATTAGGTACAACTTATTGCCCATCATTCCAAAAATAAATGTAAAAGTAGATGGTAATAAGTTGGTGTTAGTGATTTTAGTGAACTTGAAAAGGGAGTGCAAACATGTCAAAACAAGAGATCAAACATGTCAAGACAAGAGTGTGTTTAAAAATGGTGTTTTGTCACCATGTCAATTAACTAACAATCACCATTTTGTTTTGTAATAATCAAATGACCACAGAAAACTGTTCAATGGCCTTTCTATCCATTTCATATCTGTGGTGTATATACACCCACATTGCCACTTACTTTCTTGTTATTTATGCAGAGATTTTATATCCAACCATCAAAAGCCGAGAGGCTATGATGCGTTGGTGTTCAGCTGCTGCCACATGATTTATCCCTGTACTCTCTGGGTGATACTGTAACCACTGTAGTTGGGATGTTCTGGAGGTAATCATGTCATTTATTTGAATTATGATGAGAAACAAGATGTGGTGTCGCCTGCTGTCAGGTGACAGAGGCAGCCTGTCAAATGTGTTCCATGTTAGTTTGCACAGTTTGATTTGGCGGAGGGTGAATTATGTCGCTCAGTGCTCAATATGCATTCCACTCGGATGTGTTGGACAGAAAACACACAATTTATGACTGTTTTACCCCAGTGTGCAGGTGGAGCTTTGATTGGTTTGTTGGGAAATGACGAGGGAGTAAAGTAAGGGGAGGATGTGCGCACCTGTCAAAGCGCTGACTGAGTTATTACTCTGAAGATACAGATTCATAGGCTGCACTAACTGCCTGAAGATTAGACATATTCATCAGAGCGAAAACAATCGTCTTTCATTAATTACGTTGATGGTGTTATTCATTAACCTGGAGGCGCTGTAGGACGTTTTTGAATTAACTGCGGATGGATTTGAGGCTTCCTATCTGATGGGGATCAGGTTTACAACCGCAGCATTATCAATGTCCTTTTTCTCTCACAGTGACATCAGAGCACTTTTTTTTCAAGTTGTAGACGATTAACGGAAGCTTTTTTTGCAGGATCTTGGATCAGGGGTAGGACTAGAAGGGGGTCACGCGGTGGCACCGCCACCCCTGAAATATGATCGCCCCCCACCCCCACCCCCACCCCCCTCCTTGATGCCCCCACCAATCCATTGGGCCAGAGTGCTGTCAATCAGACAATTGTGATTCCCATTGGATCGGAGTGCTGTCCCTTGGCTGCCTCTTCTGCCACTCTCTGCAGCCCTTGTCACATGACCAATTAATGTTTCCGTGACAACTATCCAAAATTCTGATATTATGGAACCACCCAAAATTCTTTGAAAACTATACTGACATCATGTTTTAAGCAGGAATATATACATTATGTTATTCTATCCTATCAAATATGTCTTATATTTCCAAGGAGATCGTCTATGGCGTATTCTTAAAAAAATAAAATAAAAATCACCTCTGTCCCTGTTGTGGATGCAAAGAAGTAGTAGGAGACACAATAAATGCATTTGAATAACAAAAAGTAATTCAGAGTGCATATAAATGAATTATTTTCATCCAGGTCTGCTGTTCTTGTGAATGTTTTATGGCCTAATTCACAGAAAGATCCAAGATCCATCCATCAAACATCCCCCATCAGAATCCCACCTAGACAATCTGCTTAGACATTTAGGAAATATTGGATAGGATGGAACAAAACAATCATTTCAATTGTTTTTATTTTCAACATAGTGTATATCCAAATACATTGTCTATGGGCTCTTAAGGCAAACATGTGGAAATGTTAATTGGTCATGTGACAAGGGCTTACACAGAACTATATAAATAATAATGTGCAACACACTAACGATAAACAGAGAATGCTGTACACAGTTTTCAGATAATAGGAAACAGAACAAGTGCAATACAGTATAATTTATTTTGTACAGCAAAAAGTGTTCCGCAGTGAGTTCAATATGTTTCTACTTTTAATCTGGCCTCAAAATTTCAACAAAGTACACAGTTGCCGTACAATATATGTTATATATCCATTTACCAAGTGGAAAGGCAGCTAAGTGACAATTAAATTTTATTTATAGTACCAAATCATAACTTATGATATGATAATATCATAATCATAAGAGTTATCTCCGGGCACGTTATAGACAGAGTAGGTCTAGACCACACTCTATAATTTACAAAGACCCAACAAGTGTAGTCGTTCCTCCCCAGAGCAAGCATTTAGTGTGACAGTGACAAGAAACCTCGAGTGGTGAGTGAAACTTTCTTTAACCCTCATGTTGTCCTCCGGTCAAATTGACCTGTTTTCCTATATTAATGTTCTTTTTTAACCTCTTTTTAACCTAACCCGAGTGCTCTCCCCGCCCCCCCCTGGTTAGATTAAGATTAAGATTCAACTTGCATTACACATGTACAGATACAATGCAACTGAAATACAGTTTAGGGAGTCTCCGAGCCGCAGCTATTTAAAGCTGCCGCCACAATGCAGCTGCAGGGCCAGGGATTGAACCACCAACCTTCCGATTGGCAGGCGACCGCTCTACCACTGAGCCCACAGCCACAGTTGGATCTGTTAAAATGTATCAGCAGGATAAGACCATTTCTTGGCCATTACCAAGTTGCCACAATTCCTGTGCTTCTTGTCAGCAACATAATATAGTCACAAAACGGGCTTTTAGTTTGAAAACTAAAAGGTCAAATGAAAGTCATTTTCTTTTTTTCTGGTTTTGAATGAAGCTCGGGAGCAGCAGCGGCCATCTGGCTACCAACAGTCCACAGGCCATTGTCTGGATGAGAACCCTGACTCAGCAGGAAGGAGGTGAGCTGAGGTCAGCCGGGCTCCAGGCAAGGTCACCTGCAGGAGCAACACACACACACACACACACACACACACACACAGAGACACCATCAAATGCACACACACTGACACAGGCACGCACATACACACACACACACACAGGCACACACACACACAGACACCATCAAATGCACACACACAGACACAGGCACGCACACACACACACACACACACACACACGCACACATACACACACACACACACATACACACACACACACACATACACAGTACTCACACACACACACACACACACACATACACACACATACACAGTACTCACACACACACACACACACACAAACACACATACACAGTACTCACACACACACACACACATACACAGTACTCACACACACACACACATACACACACACACATACACAGTACTCACACACACACACACATACACACAGCACACACATACACAATACTCACACACACAGGCACACACAGACACACATCACACACTATGCACGTGTATGTGTGCTATATATGCATATATATATATATATATATATATATATATATATATACAGTACTGCACACACACACACACATCACGCATACACACACACATACACAGTACACCAGTACACACGCACACACAGACACACATCACACACACACACACAGGCACACACAGACACACACACACACACACACAAGCAGATGGCTAAAAGGTTCCCTGAAGCTTCTGTCGATCCATCTGCAGGATTATTCTTATCATTTCCAAAAAGGTGATGATATTGATTTTCCTGGGCTTTGGCTGAGAGTGTTTGTGTGTCTGCCTGATGCTTATCTCAGCATGCAGCACATCACCTGTCTGTCAGCGCCGGGGCTGCAGGTCCAGCCCGAGTCGAGCCCCATCCTGCACCAGCTTATAAATAAAAGATCTCATATTCATAACTTTGCCTAATGCACTTTTCTTGTGCTGTGTTTTTGCATAAAGAGAACAGATGACGCCAAGAAATTAAAGTAATAATCTGGAAGATTTAAATTTACATGAATGTAAATCCGTCTCTGATTGAGTCTGTGGCACACTGATGAAAAGTATTGTAATATTTATAATATTTACTAGTCTCACATTATCAAACCTAATAGTCTACACTGCCTAATAATGTAGTATAGGGGGAAAACACTAGAGCCCTAGACAGCAGAGATAGAGGAAGGGAAGGGACACGTCTACGTACGCAAGTTAAAAATAATGGTGCGCTCCATTTGAACTTAGGAGTCAGAACTTCACAGGTCCAAGTGAAGACTCGACCTTGAGTGTTGAGAAAGGCGCTGTTACATAAAATGTATTATTATTATTATTATTAAGTCGGAAACGCCCCCCTGAACCCGGACTTAGGAGTCGGAACTTCACAGGTCCAAGTCGGAAACGCCCCCCTGAACCCGGATTTCTGACTCGGAAAGTCAGAGAACCTCAAAGAGCCGCAAATTCCAACATGGCTGTTCCATGCAGTAGTGAACGCTTTAGTAACATCCAGTTAATTAGCTCTTCTGTCTTATTTGTGTATCACTAAATCAGTTGTACACACTTCGAAATGATTTCACGAATCAATTTGATTCACAAGGTTGCGATTCAACCACATTTTCGATTCGATATTGGTTAGGTCAGGGAAGTATTCAGTCACCATTACCAGTTTATCTTGGATACAGAAGACATTCTCAGAGATGGAAATTGTACAAGCAAGAGTAGCCTAACCCTCAGATATGTTTTTAATAATGCACCAGGCAGTAGCGGAGTGGCAATCGGGAGAGTCTGGACTTTTCCTGGTGGGCCGGTAGTGCTTTGAGGCCACGAGAGCCGGTCTGATAATAGTTTTACATTTCAAGTTCCTAGCAACACCATCCGGCGGGCGCCGCCCACTGGTCAAACCGTGCAGCCTCTGTTGAAGCCATACGACGGGCTGCAGCGGCCTCTTATTTCTTCTTTCAGGCTAATTAGAAAGCACTAACGAAGTGCAGGTCATAACCATGTCTAGGATTTTCAGATTTGTAGGGGGACCTGTGAGCGGCCCCTCCCCAAATGGCATAGCCCCGGTTCTGCCTATGACAGTCAGTAGAGAGGAAAAGTAACCAATCAGGTCTGTCAGTAGAAAGGAAAAGTAACCAATCAGGCCTGTCACTAGAGAGGAAAAGTAACCAATCAGGTCTGTCACTAGAGAGGAAAAGTAACCAATCAGGTCTGTCACTAGAGAGGAAAAGTAACCAATCAGGTCTGTCACTAGAGAGAAAAAGTAACCAATCAGGTCTGTCACTAGAGAGGAAAAGTAACCAATCCGGTCTGTCACTAGAGAGGAAAAGTAACCAATCAGGTCTGTCACTAGAGAGGAAAAGTAACCAATCCGGTCTGTCAGTAGAGAGGAAAAGTAACCAATCAGGTCTGTCAGTAGAGAGGAAAAGTAACCAATCAGGTCTGTCACTAGAGAGGAAAAGTAACCAATCAGGTCTGTCACTAGAGAGGAAAAGTAACCAATCAGGTCTGTCACTAGAGAGGAAAAGTAACCAATCAGGTCTGTCAGTAGAGAGGAAAAGTAACCAATCAGGTCTGTCAGTAGAGAGGAAAAGTAACCAATCAGGTCTGTCACTAGAGAGGAAAAGTAACCAATCAGGTCTGTCACTAGAGAGGAAAAGTAACCAATCAGGTCTGTCACTAGAGAGGAAAAGTAACCAATCAGGTCTGTCAGTAGAGAGGAAAAGTAACCAATCAGGTCTGTCAGTAGAGAGGAAAAGTAACCAATCAGGTCTGTCACTAGAGAGGAAAAGTAACCAATCAGGTCTGTCACTAGAGAGGAAAAGTAACCAATCAGGTCTGTCAGTAGAGAGGAAAAGTAACCAATCAGGTCTGTCAGTAGAGAGGAAAAGTAACCAATCAGGTCTGTCACTAGAGAGGAAAAGTAACCAATCAGGTCTGTCACTAGAGAGGAAAAGTAACCAATCAGGTCTGTCACTAGAGAGGAAAAGTAACCAATCAGGTCTGTCACTAGAGAGGAAAAGTAACCAATCAGGTCTGTCACTAGAGAGGAAAAGTAACCAATCAGGTCTGTCACTAGAGAGGAAAAGTAACCAATCAGGTCTGTCAGTAGAGAGGAAAAGTAACCAATCAGGTCTGTCAGTAGAGAGGAAAAGTAACCAATCGGTGCTGCCTACATCCTCCTGCTAGCGTTAGCACCCAACAGGCTTCAACAGGGCATGATTTAAACGTGTTTTTAGCCTCTAAACATGTTCAAGTCCCCGTATGGACCAAAGTACAGAGTGTGGACTGGTAGCTGGAGAGATGCCAGTTCACCTCCTGGGCACTGCCAGGTGCTCTGGAGCAAGGCACCACCCCCCCTCAGGGCGCTGGTCCAGCACTGGCACCCCCCCTGCTCTAATATCTCTCCATTAGTGCATGTATTGGACCTGAGCATGTGTGTGTGTATTTAAGGTAATGTGTGTAATAACAACAGAGTGTATTGTAATTTCCCCATAGGGGCTCAATAAAGAGTATAAATTAAATGAAATGAATCTGACTGCTGTAGAGATTTGTTCCTGTGTTGATACGGGATCGTCTATTAACTACAACACTGAAATAGAAACATGTTTTCCTATATGTCAACTAGCAGGAGACAAGTTATAATTGAGGTCAGTTTGGAGACACTACATTATTTAATCATTAAATAGATAGCCTACATATTTTTGTTTCATCTCTTTTCTGTTTTATTTGCAACGCTTTTGCTGTTTGTTTTTTTAAGTTTGACATTTTTAACCTTCCTGTTGTCCTCAGGGTCAAATTGACCTGTTTACAAAAGAATTGTATATCAGAATTATGAACGTTGAAAAACGCGACAAATGTTGAAAAAAAGCTTCAAAAACGCAGGAAAAATTCAACAAAAACATTTTTTTTTTTTTAATGTTGAAAATAAAGTCGGAAAAATGCGACCAAAGGTGGCAAAAAGTTGTTAAAAGAAGTGACAAAAAAAATGGTAAAAGTGACAAAAAAAACTACAAAAACGTTGAGAAAAGTGTAGAAAAAAATCAAAATGTTGAAATTTCGACCCAGAAACACACAAAGTTGCAGGTTGGTAGTACAAGGGTTAAGATGCTTTTTTCTTTTTCTTCTTTTTTTTACATTTTTAAGATGCTTTTGACGTATTTTCGACCATCATTACCAATTGTTATTACCAAACCAACGTTTTTTTGTATAAACCTTATCGTCTATGCATCTATGAGCGTTGCTGACTCCCCCTCGTTTTTTTTTTCTGGGTCCGGCTCGGATTCTCATCCCTATAAACAGTCCTGGACATCCGAGACCTACAGCCTGTCCGGCTTTAGTGGAGAGATATATCCAACTGTGTGAAGTGTGTGTCACGGAGAGGCGGGAGCCGCCAGTTAAACCTGCCGTGATGAACTGCTTCAATGCCATTTAGTCCAGCAGCACACTGCAAAGCCCCGCTAGAGTTTAAGAAAAAAGACAAATACTCCAGCCAGACAGCAGTGTGGAGGGTCGGATTTATTTCGATCATACATCACTATTACTACCACTCAACATACAAGTGGAGCTGGAATATCCCTCGGGCTTTCTGTGTTGCAAAAGTTCTCACAAATTACAGCACATTGTTTAGTGTGTACCCGATAAATGAGTACTTTATGGATAACAGAAGCAGGATAACGCAATCTGGTGTTTTAATGCTGCACTAGGCCTTCTTTTTCATTAAGTCACAAAGAAGGGAAACCAAATGTAGGCTATTAGGAAAAGAAATAACCAAGAAATAGCTGTAGGGGAAGTGTATGTGTATTATGCAGATGAAGGCTGTAAAGCCAAAAGAAAAGAAGAAAAAACAAGCTGCCACCTAAAAAAAAACAAACAATGAAAACATGTACCCCGTTTTTAAAAAGATGTATTTGGTTGGCTCCACTTTGGATCATGGAACTGCTGCTTGGTTCTTTCGGGGAATGACTGTGAGGATTTACAAAGGATATGTTCATGGCAGTTCCCTCCCAAGACTATTCTGCCCAAGACGACGTGATTGGTTTAGAGAAATGCAAACAACCCAGAGTGTTTTGTGTCCTCCTATCACATATCCTACGTGTGGTGTAGCCAGACCTTACTCCGACCGCGCTGTAGAAATAGAGATTAGTAAAAACACTCAGGTGTGGAGAGGGTCACAACACCAGGGGTTGTTGATGCACACAATGGCGTTGTAGATGCACAAGTTCTCTTGTGCTCTTCTGACAGTGTAACTCATTCAGATGAGTGTAGAGAAGATTAGCTCAGCTCGGTGAAATAAGGCAACGACTTTGTATTTCCAGTCCTTCCAGAAAAATGCAGTTTTTTTGTGATTGTTGTGGGCATAAATCCTTGATTATACAGCACGTTTTCTTAAAAAATGCAATGGGATATGCGGGATATTCATGCAAAAAATTGCGGGAACTTGCAGAAACTGTAGTTTGATGAAAAAAAGACTGTTTGTTTGTCTTGTTGCGTGATTACGTCACTTTGTGACTTTACCATGGCAACAGGTGGAAATTGCTGCTCTTGTGTGAAGTAAATGCAAAAGTAAAGTGACTTTTTTGCAATGAAAATGCGGGGATTGTGAGATCATGCACGCCCCGCATTACTTTGCACGGAAATTGGCAATTTATGCTGCAAACGTGCGGCGTATTTGGAAAAAATGCGCCCCCCCTCCGCATAAATATGCAGACTTTGGCTGATTATGCATTGAATTATCAATCGCATTTTTCGGGAGAGACTGACAAGACGGAGCTCCGGTTACACGTGTGATTGTTAAATATAACCAGGGTGCAATTTTCCGAGGTGGGGCAGGGGGGGTGGTATGTGGGATTTCCCCCTTTTTGGTTTACAAGTGCTGTGTTTTATGTTGACATTACATTTGTGCAATTTCATTTTGAAATTATTTTCCATTGGATATTAAAGTTCATAAATCTAAAGTCTATGGGCAGGGCTGGCCCAGTGGCACTATATCCATGGTGCTATTGAAGGGGGGGGGGGATTTAATTGTTGCATGTTTTGTTTTGTTGTGCATGATCCGAAAAAAACTCTTTTCACCAATCACACAATTAATTTAACTATCAGTATTCCATCATAATTACTACGACCATGGCTCAAAAACATCATGTATTTTTTTTAAACTTGAGAAAATTAAATACACGTGGAGAGGATGTAGAGTCAAATTTCTCCATAAATGGCAACCTTTATTACCTATTTCACTGATTTAGAAGTACCACCCAATTGAATGTGCGCCTGCTGTTGTTGTTGTTGTTTCTTTGTTTTGCATAAATAACCAGTAATGTGTGTTGGTCGTGGTGAGCTGAGTGGGGCCGTGGGGGGGGGGGGGTTGTTCATTGTTTGTTACACAGTTCTCTATGATTTAATTTAAATATTTTCTCTTATATTCTTAGTATTTTTGTTTTTTATGTGTGTCCGTGTACATATGCATACTGTATATGTTTAAAAAAAAATAGTTAAGTTGTATCTGTGACTGGAAGTATTGTATTGTATATTTCCAATAAAAATATTTTGGAAATAAAAACAATTAGAAAGGACCACTAATGGGCGCCGTCACCAGAAACATAACTATCGGTTGTAATTGCTGCTTAACGACCTGCGGGAGCGTTTTCCGGCGGTCTCGGCTGCTCTGAGTGGGGGGGAAATATACTGAGTGAGGTGGAGAGAAGCTGGCCCGAGGACACGGGGGGGTGCAGCTGCAGCTAATAAACCGTGTTGAAACAAATGTCTTCACCTGCAGAACAACTACAGCACAGCTTGTTTCATTTGACCTCCTTCATCAGTGTGATTGATTCGCCCCGCGAAGCTTTGTTTCTTCAGGCAGAAAGAACGACTTCTCCTCAGCTGAGAACCATTAAAACATTCAAATATACCCAAATTCAAATATAAATATCAAATATAATATGATGGTACTCATCAAGTTCCTACTTGATTTTGGCTCATTATCCTTTAAAAAATAAAAAGGGGTACTTACTCGTCTACAGGTGTTGATTATCAGCAGCGATTAATGTTCCCTTCCCAGACTGGATAAGTTTTGGAACCAAAAACCAAAACAAAATGAAAAAGAATCAAAGTTCATCAAATGAAATGAAAATGTAAAACAATAAAGAAAACTATCAAAAGCTAGTCCAATGCTATCTTGTTGGACATGGCAAAATATATAGCTGTAAGTTTAGCAAAGCCACATTTGACATTACATTACATGTCATTCAGGGTTGTAGTCAAGACCACCTTAGTCGAGTTTAAGACAAGTCCAAGACCCGGACTAGTCGAGTCCAAGTCAAGACAGAATCCAAAAATGTTTGAGTCCAAGACAAGATCGAGTCCAAAGAGGTCCGAGTCAAGACCGAGTCCATGACAATATCAAGACAATACTTTTGGGTTTCACTTTCCCTCCAATATTATTATCAACATAATAAAGACACTCGGTCGAGACCAAAAGCCATATTTGGCAAGACCAGTGGCCGAGACCGAGACAAGTCCGAGTCCAAATACTAGCAAGTCCGAGACCAGAGAAAAACGGTCTCGAGTCCGGACTCGAGTCCAAGACCGGACTTGAGTACTACAGCCCTGATGTCATTTAGCTGACACTTTTATCCAAACCGACTTCCAATAAAGTGCTTTCAACCCTCGAGGTGAAATCTCCAGACAAGTATTAGTAAATGCAAGTACATTAGCTTTAGCTTGTTTCACTGCAACTGTTTCACTGCAATTGTTTTACTGCGGCTGTTTCACTGCGACTGTTTCACTGCAATTGTTTCACTGCGACTGTTTCACTGCGACTGTTTCACTGCAATTGTTTCACTGCGA